>JAOTQQ010000032.1:28653247-28728141 GCA_026546715.1 Gallinago undulata | reverse complement strand
TTCCATGCCAGAATTTACACATCAGATGGATAAACTAACCTGTGCATAGACCATCCAGTCTGAATTAGAGATTTTATATTGCACTTGGAGATGTTTTTTCCGGGTTCTTGGTCATTGATAACAGGAAGATATACCCACGTACAGGAAGTTACAGCACCCCAGCAGAAATAGGGCCAAAATGCTACTCCATGCCAACTACCCTGCCACTTCAAACAGCAACCTCAAGTGGCTGTATTGCTGTCTCAGAAGATCGTGGAGGGGTTCACGCTGACTGAGTAATTCCAATACTTTTCTATGGGTGAAAAATTAACTGAGAACTAGAGAGGGATTCGTTTCCATGGCCATCTAGTCTAGAGGCAAATCCTTAAGCTTTCTGGATGTATTTATCTCTATTACATGCCTGTTGGGGTCAAGAAAGCAAAGGAGAAATATGGGTTTTTACTTCCATAAACTGAAGTGGCACATATATAGAAAGCTATGCCATAAATACGTGAATTCTGTGAATTTTTAACTTGGTTGGAGGGTGAAAAGACAAAGGCACAGCTGAAAATGCTAGCTGATTAGTCTTGTGTATAAAATCTATTTAAGGGGCAATAGCAAAGTTCTGTATAAAAATTAATTAGAACATAGCACAGTCAGTTGTGATCAAAGAGCATACATTTATTGTGAAATATATGGTTGCTGGAGACAATTCATTTTTAATTTATTAGATTCCATAAATTGTTTTCTGATAGGTTGGTACAGAGATATATCAAGCTTATTCACATAATACTGGCTCTGGTAACTGGCTAAGTGAATTACAGTTTTGAAGTATATGCTTACCCTTTAATAGCAGTAGACATCAGCAATGAAACTACATGGAAGTAGTGCTGGTGTGTTTTCAGGATGACAAAAGCACTTCTAGCATAGAAGAACATGTTGATACTAGTGGAAAAAAAAAAACAAACCTGTGCTATTCCTATAAGGAGTTAGGGAGAAAGTACACATTGTTTTCCTCTTATTGGTGTGATGTCTAGTATTTTTTCTGAGATGCAGATTTGAAAATGGGGATTTTTGTGTCCTAAGGATCTGAAGCAGCTGTGTCCAAGGTGCTCTGGGGTTTTTGAAACATGTATATGTGATGTGATGTGATTTTTCTTCGCTGATATTTTCTATGTTGCCCTTAATCTTTTACCAGGGACAGAAGAAATCTATCCCTTTCAGAGCACAATCACCCCCACCACCCTGCAGCTGGTTTAACTTGTGCCTTCAGAATTGCCCATATGGGTAGAAGGTAGCCCACATCCTCCTGCTGTCCCTGGTATAACAGACGCATAAGGCCTTGGTTATCTCTTGCTTTGTAACGTTGGTTCATAGAGTACTGTTAAAATGTATAAAAGTCAATTTTGCTCACCTTTTTTCTTATTTATTTCTGCTTTTCCTCCATAATATGATACATACTGTGCGGAAGTCAAGGCAGATGTAAAAATTACAGTGTGTATAGGATTAAAAATACAGTGTCAGGCTGATCAGTTCAATTTATAGGCAATAGTGGCTGCAGGAGTATGGGAATGAAGGGAAGAAGACAAGCAGCCTTCCTAAGTTTGCAGACCCTCAGCTTAATTGCATGCTTCCCCTGCTGTTCTCTCAACGTAACTAGACCTCTTAGCTTGAACCTGTGCTCATTTTATCCCAGTGCAGATTGGGGTTCCTAACAAATAATCATTCTGTGTTGCTGCAGAAACCAAACCTTATTTACGTATATTACATAAAAAGCAACCTAACCTGTTTTTTTTTTTTCCTTTTTCTGTGTCCTAGTGTAATTGATTTTCAAGTACAGCCCTTTGTGAATGTCAAAGATAATCTGGTAAAGTAGAACAAGATATTTTTCATTCAGAAGAGTCCTAAAACATCTGCTCAGTAAAGAGACCTGATGGCTGAAGGATAGAGAGAGTATGTATACTCTCAGAACTGCATTTGGGTATTCAGTACAGGACGCATGCCAAACTCCTCAGGAAAGCAGCAGGATATTTTTGTTTTAAGATTATTCTGATATCTTGGGCCTTTTTTATGTTGTTCAAAATATCTGGTAGCAATTTAAATATAATATGCTCACTCTCCTCTCTAATTTAGCAAAGGAACGAGTTTCTCAAAAAGAAACTGTCTTTTGGGGATGTCCAGGTGTGCACATCTAAATCCTGTGGAAGGCTGCACAGCATCAGACTTTTGTTTTCTGAATAAATAAGCTATTGTAAATCACCAGGCACGAAGCCAAGTTATAATAGAAGAATTTATTATAATTTAATGTAGATGGTGGATAGAATGGTTAGATTGTAATTGAAGCTAAGTGAATAATTCCAGTAAATAATTTATTCAATGAATTTATCCTGTTTTTCTACTCCGAGATTGTTTTTACTCCCCCCTTCCCCCTTACTCCCCGTGTTTTATAGCCCCTGGGTTGTTTTTCTTTTCTCTAACCAGAAGGGTGAGGGCTCTCTTTGTTTCCTTATGTGCTAGGCTGTGCTGGCCACTGTGGCAGTGTTGCTGTTTTGTGCCTCTGTGTCCCCAGGCATGCACACCTGGGACCCCGTGCTTGGAGGGAGCCTGGTGAAGTTGGTTGGACTCTGTGTGGGATGTTCCCACCAGGGCAGCAATGCTTACGGGGATGTGGGTCTGGCTGTGAGCACCGGTACCTGCAAACACTGCTCTTGGCACTGGAAGCAGTCCTCTCCCTGCCGAGGCACTGCAGTGGGCACACCTTCAAGGCAAGAATTACTTGGTTACACCACAAGAGTTGAGCTCCAGTGTCCGGGTTCGCAGTTGGGTAGGACCTGCTCAACAAAGACCTACTCAAGAGGGTTAACAAGGGACTTTCTAGAGGATGAGAATCATGTTTCACTTGGGCCGTCAACACTCTCAGTGTGCTTTTTGTGTATGTGTGTGGTTTTATGGTTTTTGGAATTTTTGGGGCTTCAAGGAGAGAGTAGAAATATTTGTGCCATAAAAACTCTTTCCAAAAAAATGTCTCCAATCCAAGGAATTTGTTTACTGAGTAGGAGCTGTGCTGGTAGGCTGTAAACTGTATGGGGTTCTGTTTCTATTACTGCATTTGCTAGTATCTGTCCATGGGTCCGGATTGCCCTGCAAGCTGAGTCCTTGTCCGTGTTCTGCCCTTTCTTCTAGGTTTTTTTCCAAGCTTTTAAAACAGTGTTTCTGGACTTTGAGATTTATCTCTCCTCAGAAGCCCACACCTTCTCCACCAGGAACTTGAACAAAGATTATTAGATGCTTAAAAGTCCAATTGATTAATTTTTTCCAATTCCCTCAAAGGCCCAAACTGGTTCTCCACGTTTCATGTGTGTAGACACTTCTCCACACTCCACATTTCATAGCTATTATTATTCCGAGCAGGTTGCAAACTTAAGTAGGCATCATTTCATCAGGATTACAATGGTCACAGGTTGCTTAGTGCTCAAGTAAATGTAGCACAGGCCGAAACAAAATTTGGAGCTTAGCTTGAACTTGTAATGTTCGATTTTGGAGCTCTGAACCACCGGACCAGGATACAGAAATTAAACCTTTAATGTAGTCAGGGATCCAAATGAAGTGCTCATGGTGTGTGCTCTTCCCTTCTCTTGTGGGAGCAGCAGATTAATGTACAGTGGTGAGCAGGTCCTGCTGTGGTGATATATCTGCTGAGTTCATCCCCACAGTTACTAGACCAAAGTCTACAGTTATTAGTATTGTCATTCTGTTGTATATGTCATCTCTTTACCCTTCATATTTATGTTTTACCTGTATTAATGTCAAAATCTATTGCGCTGTAGAATCTGCTCTTCCATGCCCTGTCTCAGTTCTTGCTCCTGTAGCTCTGAGACATCATCTACCTGTACCTATGGAAAAGGGCTTTAACCCTAGCACTGCATACTCAGCACAAGTTTGGAGTGATATACACAAGATTGTTCATCTTCTCCATGCTGCTGTGGGTCAGACTTTCTCACTGAGCATAAAATTAAATAGCAGGTTTGATTCTTAATGAGGCTTCTAATTTTATTTTGACAAAAGTGAAATTGTTTAGTTTTACATAGATAATCCATGTACTTCATAGATAATCCAGTGTCTTCAAAGTGATACTATTCCTCTTGAACAACTTCAAAACAATTGAGTTTAATATTAATTTATAAAACCAAATTATTTTAATAATAGAATGTATGAACAATAGCCTGATCTGTTCAGCAGTCTGCTGTATTTTTTCATTGATTTCTCTATTAATATTGGAGCAAAGACAGTAATTTCTGGTGCTTTTACAGCTGTGAAAACATGCCTATTGCGAAAACAGACTAAACTGTACCAAAGGACTCACTGTGCCAGCAATATTTAATACTTCATTGTAGGTCCACTGTTTTAAACATCTGTCCCTCATTTAGTATATTTTTAATACAGAATTTTTAGTGTGGGCAAAAATGTAGCTGTTTATAGTAAGATGCCCTCTCTGCTACTGAGAAAAAAGCAACACAGGATTCCACGAGAAAAAAATATTTTTAATGATTTATAGGATTTGGGTCATTGGCCCTAAACCTCCATAAAATGGAAATGAACACATTTCTAAGAACGTGAATGTGGTCAATAAACAAAGTTTCTGTGAAGTAAATATGGAAGACAGGAGGAAGCTGGAAAGGGAAAATGACCACGTGGCCCCTGTACTCTGCTGCACGTTGTGCAGAAAAAGGAAATTGTTGAGTTATTCAGGCAGAGGTGGGTGGATGCAGAAGTCTTGTATAGTAAAAAGGAAGAATTAGGAAATGAGTTGTGTATGAAAGATACCAAGGTTATGGCTACCTGATGTAATTATTAATGCTCTGCAGGCATCATAGAATTGCTCAGGTTAGACGGGACCTAAGGAAGTCATCTAATCCCATCTAAAACACATCTTCACGTGGTGTGTGATGAAAGCATTGGAAAGATGTACGGGGATCTTGCTGTGAATTACAGTCCATAAGCTTCTCTAGGGGCTGGCCACAGAAGAGGGCACTGTGTGTACAGTGTAATTGTTCCACGCTAGTATAATTTCCACCATCATTCTCTGGATGCATACAAAAATTAGAAAATCTATGTTCTAGCTTGGCTGATGTGTTTTACTGGGGATATATAACTTTTCTGTAGTGGTGAGTGTAGAAGTCGTATCTTATACTGGTTTGTTTGTTTTTAAACTTGATGTGAAAATTACAGACTTCCATGGCATCCCTGTGTAACATTCCTACAGTACATTAAACGAGTCCACACAAAGCCAGAAGAAAACATAGTGGTTATCATGTACTAATTTAAGTTTCCAAATCCATGGCAAGTGCCTGTGCTCATTTAATTTAAGTATTTATTAGAAATGCAATGTAGATTAATTCCTCCTTTCCACAGGTATGAGATTGCTTTATGAGAAAAGAACTTACATTTTCATCTGTAACAGCACCAGAAAGTTCTACCATTAACTGTTTGTCCTGCAGTAATGGTGCTGAGCCACTAATCAGCTTGTTCAGATAACATTTTCCTAGATCAGCCTGCTAGAGTTAGCCTGTGGAAAGAGATGTTTTATCCTGCAAGGTTGGAAACTGAATACTAGATTTTCTATTTTGATTTGTAAAATGAAGAGGTCAGAATGGGAACTCCATGTTGGGACACAAGTGTTTAACGGTGAGACTCAATGACATCTTAATTACTAGGAAAAAAGTTATAGGACTGTTTGTGTAGGAAGAGTGCTCGCAATTATATCCACAATTGCATTTAATATGGCTTCCATTTGTTCTTGTGTTACATCTCAGTATAATTTATTGATGGGATCAAGTGTACTGTGACCAAGCGTGCTGATGATACCAAACTGAGTGGGGAAATGAACACTTTGGATGGGAGAGCCACCTTGCAGGAAGGTTTGCCCAGAGAGGCTGTACATGCCCCATCCCCAGAAACATTTAAAGTCAGGTTGAATGGGGCTCTGAGCAAAATGATTTAGTTGATAATGGTCCCTGCTCATTGCAGGGGAGGTCGGACTAGATGACCATTGAAGGTCCCTTCCAACCCAAACTACTCTATAATGGCATGATTCTAACATATTTTGAGGTTTTGTAGGTTTGGTTTTTGTTGTTTTTTTTTTTAAGCAGGTCTATTTTTACAGTCCTCTGTGATGGAGAGAGTATGCAAATTAAAATTACACCCTATTTACTGATGTACCTAACTTCAGAATGTGCAAGTAATAAAAATGAAAACATTCAACAGTACACCTGATGTACACGATAATGATAGTTGAAAAGGAAGCCAGGACATGTCCCTCTTCATTTTCCACAACTGTTTTGGAGAGTCCCACAAGTGCTGGCAAGCTTCATATCTTAGTGGAAAGCCGTGTGATTCGTTTTCGTTTCAGAATTAATGCTTCAAACAAACAAGGGATTGTAAACTCGGACTTTTTTTCAATGAATGATAGGTGTTGGTTTATAATCAACCTTCAAGGTAAATCTACTGCTGAGGTAGAAATTCTGTCTGACAATTCCTGTTATTAGCAGTTTGGTCCCCTCTGCTAGGCCTCCATCCTCGTAGGAGCACCTGAATTAGTCCTGCAGCTGTATAGACTTAGTCACTAATTAAGAGAACCTGATTTTAATGGAGTTACTTCCAGGGTTAAAACTCCATATAAAAATCTCTCCAATTGAGAGATCCAGAGGTACTGACTCAATTCAGACTGCCATTGGGATCACCAAAAACTTGTCGACGGTAAGACTTGTGGGCCCTTTTGTAAGGATATCTAAAACAAATAAAATCTCTCTGAATTATCTTTTAATGTAAAACTGAAAAAAAATAAAAGAAAAATGTTTTCCATCCCTTGCCGTTGTATGCATGGATAACTGTGGTTCACATACTTGTTTTAAACATTATAGAAATAAAATATCCCAGTACTAAGGGCCTTGTCTGTACCAGGCTCAACAACACGTTTCAGTGCGCTTTTCTATTTGACCGTATGTCAATTTGGCCATTACTGTGAGATAAGAGTTGTGAAGCAGCTCTGATGTAATAAAAAGTGCTGATTTCACGGGAGATTGTAAATGACAAGCTCTGTGTCAAATTTAGCTGTTCTTTGGAGGTAAAAATGGAAGCGGAGAAAATTAAGAGCCCAGTATAATTAAACATCTTTCTGAAGTTTTGCATTTTATATATTATGTTAGTTTTCAAAGGCGAGGGCCAAAGTAAATGTTTGGAGTTCACTCTTGGCACGGTGGTGGGGCAGAGATTGACATGCGTTTATGGTTCCATCATGGACATTGGAAAAACCCCGCTCACCGTCGGGGAGGAACACAGTTGGCATCGAGTCAAATGCATGGCATGGAAGCATTCGCCCAATTAGTGTTTTAACAGCTGCTTAAGGTTTGTTTCAATGGGAAGAAAATTATTGAGCACAATTTTATATAATTAGTAGAGCATAAAACACGTGGTGTGTCTAATTAAATGTTTAAAACTATTGACATTACATAGCTACTGTTGAAGTAAATGAAGTGGAAAATCGTTATGATTTTTTCAGTTGGTAAATTACTTCACAATACGCTCAAAGGCCCATTTGATAAGATGAACTCAATCCTGATGCAGAATGATGAGCACCAGTGGCCTTTTCACACCCCTCAGGTATGCGGAGGTCTCACCAAGTTAACTGGTGCAACTGGTTGGTGTTTCAGGGCTTTCAAGTCCCGCCAGCTTGTGCCCCGCTCTTCAGAGCATGCCGTGTTGAATGCAAATATGTCCCGCTTCTTTGGTCCGCTGCTCCTTTATCCAAAGGGTGACAAATTGTGCATTGTGGAGCTGAAACCCTCACTTTCTGATCCCAAAACAATAAGGCCATTGAATAAAGACCCATCAGGCACTTAAAAAGGAAGAGGAGTTTGGAAGTGCACGCAAATTTGTTTTTAAAACCTGACATGTTTCACAGATTGCTGTTGTTGAAGTCTTTGGAATTTGTTTTGCAAATCTCTTAGATAGACATGGAAATGTAATTATGGATCATGCAACATCATTTGTGCGATTAATTTAAATCCAGTTGCGCTGTCTGGTGGAAGGCTATTCTGTCCAATCTTATAACATCCCCGTTTTCATTTTTATTTACAGGAGCATTGAACAATGTTGACAGTGAAAGCAAACTTAAAATTACTTTTCCCCCCATTTCAATCAATACTGCTTTCTCCTAGCTGCAAAACTAGGCAGAGATGTTTAATTCCAGCTGTGACATTCAAATCCAACAAAGACAACAGAATAACACTGAATTTACACTGGGCTAACTGAGGGTTTGCCCAACCTTTTTACATTGAGTATTTATAGCTCTTCAAGCCAAATTTATCATGCTGTAATCGTACTTTTAGTTGTTGTCAGTGTAACCATAAAATGAGTATAAGCATGCGGGAGAGGTAAACATTCTCTAAAAGAAATTGTATTTCAGGGAAATAAATGAAAAAAAAAGAGAAGAGTTGCCTTCTATGGAAACTGATTGTTCTTTTGTTTGCTGTGAACTTCAGGAAGCAGTGAAGTAGGGTTAAGTTGTGATTACAAGTTGCATGAAACGTGCTGGCACTGTCTCCCCCAAAACACAGTGGATCACTCTTCTGGTGAGGTAGAAGTGAAAATTTCATTACTGGGTGTCTTTCAACCATTGGAAAATACGTAGAAACCCTGAGTGTGAAGTATTTACTAATTCCTCCTTAAGGTACAGCTGCAAGCCCATAGATTGAGGGGAGGTACAACTTTGAATCTTCCAGAAAGAGGAGGAAGTTCTAGTAGAAGCGATACCGGATTTGTACCAGGGAAGGGCAAATGTCAGTAGCTTTTCCCTTTCCAGGGCCATCAGCAGCCTGTTGTGCAAGTGCTAAGGCACTTGTCCTCTTGCTGACATTGCAGTGCCTTCGGTGATGGCTCACACTGCATATCCAAATCCAGAAGTATCTGCAATGCTCTGGTAGACTATGGATGCCCTGAGAAGACAGAGTTGCCGTTAGTGGCTGCTGTTGAGCCTTTTTATTTCCTTTCTCAATAGGTCTATTCCCGGAGGCGTCATACTCAAGAGCTTGAAAGAGAATAGGGTTTTTTTTCCTCTTATATTAGGAGGGAGGGATTGGGGGCAAGTGCATATAAGCCAGACCTACTTCCTAGGAAACTAGAACTTCTAGCTGATTTCTGTCAATAACTGGAATTCTACTCAGGGACTTACTGTCTTAAAAACATCTGGTATGGCATAGAATATGATCTGCATTTTCTTGATGTACCCCAAGCACAGTAAGAAGCCCATCTTTTTCTTTGAGGAATGTTTTCAAACTTAAATATTTTATCTGCTATTTTAAATTTCCTAACATAATTTTGTAAAAATTTGTCACACTGGTGACTTTAGGAATAGCAGAAGTAGTCATCTTTCAAAAGACCATAAGAAACAAGGATCTGCAGAAATCTGTTGTGTGTTTTCAGTGTGGGGCTTTTGGAGGGCTCTAGCAGAAGCATTGTAGCTGTGCACGAAGCTGTGGGGCTTCAGCTGTGAGCTGAAGGAGTTAATTTTCAAGTTCACCATGAGCTGTGTTTACTGATCCTTTCTTATTCCTTTGTGATAATTGGCACCTCAGATTCTCTACTAATTAATTGGGTTGCAAGGGGCAGGTGGCCCCATTCTATTTTGATAATCCCTGTCAGCAATGTCTGTATAATCTCTTTGTTTAATTAAAATGAATTTGTAATAGGGGTGCATGAACTTGCTACAGTTTTTTGAGTTTGGTTTTTTTCTTTCTTCCTTTCTCTCTTCTGGCTTTGCTTTGCTTTGCTTCAGTAGGCGTTCACTGCTGGGGGCAGTTCTGCAGTTGTGGCATTGCCACAGTCTTTGTGCTATTGTCACTCCCAGACTCTTTGGAAATGTCTTACCTTATTAACACTCCCCGAGCCACAAGCCATTTATTTTGAAACTCTGTCTTTTTTCCTTTTTTTTTTTTAAACAAAGAATGTTAAAGAGATTTCAAAATTCTTCCTACTTCAAGTTGAAAACAGTTCAAAAGGTGCATTGCTTTTAAAAATTCTTTTAGTTTAAAACAAAATATTTAACCATTCAAATACATTAATGTTTTGTCAATTCATTGCTTGCATATCTCCACGGCCCTGACAAAAATTTAAAACAAGCAAACAAAACCCAATGCCAAAAGTATTGCCTATCTTAACTCGAGTCAGTTGAGGCAATATGAGCAAGGGTCAACTATTTTTAACAATCTGTCACTGAGGATGGATTTCAGAATGGAGAGCTGAAAGTTTAAATTTCTGTGAAGACATACACAGTTTCGATGTGTGTTTTATTACAATTATTGAAACTCGCTCGTGCCAACTGCAAATACAGAAGTGGTTCGTAAACTTTATCCTTGAGGAGATTGTGTGGGTTCAGAGGTCCTCCCCTTCCCTGAGAGTCTTCTGGTGTTTTGTCTAGCTCATCTTCACATTCCAGAGCAGAGGACAGGAAGTTGCAGCAGTTGGAACAAAATATGGCATTTGTTTTACAAACACTTTAAAGGGATAGGAAGGTGAAGGATAGATGCTGAAGGCTTCCTAAGACATGAAGGATGTTTCACGTTATGTGCTCAACTCCTCCAGTAGCCTGTCACCTCACTTTGCTAGTTATATTCTTTCCTTTTGTGTTTTTTTTTTTTTTTTCCAAGGGGAAAGGGGACAGAAATAAGAATCCCAATTTTGGCCAAAGTTTAGCTGCCAAGAGGTCTCTAAAGCAGTCTGTCAAACTCTCAGAGTACTATGAATGCACACACTTGCCTAGAATTTAAAAGGAAAAAAAGAAAAGGTGCCAAGTGTTACTTAGTAGTAATTAGTAGTGATTCTATAATTAATTACATCTGTGTTTAAGACAGGGCAGGGCAGGAATTGACAGTGGCACTCATTGCTTCGTTATGTTTATTTGAAAAGAGCAGGAAAAAACATCACTTCTTCAGGAGCATGTGTCTCAGCATTTCCTCAGATCCCTAGGACCCTCCCATTGCAGGTGTTTTTCTCTGTTTCATTTGACATGTTCACTTGCATTTTGTGCTGAAGCCGCATACCCGTTTCCCTGTGGTGTGCTAGTGACAGACAGGCGGGAATATCTTCTGTATACCTCCAGAACTTGGGAACTGTAGGACACCAGCCAGTGTGGTGATGCGGGGTGCATTTCATGCTGCCTTTCCTACCCATTTCTTTCCTGGGCTGTCTCCCCGAGGTCCTTCGTCCCTCGTACTGAAAAAGCAGCTGGTGGCTCAGTGTGAGCAGTTAAGGTCAAACAACACTCCAGTTGGTCTGACAGCGACCATCGACCATCGCACCGGGGAAGTCAGCTCACATGCAAGAGATGGGGTCCTAAAGTTACAATGAGGAATGTTTTAGAAATCCATTTGAAAGACATGTTTTCTTTTTAATAGATGGCAGGAATTAGCATTTTCAATGGGAGATTGAAGGATAAGCAGGCAAACTTGTCAGCAACCCCTGCAGCACTCTGAATGGATGCGCAGAGCTGCCAGCATTTGTAACCTCATCATTAGCCGCTCAATAATTGCTCTTTGTCTGATATCCCTAGTGTCCACACTCAAGTGAGCAAATGAAAAGTTCTACTTTCATGCAAGAAAGAAAAACGAAGTTTCTAGTTCTTATCAAGTCAGGGAGAAGTCTGAAAACATTATTTTCAAGAGCTTGAGGACTAGCATGAAAATAAGAAATCCTTGTGTTCAAATTATCTGTGTTTTAAAGAGAGGATCCAAAGCTACGAATGGGCTTTTACTATTAAATGAGAATGGAAACATAAAATGAACACTGTGCAAATGATGCCGGGCACTTTTACCTTTCCTACTAATCCCAGCCTGCAAAAACATAGCACTTTTCCAAATGTATAGGCATTAGTATATAGCAATATGGATTTTATTTCCACAGTCATAAGCTCTTTTGCCACTGTTTCCCCTTTACCTAAAGCAGGTGCTGTACCATGCCTGCTTGGCAAGAGAGAGGAAATTTCAGTTGTCTTCTGGCATTTGGTGAGCTGCATATAGAAATAATTGAAATAACTTTTGCAACGCAGCAAAAAGAAAGTGATTCCCAAAGTTTTCTGGAACTGGAGATTCATGCACAGATTTGTCTGCATCACAGAAATTTAGATTTTTCTGTCATAAAATTCTACCTTTGAGGTACAAGACTGTGCAGATGTTTTAAACAGAAAAGCATATCCATGTACAGTGGCAAAAAAAACCCAAAACCCCACCAACAACTGAAATCTTGAAAAGCTTAAACGGTGCAAACTAATCATTTATCCAAGCTAGTGTAACAGCTAGGGATCAATTCAGCGGCGTCTTGTCTGCACAAATGGTGTCTACTGCACGTGTGACTACAATGTGTTTCCTTTTCCTGTTAATTAAGAGTAATTAGGGTGCTATTGTGTCAAGGTGTGTCTTCAAAGTTGTGTGTAGCCCCCCCATTCTTCTGCCTTATGAGTACGCTTCCTTGTAGTACCGATAGCCTTAACGGTTCTGCTGAGCTCTGTTTGTGAGCCCAAATGAAAACATTTGGGTAATTGAAACAACTTCTGAGACACATGAAGAGCTCACTTATTTGGGGAGTTAATGGAATTCCTGTCCCTCTGGCTTTAGGCAAACGAATCCCAGGTAATTTCACAGTTTCTTTACAAATATCTCCTCATTGTGCCTATAATGTATATGCAGTATTAATTAATAGACTCACAATTCAGGAAATGATGCTGAGTGTCTGAGAGATGTATGTAATATACAAGAAATATAATTAATAATAATAACAACGATGACTGGCATGGCATTTCAGGTACCTCCATTCCTCCTGTTTTGAGAGTCTGAGGTTTCATAGTTTAGTAAGGGTCCATTTGGTTACAGATTTAGCTAATTCTAGATTGCCACAGGCAAGTGTGAACATTGTTTGCTCCCTATTACTCTGTAGAATAGAACTGGAAACTACTAACATGCAGCATTTAATTCGTGAAAATCTAGCTTTGAACATGAATACACGGTAATTTCTGTCCACATTTTAATATGGCAGGATCTGAGTACCTCCCAAAGTAATTCTTCTGCTAAACGTTAGCAATAACAGAATAACAATTCAGTTGCAAAGATTATCTTGCAGTCCTTGAAAGAATTTCACGTATGCTAGAAACGGAATAAAAATTATTTGTGCCACAGAGGATTAGACACCTTCTGGGAACAAGGAATTCCATATCTGAAACATAATTTCATTCTTGCTCAGATGTCTTGAAAAGGTAAGTCCGTTTCTCCACAGAAAAGGACTTAGATGCAGTTGCTATGGAGAATCCAATCTTGCTGATAAGAAAGCAAGGAGTTAATGGTGTCAAATGGTCTCATTTAATTGCACTTATGTCTCCCACGTAGATTGTGAATAGGTTTTTTTAAGTTGACACTCCTGACATAGGAAGGGATAGTGAGCATCATTGCAATTTCCCTCTTGCAGTCTAGAATGTGGGTATTTAGGAAATTCCTCCATTCTCTGCCCCATAAATTCAGTGATTCACAGGAAAAATTTTATCAGGTATTATATAGAAGATTGGTACTTGAACAAGTAGGGTAAAGACTGAGCAGTAGGAAAGACTCATACAGTGGTATGGGGAAGGCACAGAAGCAGCTACATGAAAAATTCCACGAATCAATTTAGAACAATAAAAATAGTAACTTCTTTATTTACTGACAAATTTATTTCTCAAAGCCACTGACCCCAACTGATGGACATTAAGTAGCCAGTAAATGTGATAAATTACATTGTAGATTATTAATTTAGGTAATTTCTTCTCCACTTCACAGGTAGTGGAATTATGACTTGCCAAAACCTGATCTTTTGAGCTGGCAAATATAGTGGCATTGCAAATATTGTCCTTTTGGTAAGAAACAATTTTCCTAGGAGATACTGTGGTGAATCCATTTGGGCAGCTGTTACAGAGACTTATACTGTAGAAACTCCACTCTTCTTTCTCGCACGAATGTCTCTGACCATTTGAATACTAACGTTCCCTTATACGTGGTGTCTTATGCTGACTTCTGTGAGTTATATGTTCAGCCAAGGTCAATATTTCACGTTGATTTTTGCCTGGAGTTGATTCATGGTAGGTCTTTAGATGTGAAAGCTCGTGCCTTTTTTCTTGTTCTGTAAATATATTGAGTTGAATCTCTAATACTGCTGGATATTGACTTTGTTTGTTTGTTTGTAGTCTTTTTTTTTTAAGGTCTGAGTGCCCTAAAGTCTTAGTAGAGATTGAATCTATTCAAGGTCTTGTAGAATAGTTCCCTAAAATTTATCATTGGTTGCTTCAGTAGTGTTTATGGGGGAAAATGTTTTTAAAAAGAATCCAAGTCTTCAAGATAGCAGACTTCTGGTTCATTTATCAAGAATTAAGATCAAGACTAACAAGTTACTGAAGTGATCAAGATGCTGACTCATGCAACATTCGAGTTTTTGAACAAGTACTACACATTTTGGATTTGTTTGGCCCGTAGAGGAGGGAGAGTATCCTAAAGTGTGAAGATTTTAAATCCAAATTCTCAGTGTGTATTAGTTTTATCCTAGAAGCGATTTAGCATACTTTTTTTTTTTTTTTTCTTATACAGGCAAGCTGTCAGCACCAGGATGCAACCTGGAAATTAAATATAATTTGTTGTAGTAAGATTTTTAAACATTATGGCTTTTATACTCTGACTGTATTTTTAAATTGTGCTTTTTAAAAGGAAACATGGAAATAGCATCTTGATTTGGTAACAGTTCTGAGAAACAGCACTTCTTCAGCGTGCCTGAATTTAGCAAGTTGAATGAATTTCTTTCTTTTTTTTTTTTTTTTTTTTATAAAGCAGAATTGTTAGTTCTGGGAACCTATTGTAAATATTAGTGTTATTGTAGGATTATTGCCTATGCAATATTTGGCCGGGATTTGAGGTCGCAGCCACTCTGGCAGCTGAGAGTGACCACACTTGGCCAATGGACATCTGTCCTTTCACACTCAGGCACCACTGCATGGCCTCTTACAGTCTTTCTCATGCTCTTCAGTGGGGCGTGTAGCTCTTCCCTCACCAACTCTTTCTATTGCCTTTGAGATAGCTTGCTATTTGCCTCCAGTTTTGAGACCATAATTGTGTCCTAGGCACATGCATAAAGTACCATCTCAGTCTATATATAATTTTAATCATTGTAGCACATCAATCCTAAAGCACAATACTGTCATCGGAATAATGGCCTTTTAGTTATCAGAGAAGTACTATAGCAAAAGCTTTCAAGCTGTTTTGCATGCCACTGAGAAAGTTTAGGGCAGCAGTTTTAAGAACTATCAAAGAATTGCAATAATCCCCTATAAATTTGCAGTAAGGATATTCAGATAGCTACCTTCCATTATCTCAGTTTTCAGACTTGTAAACTTGTGCAAGCTTATAGGTGTGAAGGAAGCAAGTAGTACCACTTTCCCTATATTAGCCTGTGTCCTGGGGAGGGTTAGAGGGCTTTTCAACTCAAGATGAATGATAAATACCCCATTCAGATCCCCCTCAACAAAGCTATTTGTGAGTATGGTTCAATAGCTTTTGAGAACAAGAAAGAAAAGATGGGACTAACCCGTTCATGTCATGTAACTTCAGCCACTGAATAGGCTTGTGGTTACTGCCCCATCTATCTGTGAAAAATCCCTTGCAGGGGTTTTAAAGAGATCGTAATCAGCCGTAAGGTGATATGTTAAAAGGACTACCAAAACCACCCATAGAAATTTGAAGCACTAAAGAGGCAAACACTGGAGACAGAAAATGCAGACGGCACAGCTACTGTATTGATTTGTTTTTCCTGGAATTACAAACCCATTCTTCACTTAAAATTAATGATTGGCAGGGGCTGGGTCACTCAGTTCATGATCTAGACCCAACTTTGCCCTCTCCCAAGGATTGCGTGGGTGTGAGCAGACTAGATGCAGTGGACTGGTGCACTGTGGTCCTGTCCCTGCCACCTTCTCTTCTGGAGGCTCTCAGAGAGGCGTGCGACTGTCCTCTTGCTAAAAGAATTCCCTCTGTCATGGTACAGAGGAATCTGTTGCAAGAATAACATGCCTTGTAGGCGTCTCTGCATGAAAGGGAGGCCCGTTGTGGCCAAAATAAGAGTTGGCATCTCTGTTTCAGGTTGGTTGTTGGGTGCAGCAGCCTTCTGAAGCTGGGGAGAAGCACATCTCAAGTGATGAGCAGAGAAAAAACAAGGTGACATTTAAAAAGCTGTCTTGCAGCACCCATCACCCTGGGAAACACTTTTCGCAATGCAGAATGACACAGGAAATAAGGAGACTTTCATTACATGCCACAGCGTTTATGTGTGAGCTCCTGGTGTTTAGGTTGGTAAAGCTGATCAGACCAGAGCAAATGCCTGTGGAGATTTGGTGACCATCAGCAATCAGTATGAAACCTGAGCTCAAAACTGGGAGGATCCATTAACTTCAGCAGGCTGCTCATCTAATATTAACTATCAGAAAGCAAATTATTAATAAAATAATTGACATGATCTCTAGCTTATAATTGGGCATTGTAGCACCCTTAACCTATGTGGGAAGTTCTTGATAGGCATCATTGATAATGACACAGAGCTCCCTTACAGTGCTGAACTCCAGGCCACTACATTGATAAAGTAAGATGCAGACAGATGTTTGCCGCTGGAACAGATGTGCTGGTGTTAATACATTACTGCTTATCTGCTGCAGATTACTGCCTTTCTCCAGAAGAGAGGTGGCAAGACCACTGAGTGCTTCTCATCTGCTTCGGTATAAGCTCGGATATCTTGCCTTAAGCTGCTGTTGAAGGCTGTTTAAACAAAGCCCATATGACTTGTCTGCAAAATAGATGGGGGTCTCGCATGGTTCGCTCTAGGTAGTATTTTGTAAGCACTGACAACATTTCAGCAGAGACAGAAACAAATGTGATAACTTTCTGTGTGACTTAAAAAATAGCAAAAAAACCCAACTCGTAAGAAGACCTCCTCCATGATCTAGATCAAGAAGATAGGAAGGGACATTGCTTTTACATTGTACGCACCTACAACACCATCATTGACTTAATAACTATACATCTTCCTAGTTTCTAACTCTTTAATGCCATCTCAACCAACCCTTAGGGTTCCTAAAGCTTGGAGTTAATTAAAATATATTGTATTTTCAATTTGCTCATTTTCATTAGCAGCATTTATGAAGTATACAGATATGAATAGTTGCTGCAGCTCCACACAAAAGTAGAGAAGCAGCATCTTTGCAATTAGGAAAATAAGTAGTGGAGTTAAAGAAACAAAACCAATGCTTCAAACATATTCCCTAGATTTCAAATAGACAGTGTTCCTTTAACACAGATCTGATTTTGGAGCTGGGTGCAGGGTGTATATTTCAAGAGATGCCAGAAATATCTACTTATGAGAAGCTGTGTGGTACTGTGGTCAGTGTTTGCAAGAAAAAAATGTAAACATCTTAAAGATAAAATATTATGTGCTTCCTTAAAAAGCAAAGGGTGTTTAACTTGTAATATTGCATGCCTAAATTAACGGACGTAAGAATATACTGCTAATTGGTGAACAATTCAGTGGAACGGACCATCTTTATGTACAGCTCGTGTTTCATTCAGTTCTACTGTCTAATTCCACAGGATGATTTAAAAAATAATAAACACACAAACATTTGAAAAACAAGGTTGGACTGTTTCTTAAATGGTTCTTAAATACATTGTCACAGCTGTAAAAGTAGCTCAGAATTGCTTCTGGAGGTTTCTTGCTTTAAGGTTAGGGGCATTATGTTCATGTATTGTGCAGGCTGCCTGCATGAGTTGCTGCAAAGTTCATTATACTGGTAAGGCTGTCAGTGGTATTTATGGATATTCATGTGCAGTGAACCCTTGAACCTGAGCTGGTCATCTGAGCGTTGCTTGTAGTTAGAGTTGTGTTTATGCTTAACATTGGTAGCAGTATTTAATTGCTCCCTAGGAAAAATAATTGCAATTTGAACTCAGTCGTATAGTAGACAAGGGATTGCAAAAATGCCAGGCTCACAGGAAGGATCGTCCTTCTTAGACAAGTATTAATTATTAGACTTCTGTTTTCAGACTCCCGTTTCTAGAGTTTGGAAATGAATGTGGAACAAGTATATGATTCAAACTGCACCGTGTCCCACTCCCGTTAAAATCAGTAACGGCAAAAATTGCGTTACGGAATTAATCCTATTTCAAAAATATTTTCCAGGCATTTTTCATGTCAGCTGCAAACAGGAGAAAGGGTGATGATGCCATTTTGCAATAGAGAGGAGTGGAGATCTCGCCTTATGCTCATCTGAAGAATTTCTAATTCAAAGTATTGCAATGTTATCCCTGCTAAAGTTTCAGTTCTCATAATATAATATCAGATGAGAAAATCCTGCGTAACGTCTGGTATGTCAGCAGAACTGTTATGGTTCTGAGCCTGGTGGTGGTATACGTGTCTTCAGAGTTGCATTTTAGAGCTCTCCTGCTAGCGTAAAGGGAGTTTATATTTCTGTAACTCTAGTGGGGATTCCTTTGGCTTGACACAATCCTGGGAATGTCTTTCAAACCATGTACATACACAGAACAGATGGCTTTCATGGGAAGCAGGAACTACCGCTCACCATGTAAGATTTTTTTTTTTTTTCCCATTTCTTGGTAGCTTTCTAACTTGGAATAATCCTTCCATAGATACCATGTAATGTGAACAATGTCTTGATTCTCTTTTCTCCATCCCTCTCTTTTTTTAATTTTCCTGTTGAATTCAAGCAAAACAGCTTTTCTCAGATTCTGAGGGTAGGGTGAGGGTTTTTTTTTAGCTTTTAAATTCAGTTACTAGTGAATTTAAGCATTTGGAATGAATGCTGGATTACTGAAACTAAGCTTTAGTGGAGAATTTGACACTACAGGGCAGTTTCCTTCCTCTTGGGCACCAATGTAATCTGACCAAAACTCAGAAATTTAATTCTTGACAGAAAGGTACCTGCATATGAAAAATAATTTTTAGAATGTAATGCATTTTGCTTGTAATTTGATTAAATATGATCATTTTGTAGTACCATATAGCAACATCAGTGAGTGATCTGTTGTGATAGAATATATGATATGATATGATATATGATATATGATGCAGCCACATAAGATGATTAGATCATGTTTTATCTAATTTTCACACTCTTGCACTTAAAAGGTTGTCACCATAAATGGATAGTTAACTAAAAAATTGTCTGCCCCCTGCAAATATTGACTTATTAAATGGCTCTGCTTTCTTATAGACTTGTGGTCTTATAGGAAATTAGCCTTTTTTTGGTTACAAAATAGCAGTAAATAGAACTACTACTTCTGTTGTGTTACCCACTCCTCTGCACTGTTGTCAGTCTGGCAGTCAGTTTCTCATAGATTTTGTTAATGCTTCAGTACCTTAATAAAAATGATGTGAACACTTAACTAGATAAAAGAAAACAAAACAACTTCAAAAATTTGGTGTTTAGTTATCTTTGTAATAAAATCAGGATTTGACCTTGAAAACACTTCCTAATTACTACAAAGAACAGAAGCTGCAAGTATTCAGCTGCTAGTACAGTAATGAATTACAATCTAACATTAGAGAGAAAAAATAAGAGTAGTCTATTGTAATTCTTTAATTGAAAAGTTATCATTGTGGAATTGTTACTTGGATACCACTCGTATTCTTCTGGAAATGTGTTTCCTTTTATTAGCAGGTTGATTTATTTGATGATTACAGAATTGTAGGTTAATTTTAATCTACTAACCCTCTGTCATATTGATACTGTCCAGCTACATGTTTTAAATAAGCATGTGACTTCTTGGGTCTAGTTCTTATTTTTCATCTGCATATTTGCAAGTGTTGAGATTAACGTATTAACTACAGCCAAAGAACTAAATTAGCACTTTTTAAAGAAGGTATATACAGAGAACATATCAAAAATAGATCAGCCAAAATTAATGAAATATGTAGAAAAACTGAATATGGACACGAGTTACTTATTATGTTAGACCTGAGTGAAAATAATAGAAATTGAGAGCATAAAACTGTAGTGTCTGTTTGAATAGCATCTGTTAAAGATGGTGGGGAATTGTTCAAGGAAAGAAGTTGCATTTCTGTGTTTGTTTTGGTCATGTTAGATTTGGGGAGTCTCCCATCAGCTTCTAGCTTTCATCACAGAGTATGAGAATTACCACAGCCTGATGATGGTTTACGGCCACTGAGAGACAGTGAAGATACCAGACTTGCATCAGCGCATGAACTGACCGTGCAGATGTTGCTGAATCAAGTCAGCCAAACAAAAATTATAGACCCTGCACTTCAACCTGCATCTTGTTTTGGTGTAGGTAGTTACACTGGAGGCAGGAAAAAAAAAAATACCTGCAAGGTCAGTTTTACTTGGAGAGTTTAGTGGTAGAAGTTTAATGAGCTCCCAAGAGACATTCCTGTGCTGGCCCAGTGTAATTTAATGGAATAAATTTTGTCAATATGGTTTTGGTATATGCACACGCTGTTTTTTGGAGATTCGGCAAAATTCTTTTTGTGGTACCAGAGCTGCCAAGGGCCAAGCAATGATGATGGATTGCTTGGGCAGCCCTTTCAGTGATGACTCACTGAGGTTTAGTTCAGCATCATAAGACCTGTGTGATAACCCTTTCTATAGGCTAGTTATTCCTGACCAGAGCAAGCACCTCAGTTGCAATGAGTGGCTGGGAGCTCATTGATTGGCAATCTTCACTTTCAGAGCCTACAAGAATTTAAAAGTATGTTATGAGGCTTATTATTATTTCAGCTGGTTTTTGAGGAGCGTTTTTATTTCATGGATGAAGCTGGAGCCTGCAGGACAGGACAGTGCACTGATGGTGCTCTGCAACAGAGGAGGTGGTAGCAAGGCTCGCAAACTTGCAGTGCATGGAGACTTGAAACCAATTCTATCTTAAATGAGGTGTAACAATTATGCAAAAAGTCTTCATCAGTGAAGTCTCGGACATCAGAACTGTCCTTAATGGTGAACGCAAAGGTTGTGCCATTAATGGTTGCTCCCTTCCATGCTCAGATGTAAGGACTCTTAAAAAGTACTCTTATCTTGCCAGATAAAAAAAATGTGAACTGCAGTAGCATCTCAGACTGCAAACACCTATGCTGTGTGCTCTAAAGGGAGTATGTTTTTGAAAGACAAATTCTGCATAACCCTTAAAAACTGGTTTAATGCTTGTTCAAAGTGCTAGCAGGGCAGTCATAAAAACTGACACCTATATTTATGGCTTAGATAAGATGATCTGTGCTTTGATCCTGCAAAATCCTAGCATAATGCTCTGCCACTGAGCCTTGTTCCTTCTGATGGCGTGAGTTATCCTGCATCCCTCCTCAGTCCTTGGTCTTTCTACTGCAACCCTCAGCAAGAGAGCACCAGTCACTGATGCTTTGGGTGTACAACGTGCTCTCTAGGTAGGTGGTTTGTGATTACCAGCTAACTTTACACAGGCCACCCCGAGGGCTGTCGGAGACAAATAAATCACTGCAGAGTTGTCCAGGATTTAAGCCACTAAAGGGCCTGTGAAAATATTTGTTATCCAGATAGCTGAGCTGGCCAGCCCTTTCTACACGCTTTTAACTGTCTTGCACATCTTGCATTGCTCATTTTGGGTGGTTTTAGGCAAGCAAGTTGAAAAAGTAGTTATTGGCAGTTGGAGCAGGAAATCTGAGTTTGCCATTTAAGTGCATGTAAATAGGAAAAAATGCCATTAAGGTGCAGTTGCTGAGCCTATGTACAGTAAAATGAAAACTAATCATTTTGGTAGAGGTAGCTGATGCCATAGAAGTTTTTGTTAATGAGCGTAAAAATTGTTCCCGTTTCCTCATAGAGCATAACACATCCCAGCTTTTCTTGCTGTCACTTCCACTTACTTCTGTTTATTGCCAAGGCTTCTCTGTAGAGGTCCCTGTCCTTGAAAATGCTTTCAGGACACCCACAGCATGGCTTGTAAGATCTTGATAGAAGGCCTATCTATAAAATAATCAGGCCTCTTTTTATCTTGCTTTTATTTTACACTCTCTGTTCCCCCTGGGTAGGCTTGTCTCCCATTCTTGGGAATGGCTGAGATGTCCAAGGAGTCAACCAGGTTATGGAGCCTCCCCCACAATGTACAACTCCCCAGCTCCTTTGAGATGAGTAGTTCCTAGGCTGGTAGAGAAAGGAGCCTGTCTACATTTTAAACAGAACAATTTACAGGTAAAGGAGCTTGCTTAGCGCATGATTTGTTTTACATGCAAAAGATATTGGGGATTACACTTTTAATGCTGTTTTTCAGCTGTAGAGAAAGACAGTGAAGAGAGCTGCTGCATCTCCAGATTTGTTCCAGCTCCTCGCCTGGAGCCAAGCTTTGGTTCTCCTGCACCCTCCGGCTGCTGAGGGTTGCTCTGCGAGGAGGGCTTTGGGTGACTTTTGGGTGGTTTTTTTTTTCATAGAAATTGCTTAAACAGCCAACCCTCGCTCCACTCACCCCAGCGAAGGAAATCCTGTATGAACTGGAAAGTGTTAGAAAGGATTTAATGAGATTATCATGAACTGTTACTTCACAAAAAAATCTTAAACCCACAAGCAGCTGTGCTGTATAACTGGGGACAGGTGAAGGAATGTGAAGGACTAAAGAAGCTGTCTACTTATTTAAAGAGGCAGAGTCAAGGGTTTCTTTTTTTAATCTTCAATATGCATTTTAACTAAGAAAACACAAACAAGCAAACAAAACCTTCCACAAAAAGGAGAACTATTGAAGTCAAATATCTTCAAATGTAGATTTATTTTTAATAATATTGCAGAAATAAGTGATACTGAAATTAGTGCTTGAAAATTCAGTAGCCTAGTGGACTATGCAAGCTGCTACTTGCCTTCAAGTTCATCACACCAGTTAGAAGTAATGTTAGAAGTCAAAGTTAGAAGTCAAAAGGGTCATATTGTGTCCACATCATGTTATGGACTGCTTTGAGGTTTAGACATGTCTTCTGTTGTCATACAAAGAATTTAGTAGCAAAGGAGTGAAATTTGGTTGTTGGTGTGGTGGTTTTGTTTTGTTTTTTTTTTTTCTTTTTTCTAACATGTTCTTGTGGTAAGCCTGTAAATACAGCTGAGATTTATTTGGATGCCAAGGACTGCCTGTGCTCTTTGTGACACTGAAGTCATGAAATGCATTTACGTTCTGTGTGTTTGGTTACTGCTGTGGTCTTTGTCCCTGTGGCACACCTGTCATTAGAGGATAGTTATAAATAGTGGGTGTATATTATGGCGTTAACCTCCCTGAAGGCCTGAGTACCTAAAACCAGTGTGTCACTGTGGTTCTTCAGGGTGATCTGCTACAGAGCAATGTGACTGCAAACAGAGCAATATGTTGTTCTGTGCAGTAAAAAAAAAAAAAAAAAAGTGATTTCAACTGGAATTTGTTACCCACTAAGTAAGAGGTATGGGAGAAAAAAATATCCTCTGCAAGCATTTAGTGTCAGATTTATTTTGGCAGATGCCTATCTTGAATTTGTAGGACACTTTCCAAACCCATCAGATATGCTTTTAGGGAGGGGAATAAATCTATGTCTTTGTCCATCTATCACTTGGGATAAAGGCTTGGCGCCTGAAATGCAAACTGTGGTGAAAGGAACTTCTGAAATTTGAAATTGTGCACTGATAAGATACTGTACCAAGAGACTCTGCCATAACTTATTTGGTGAGAACATTTTATGTTCTAAAAGCGTTACCTATTCTTTTTATGTATGTTTAAAACCCGTTAGCGTAATTTTTCTCAATTACAAAAGAAGACAAAGTTTATGATAGAGCGGCTTATTGACGTAGGTTTGAACCTTGACGTTTCACACTTTCAAATTGGCATGTTAGCTGGTGTTACAACCACCTTGAAAGATCTCGCCCAGCAGGGAGGTGGTTGGTTTGCCTCGCAACATACCAGGCGGGAGTCGGCATGTGCAGAGATGCACGTGCATTGCTTAAGCTCCCTAACGGCGTGCCAAGAATAGGACTGAGCCCATCTGCCCTCGACCCTTCAACCCCGGCCAGGCCAGAGGGCTAAATTTAGGTTCCCAGGTGGCGAAAGGGGCTGAAGAGCAGCTGCCAGCTCTGCCCGCGGCAGGCGAGCAGGCAGACTCCTGGGGACAGGGGGTTTTGGCTCCCCAGCAGGAGGCTGGCTGTGGATCTCATCTACGGATGAGAGAGGAAAGCCCTAAAAAAACCCAGTGTGAATCATTAAAAGAGGGTGTTTTTTTGAGGTAGTTACAGCCCTCTCCTTGCTCTCCTCCCCTCTGGACCTAACCATCACACCAAACCATCTATCTCTGTTGGTCTTCCTCTTCTGCCATCTTGCAGCCTTGTTCTTTGGCAAATGCAGAGGGAAAGGAGAAATGGAGATTTGGGAGGCACAGTGCTTCTGCCGTGTTAACTGGGAAGGCAGCGATAAGCTACTTCTGGAATTGGTTTTGGATATGTTAGCCTTTGGAGGCAAGAGTGACTTCAGAGAAGGAAAAAGTAAATATCTAAATTAGCTTAGATCAGAAAGAATCAAGTAAAGCTGTGAGGTATTTGCTAAAGTGGTGTGAGTAGGCAGGTTGAAGTATTTTTGGCAAATGCACATTGTCAAATATGAAATTCTGGTATATTTCCTGCATGCTGAATTAACTCTGAGTATAAAAAACTATCCTTTTGTCCTTTTGAACAAGTCAATGTAATCTTCTTCGCACAGTGAGAAAAGTGAGTAAAACGTTTGACTCCAAACAATAGATACAGCTCATTTCTGAAAGTGACTGTGTTGCTCAGTGAGTGCCACATCCCTCTGGGAACACTGCATTTGTATCTGGCCACCTCAGCTAGTAAAAAGGTGCAGCAGAAATAGGTGGGTAACTGAAGTATTGAGATGAACTATTTCCTAGAGGAGTGAGGAATTTAAAATTTGGGGGCTAGTTAGAGAGGACTTCAATAAGAGGAGACAGAGGAAGGAAAACAAAATGATACATATAAAAAGAGGAGGTAAATTGGATTCTTCCATTTAACCTTTTACATAATAAAAGACAGGAGACATCCCAATGAAATTAAAAGAGCAATGCGTTTAAAAATTAATAAAAAGCAAATACCTTTTATTGGAGACAGGAATATCGACAGGCTGAGCTTTTGGTCTGATCCGGTGTGTCAATGCAGAGATCGCTGTGTTATATGACCTTTTGGGGATATCTTCAGCCTTTGTAGCTCCGTGCAGTTTTGTTTTGCCGCTCTCTGAAACACCTGGACACAAGCCTGCTCCAGCTCAACAGCCGGGCAGATACAGTCGCTGGGGCAGCGGTAGTCACGGCAGATACATGGCTGTGGGGTGCTCAGTTGTTTGAGCTGACGGTGGCTACGCGGCTCCCAGTTTGTGGGGATAACTTTTGGCTGGAGTACCACGTAAAGGTGTGTGCAAGTTCTCATTGCAAGGTCAGGCAGAATGTGACAAACCACTATAAATAATTGTTTCTGGTTTATTAAGTCAAACACGTGTCTAAGGTCTTTTAACTTCCTTTCTTAACTTTTATTCTATAATATGGTAATGCATTTGAAACCAACAGATAAACTCTTGATGGGGTCAACATCTATATGTGTATGATTGTGTGCATGCTTATACTGGTAAAAGAAATTAATTTTCATCAAAGTGTGGCAGGTTTTAACTTACATTCATAGGCTAGTTTTTAACCAAGAAAAAGACCCCACAGACCCGATCATATTAGGCCAGGAAGGACCTATTACTAGGATGGTTACTCTGAACACTTCGGTTAAGACAGTTAAGATAGAGAGGACACTTGAACTTAAATCCCAGCCTTTAATTAGCATGCCATATCTGGATCCTCACATGTGATGAGATGGAGGGTTTGCTGTTTGTATTTTTCAAAGGTATATGTTGCAACACCTGATGCAACATCTATAGCAGGTCCTCCCTAGGAAATGTACCTCCTAAAGGCAGTGGGTGTCTGAACTACTGCTGGGAATGGCTTAAATCAAAATGTAGAGAAACTGGTAGTGTATTTCCCCATGTTATCATCTTGGATATTGTCCCTTTTATTGAAAACTAGTAGATCTTCTTGTGCCTGAAAACTAGTTGCTTCTCAATGTACTTTTCCTGTGGTTCAGTCCAAAGATCTTTTCACCTCTCTTGGCATTGTGCTGCTCCTTTTCTCCAAGATAGTCAATTTTGACATACAACTGAGAAAGAAATGGTTTTAAATTGGAAGGAAAAAAACCCAACCAACCAGTTCTGGAAAAGCAGCTGTGAACTGATTTTCCAAACTGCAGCATCAAACCCTCCATCACTGAGAGCACCTACAGCTGAAAGAGAGCGCACACACTGAAGTCCTCAGGGCACCCTGTCCCAGGCTTTGGTTGATGAGAATTTGCATTTTGTACTTATTTATTTCTAGTCATATGAAAAAATGCCTTAGCTTACTGTTACTGCTGGAGTGGCCAGCTGTGGAAGAAAGAAAGTTGACATGACCCAAGTAGATTTCAGAGTTAACAAGCATGTTCTAGGAAAGCAAATCATACCTTGTTTTGGGAGTCATTTTATGTTGTCTACAGATATGAGGAATAAAAGATGTTTGAGATCTAGGTGTGATGGTTTATTTGGACTGGCTGTTTGTTTCCATGAAAGTTTGCAGTCTTATAGAGTCTGTTTTGTCTGTAAGGATGACACTGTATAAGAATTTAGACTTTACAAATTAAGCTGGGCCCTGCTGGTAAGTACAGTTCAGAACAGCACATGCGTCACCTGCTGGGTACTCTTATTTCCTCCTGACTCTCATAATGTAAAATAAACGTGCAGACTGAAACAGAAGGTTTATAAAACTAGTTGTAATTCTTGTGAATTTCCTGTGAAATCAGGAAAGTTTAAACAGAGGTGTCAGTCATTGCAAGAGATAAAATGTTTCAGTGGTTAGTGATGTTTATAATATATTCTTTATAAAAACACATATTATTTGAAGTAATGACTGTAAGCATTTACATGCGGTAAGCAATAGCAATATATTCATGAGCTCTTAAGGATGTGATTTACTTTAAGACATGTTTTGAAATTACTCCATTTCTAGGGAAGATTTTGAGAAATTACGGGGCAAATAAGAGAGAGAAAGCAAGCCCTTTGTTCTCCTTCCCTCCTCCCTACAGACTGCCCCCCCCCCCTCAATTTGTTAAAGACGAATTGTTGCCCGTAGTAACTGCAGAGAATTTGTTGAAAAGAACACTTTTAGAAGACAATGGGCCCCAAATATACTGTGGCACAGCTTTAAACTTTATTAAGTCTGTCTTGGACTACCCTCTCCTCTCCCGAGTTAAAGGGAAGAAAAGTTTGGCAGCCTCCATGCTGTGAGCGTGATTGATGCCCAGAACATCTGAGGGACTTTTGTGTCCAGCGTGCTCTCCATGAGTGCATAATGTGTGAATACTCAAATAAGGTCAGCCCTTATCAGGTGTAATCTAGGCCTGAAAGCAGATCAACGGTGACAGTCATACCCCATAAGTGAGAACACAAATCATCCTTGCATGCTTTGCACAAGTTATGGGATTTTCTCCTCTCTTGCTCCTGTTTTACCCTTTCCAAATGGGGGGGAGGTGACAGAGGGGAGAGGAAACTTTGGCAGATCTCTGGAAAGAAAAAAAAAAAAAGACAAAACACAGAGGAATACGTGCCTGGAATACTAGATGGCTCCTTCAGCCGGGCGGCAGGGGGATGGGGGCTGTTTGCAGGGCAGTGGCAGGCCCTGCACAGGGGCTGGGGTGCCCTGCTCCTCTCGGGGCTGGAGCACCCCACGGGGAGAGTGGGACTGGAGGGAGGAAACTTGGGTAGATGGGGTTCAACTCACTTCTCTGGTGCCTTTTAAGAGTCTTTTCAGAGGTTTCTAAGCACGTCACAGCTTTTGTTGTCTGCCTGTCCCCGGGTTTGAATGCCTCAATTTTTCAAAATGGGGTGAAGGCATCTTTTTATTCTTTTTGAGTTTATCCTCCACAAACGGGAGCGCCATGTTTCACCACAAAGCAAGTAAAAAATCTTAGAGAATAGTGTCAAAAAGAATTAAATTCTGCCAGCTTTCGTGGTTTCATCTGAAGGAAGAGCCTTCCATCTGTGGATATTACTTACTGTAGTTTAAGTACTGGATTATTTTTTTAACTAGGAAAAAAAAGAAAGCTATGAAACGTTGTTAATTTTTTGATTTGTGCTTCTGTTTAGAAAAGGGTTTTAATGGGCGAAGAGCTTTTACAGAACACAAAATATATAGGGAAATAGCATAATTAGCAGGAAGAAATCAAAGGTAGGGTTACATCATTGATGACATTAACAACTATGGAAACAGTGATGTCATCCTCTATGATGTGAAAATATTTTTTCAACATATATGATAACTTGAATATTTTCTTTCCATTTTCAGAAATACAACGTCCCTATCAGGGCCTACAAACCCTGTAATTACAGTGCATTATTGCTTGCTTCATTTATTATTTTGCTTTGTGCTCTAGTAACAACAGTAGTATCCTGCTCTTCATTGAAGATGCGCAATAATAATAGTAATTCCTTAGTTGCACCTCGCACCTTGAACTCTGAAGACACTAGAGAACCATGAGCAGGACATGTATCTGGAAGCAACCTCCTCCCTTTGTTTCCCATCACTGAGCTGTGATGCTCAAATGGAGCATATTATTTATAGGGAATATCCATAGGGTCAAATCCATGAACATGGTGTTTTGAGCAACCATGTCACACTTTTTCCCCGCCCTTCTTTTTGCTTCAAAAATGTGATCAAGATAGGTGTTAAAGTAATTTATGCTTTCTTTTTGGCCATTGTCCCAAGGAGGAATGCCACCTGATATCTGTATATCCTGTACGGATTTGCAAGGAAGCCTAACTTAAAGAGATAAATCATTGACTCTCTAAAAGAGTCCTCCTGCCATCTGCACCCTACAAATACCTGTTAGGCACCGGTGGTTAATACTGAAAAAGAACTGATGAAAGGCAGTAACTTTGAAGGTGTGCTCTACCTTGGCTAACTTTTGTGTGCTTACTTGGAGATCTCTGCTTTCCTTCAGTGAGTCAGACTAGCTACCCATGGCCATCCCAGCACAATGTTTACTGAAATTGCCCTGTGGTGGTGCAGCTTTCCAATTGTATTTGAGGTTCTGCCACTGTGAGGTTTGACCTTGCTACTGCACATCTGTGGACAGCTACATGAGTTATAGACTGATTTTTAAACAGTTAGATTTGCTTTAGTCTGCCCAAGAAACTCTTTTTTTTTTGATGCGTTGATTCTGATGGCATCTGAAAAGCATCCCAGTTAGATTCTCCATTATTTTAATGCCAGTCTTTCAGATTCAGATGTTTGCAGCTCTGAATTCATCCACCCCTCTACGGTCATGCACTGGGGCTTGTGGTGTCTCTCCTGAGTGTCCAAAGTAATGATACTCTTGCATCTTGCATCAAAAAGGTCATAGGATGCCAGTCTGTGCGTGACCTAGAAAGAATGGTCTGCTCTGTAGCATTTGATTAAAGATGTGTGATATGTGGCAGTTTGGGATTTTTTGCTCTAGTAATAGAAACGTTTAAAATGGTGTCAGCAGATGATAAAGCATTGCTCTAAGGGGTTGTTTTGGTGCTTATATGGGAGCTTGGGAAGGAAATATCAAGCATGCTTTTTGAAAACAGTATATAGGTTAAATATAAATTTTAGAACTAAGATAATTTTTCCGATGAAAACTGATACATGTGGAGTAAATCTGTAATTAGGACTCTCATTAGAAAATAGTTTAGACACTACCATGTTAGTTTTTTGCTATATATTCCAATGGAACCACATAAGAAAGACTGAAAATTATGTACTCCAGTTGTGTCCAAATGTATGTATGATTTACAGTTTCATTGTAAAATGGTGTAGTAATCAAGCAGGTAATAGACTTCTAAACAAAAGGATGAGGAAAGAAGAATAAATTCCACACATCACAGGGAAGACAAGAGTAATACTCATCACATTTATGGTAGCTGGTCACAGTCTGGTTTATGAACACTTTGGCCAGATTTCTCTCAGTCACATTAAGTTGAATTTTATTCTGTTATTACTAATTGTTGTATGACAGCTGCTAGGTGGCCACTTCAAAGATTTCCATTTCGCTAAGCATCATCAAAGATGTGGATCTCCCCCAGAAAGCTTGTAGGGGATCACTTTTTTGGAGTAAAATACCATTTGAAGCGTGGTAGTGGAATTTACCCACTGCGATGCCAGGCTTCTGTTAGCTACAGCAGTCCGGTGTCAGTGCCAAACTGAACAAACGTTGTCAAAAGCAAGCTGATGAATCACAAACCCAACTTTTCTCATTCTTACAGATGAAAATACTAGTGCTTTCATTAATGATGATTATGTATTGATTTGAAGTTTATTTGTAAATTCCTGTTTAGCCCTGCTTTTGGGGTGTTGTTTTTTTTTCCTCACTGGTAGTCGGGGAGTCTTTTTTTGCTGCAGTGTGTCAGTCTCTGATATTCCTGTTATATTGCTGTATTCAGCGTGTTAGGGATCTCACTCACGTTTTGTTCAAGAACATAGACCACGCACTTCTGCCGTGGGACGCCACAACAGTGGTTCGAAACGCTTGTTTCCATCCTAAGGGGCAGATGTGTAGGTGGGTTGTCTTGTGGGTTTGCATCCACTGACACTGCCTTGAGCAGCCTTTCTCTGGGCAGCTGGTTGCCCCAGCTGAAAATAGTATTTTGCTGAGCGGATATCAAGATGATATTATTATTATTATTGTTACTGTTATTCTTACTATTAAAGTCTAATAACCCTAGCCATAGATGAGGTGGCTTTGCCTTAGTGCAGCCAGCGCGGCAGGGGCACAACTGCTGTGCACAGTGTCACCATCAGGGCTGGTGTGAAATCCATGTGCACGGCTGGCTCACCAACAGGCTGGTGGGGAAGCCGTGCACTGCACGTATGTTGAAGCAGCTCATTGAGTACTTGAAGAATGGCACCAGCTTAGAAAGTGTTTAGAACAGTTGTCCGGTGCGAAGCAGTTCGTGCTGCCGGGAGGCTGCCTTATCTTATCTTAAATAAGGCTGTGCGGAGACGCGGCGTTGGGTCTTTCTCCCCCTTCCCGGCTGCTCTCCGCTATTGCCAGCGACCCCTTGCCGCCGTTCCCGGGGGCGCTGCCCCGGTCTCCCCAGGGCGAAGGGAGCGTTTGATGCGCGAAGGCCTGCGGCGGTTCGACGGGACGGCTCCGGCTTCCTTGCGGGGCCGGGGCTCGCCCTGCGGGGAGCCCACCGGTCGCTCCCCTGGCCGCCGCCGTCCCCGCCGCCCTTTCGTTGCCCAACCCCGGGGGGGCGGTAGCCCGGGCGGGTCGCCGCTGCCCTGGCTCCCCGCCGGCGGGCGCGCCGCCAGCCCTGCCCCGCCGCACGCTGACGGGCAGGACCCGGGGAAGGGGCGCGGCGAGGAGGCGGCCGGGGCCGGCGGTCCGCGGCCATGGGGCGGCGGGCGGAGCGGGGCTGGCGGCGGCGCCTCTCCCTCCTGGCGCTGCTCTGGCTGCACGCCCGAGGTGAGCGGGGGGGAGCGGGCTCGGGGAAGGTGTTTGGCTGGGGGGCGGGAGGGAGGGGGGGAAAGGATTTTGGCTTTGGTTGGTCCTGTGGGGCCGTCGGGTGATGCTCCCGGGGCGCCCGGCGTGATGGGGGCGGCATCCCGGGGCTGCCGTGTGCTTTTGGGTAGCGCGGCTGGGAGGCTGCTCGCACCGCTCGGGAGAAAACTTTGAAAGCAGCTGCCTTAAATTGCGCCCGCCTTCGGAAACCTTGAGCGCTTTCGGCTTCTGCATTTTGTAACTTTTGGTCTGTTCCCCCCTTTTAGCAGCGAGGGGTTCTCAGTCGTCACTGTAGGCTAAGAAACCTTGTGCTGGTTTCATGGGGAGACTGAACTCGTTCATGCTTCGTTTTTAACGGGAAAGCATCGTGCTAATTATAAGTGAAAATGTCATATTTACCCAACAAGAAGCAAAAATTTGACATGGCTAATAAGGAAAGGGGGCACTAATTAGCAGTAAACAGAGATTGTAATAAGGCAGAATTTTGATTGACAGCAGAATCATAGTAGCTGTATTCATTACGGAGATTGAAAATAAGGAACGTGTATTAATGGCTTTGAAATGCACTTAACAACAAGTGCATTTGAAAACAAGTTCAGGATGCAGTAAGTGAGATGACATGTTTTCAGGAGTTTATAGATGTGATTACAGTGGTGCGCTTCATTCACGTAGTGGTGTTCTCTGGAAGAACTGTAAAGTTACTGTTGTTGAAGAGAGATTTTTCTGTTAGGCTTAGTGTCTTTTAAAAAGTGGTAAATAATTTAATGAAACGCTCGATGTTTTGCCTTGAATGTTTTTGTCATGAAGCAGATAGCTAGCAAGCTGAGTATCACATCTGAAAAGAGAAAAAAATATGCACAGCAAGGAAGGTTTTTCTTTCTCCCCATAAATTAGTCAGTTCCATTGACTAAACAGATAAACTTTCTGTGACTTCACCTACAGCTCTTCAGCATCAACCATGAGTTTTTCTGATGCTTGAGATGATTTTACTCTGGTTTCCTAATAAAGGTATGGTAAGGATAAGAAGCAGAAAAAACAGCAGTGCCACTCCTGTAGTCCACTCGTCCTGAGAGCTTCATGCAGTGGGGAGTGGACTCGGTGTCCCCAGGAGCAGCTGGGCTTGGGGAGAGCATGGTAGCTGCAGAGCAGGATTCAGAGCAGCAGCTGGACTGCAGGAGTCTGTACAAAGTGTAACGGCGTACGCAGCTCAGATTCGAGCTTGTGATCCTTGCTCAATCGTTTTCTCCTCGCATCACAAGAACCACTGGACTGATGTTTTGTATCTCGTGTTTGACCTCGTTTTCAGACTTGACTGCTGAAGCTGTATGGGAGGAGTAGGAGTCAGCACGCTGCACAGCTTTGCATGGGATGAACAGATCTTACACACTTTAGGTGATGCTGAAAACCTAGTTTTAAACCATTCACTGGTGCTGTTCTTCCTAAGTAATACTTATGTGAAGTGCACGCTCTGGACAAATTGCAGTCACATCTGGCTGACCGGCCGTGGATATTTTTGCAGGGACCCTCAGTATTCTGCCAGCACCCTCTGCTGCCAAAGTGGGGAGTGCAGCTGAGGCTGCATCAACTCCCCCAAAACCAGGAGTCATAAATGTTTCTGAGTCTTCTTAGTTTCTGTTCTCTTTTAAAATTCTGCTTTGATGCTTTCTTTTTTCTTTTTTTTTTTTTTTTGCATGATCCCGTGAAAAACAAGAGTTCTTAGATTATCCTCAGAGTTATTCATGCTGAAATAATGTGCACTTAAAGATGTTGAGGATCTTGGTACAATGACCTTCAAGGAAATCAGATGTATTCTGAATAAGGAGCATCTGCAAGGGCATTAGGCAGATCTGTAGAAGTGCAGTAGGTTGCTGACAGATGTGCACAAAAAGCTTCTCTTGTCCAGAAGAGACCAAGACTTTTTTTCTCTGTAGAAATCCAGGCACAAAGATGAGCATGCAAAACTTTTGCTAAATGATAAGATACTCAGATATTGTGTCTTACCAACAGTGTAACGAGATTCTGAGTAGCATAATTTGAAACCCAGCTGCCCTGAGTTCACAGTTTGTACTTGAACTACGTTCCCAACTTCCTGGCAGTGGGGAGTCAAATCTTCTCTTGATTTCTACAAACATTTTGGAAAATGTAACTAGTGGCTTGTTCACCACAGGGTTTGTTCTCTTCCAAGGACTGTATATTTCTTGTTTGCCACACCACTCAGAGGGCAAGAGGCTTGTGCTGGGGAATCTTTGCCAGGGAGCACCCATGCAGGTTCCCACAGGTGCTCTCACCAGCTCCATGTCCTTCTCTGAAATACTGAACATGAGATGGAATGCAGCCCAAAATCTTTCAGCAATTAAAGAAGGAGAAAGTGATAACAATTGAAGCTGAGTACTTTAGGATAATTTTAGGTGCTGAATCCTTAAAAAAAAACAACTTGTAAAACTATGCATTGTGTAATGATATTATTTGTGTATTTATTTCTTTACATGACTGTAACACTTTGTTCCTCCTACCCTTTGCGTTATAGGTCAGAGTCCCATTGCTCTAGGCAGTTTCAAGGCCAGAAATTGTTATGAAAAGACAGTATAAAATTGAATTAAGAGATCTTTTAAGTAATTCAGTCTCTACCTCAGGCCAAGAGCAAGGTTTTTCTAAAGGTATATTCATTCTAGCTTAAATTTCCTTAGTAGATGTTTCTATTCTTTCCCTTCAAAGCATCTGCTTCCTTGCCAGATGATCACGGTGGGGACATGAATTATTAGCCTGTGGAGTCTGCCTTTTGCCTGTACATACGCCTGGGGAGATCCTGATGGTTCCACATGATTACTAATATCAAATATAGTTATATCATTAATGTAACGGTGGATTTGCATTTGATATAGGGCAGGAAGGCAGTACCAAGAGTTTAGTCAGTTCCTCTGAGATGCATATGGTGTTTGTTACCATTATTTGACTTTCCCGCAGTGATTAGGAGACCACAGGTTTCCAGGTAGTCAGTTCCAGTACATCCCTATTGTCGCCTCTAGAAAAATTATTCTTAAGTGTACTCTGATCTTTTTTGCTCCAGTTCAAGCCCATTCTATTTTTCCAGTCTTGAGTGTCTCCAGTTAGTCTTGCTGACCTCGCTGTGCATTTTTCGGTCTTTCCATATATTCCTCAAAATGCAGAACTTGGACCTGAGTGTTTGTTTATTTGTGCCATTGCTCGCCTGCATGCGTAATGTTGTATATTGACTGTATATTGTGTTATACCAACTGAATAGCACCCCAGCTTCTGACCATTTCTCCGTCTTCTTAAGGGCGTTTTTGAATACTAGAGCTGTCCTCCAGTTCACGGGCAGTCTTGCTTGCCTGACATCCACAAGGCCTGTGCCTTGTCCTAGAGGGAATTTAAATACTTTTGACATGGTTTGTTCTTGACAAACCTATGCTGGCCATTTCTCATCTCTGTCTGTTGGTTGGGGTATTTTTGGCTGAATTTAATCTCCTCTAAACTTGAATTCAAAAACTCCAGGTCTTGTGCTCAGTCTTTAGGATTGAGCGCTATTTTCTGTTTCTAACTTGTGTTACCAATTTACGGAGAGTAACTTGCAGGCTAGAATTCAGACTTAAGGAGAACCTTTTGAAGTAAACATTCAAAAGCAAAGTCAGAAAAGGTACTCTTTCTTTGGAAACTGAAGCATAAATATCATTGGCTAAAAGCTAATTTAACTGGACATTTAGAAAAGTTGCTTAACTGAGCTTGATGATGCAAACTGTAGGGCTGTACTGTAAAGGAAACAGGTGGTAAAATCTCTTCTTACCAAAACATCTCTTTTTTTTTTTTTTTTTGAAAACTCTCTTCTATTCCATAATCTGAGCAAAGCTGAGCTTGAATTGTTGCGTAAGAGGCTGAGTTTTGGGGCGAAGTTGAATTTTTTGCCCAAATCCCTTGCATTTGGTGCTGCACAGCTGTATCAATCCTATACGTGTAACAAAGTGTAAGCTTTAACTTACTGTAAACATGGAGGTTTATAAACAAAATGTAGCTTTTCCTGCCCATTTTACCCATATAAGATAGAAGCAGGATATTGATTTGACAGATTTTTTTATCTTCTACCATTGATGGCATCCCAAGTGGAGCCTCAAATGAGCATCTTTCCAGAAGGCACTGACCATGTCGCAGGCTTGTCCTAAACCGGTTTGTAGAAATCACAGAGACGTATTTCTGAATGAGAAAGTGTAGGGTTCATGAAAGCTATGGGGGGGAAGTATAAGGAAACTGGGCGGGAGGCAGTTGTACCTTTGAGGAGGAGTGTAATGTTTATGCCTATGGTGCTCTCTGTTGGTATGCTTCAGCCTCATGCTGTGTAGCGACACATCAGCCTTTACAATTAACAGATCCAAAGCTGCAGGGACTTTGAGTAGACACAATTGTTAATTATCGTTGCAATCTGGTGAACATATAAACCTGATGTAACGAAATTCTTTGGTATAATTACTTGTCATACAGTTCACTGCTCAAGGGATTTAGCAGGCAGTACCATACTTTGGTTTAATCCCCAAAAATTCACATTCACCTGCTGGTTTAGTTGTTGTCTGGCAAAGTGCCATGCCTCTGCCTCCCACCTCTGATACGTGCTGCTCCTTAATGTGTTTTAACACTCAGAGGCTTAAAGCTAAACATTCTGGGTATTAGAAGACAGGACCTGACATTGTTTAGCTTGTTGAAAGCTAAAAGATGATTTGGGAAACACAAGGACAGGTAGCCTTCGGGCTGCGTTACTTTAGAGGTAGCTGTGTGGTGTAGTTGTACAGCACGCGTTTAAAGTAATAATTTTGTCCATGTAAACTGATCCTGGTTACCATATGGCAAAATCCACTGAAAGTATGAACCCAGCTGTTAAATGCATAACCATGACTGTGTCTTCAAGAGTTTTATGCTGCAGCCATTATGCGGCATCCCCAGATATTAATCTCTCACTATTAATCAGCAATAAAAGCAGCTTGTGGTGAGCATCACAGATGCTTGAAATCTGATATCTTCAGCATCATACCTGGAGGGAAGATAGCAATACTACAATCTTTCCTTCCTTTATTCACTCCCTTGTCGTTTTTCTAGGAGATGTGGTTCAGCCCAGGACACATAAAGCATACTTGGCACCCACTTGGTCTGAACAGGAGTTTATTACCCACCGAGTGGGAGATCCTCAGCTGTCTGGCCTTCACAAAGATACTGGGTTTGAAGGCCTGCCTTGTTTTGCGTTTTGGCAAACGTTTCATTCGTATAGTTTTTGAATGCCTTTTGTTCCAGATCCATCACTAGACAGCAGAATATTTAAGTGGATTGAAACTAGATGTGCCATGTGTTAGCCAAAGTAACCATGAAGTGTTTACTCAGCAGGTTACTTCAAACACCTATAGGATTTTAAATTTAATGGCCCTTTTGAGACTGACAGGACTGTTCTCTTCTTTGAGTACTTTGCAGAAGTGGAAACCTAGCTCCTTTAAGAAAAATAACAACTGGTGTATCAGTTTGGTTGTCAAGATGAAGTATAGTCATGTCTGTTTACCAACTTTGGTTTGCAGTTCCACTGTTTTTTAGTATTTTATGCTGCAAGCTGACTATAGGGAGATACTTTCTAATGCTGCTGATTTTTATGACATCTGTCTGTGGACATCTGTCTGTGGAGTTACTGTGATGCTGCAACAATACTCATGATCTATCAGAAAATTCTCGGATTGTTGCTTCAGACACGGCATGGTCACCTGGTCTAGTGGGGGGAGGTCCCTGCCCATGGCAGGGGGGTTGGAACACGATGATCTTTAAGGTCCATTCCAACCTAAACCATTCTATGATTCTGTGATTCTATGACTCATGTAAATACAGCTGAAAAAGTGCACATTAAGAAAGCATATTGTTCTTCCTCTGCTGAAATCTGGCTTTGCACTAGCTTATCGATGTAAAAGGTCCTCGAGTCATAGTGTAAAAAATTCCTGTTAAAAGGAAATGGGGTATTTGTTGCTCCTCTTTCAAAAGAGAGTTTGGGAAATGTCTCTTGCTGGTCTTCAAACAAATCCCTGATCTCCTTTGAGACAGCTCGGCTGTCCTGGCTCATCCAGCAGCCTTGTAACATGCTTGGGAGGTGTTGAAGGAACGCAGAGGTGATGGGAAGTGTTAGACTGGTCTCTGGTTCCACTTTGCTGAAGTCAAGGGCTTTTTGATTTCCGTTTCAAAAGTGTTCAGGGAACCACACAGAGAGCTCCATCCCCTTTATTATTAATCCACAAAATAAATATCAATCCAGTGTATTAGTTTCACTTTGCTAAGAAGACCACATCTGTGCGAACTAAGTTATTGTTCTGTATTTGAACGAATATTTGTATCAGGCAGGATTTTGAATTAATTGAGTGCTAAATGATCACAAAGATGAACTCCCTAAAAGATTCTTCTGGGTTTCTCAATCCCCCTAATGAGAGAGAAGAGCATCTTGAAAGAGAATGCCACCCTTTCTAAGATGGTTGCCTTCAGAGGGATGAAAGGTAGGAATAGCTAGGAAAGGAGGAAAACCTGATCACGTGTTGTAGTAGCGCTTACTGTAGTGATAACACATCTGCTGAGACAGGCAAGACCTGGACTGTGGAGAGAGAGAAACACTAGCTGTGTTTCGGGATTTTATGCAAGATATTTATCATTGGCAAAATTGAGGTATTTGGTGTTTCCATGGCTTCATTTAATTGTAAATATTATTTTAATTAATTTAGGCTTTTTGTTGCTCTTTTCCCACATTGACTCTTCCTTTCACTATTCTTTTGAGGAAGCCCATAAAACTACAAAGTTTTGATGAACAAATAGTCTGAAGTCTGAAAGCATTCCCTTAAATGTGGAATGGGTGGGAGTTTGTTCCAGCAGTATTTGGTGTCCAGGGGACGGTATCATTACACAGAGTACTGTATGTTATTTGAGCTTTCCCCCAGCCTTCAAAATACTAAACTTTTGGTGGATAAGGAGTAAAACATAATATTTCACTTGAATGTGTTGTTTATAAATGTTTGATACACTGGTGTCAGAGACAGTATTTGCAGTTGCTGTCTCTGGAATGAGTGGTTTGAATAAAAGCTAAGCAGTCTGCAGGAAACATAAGCATCTCAGGAGCTCCATGAATACCACCACTATAATCTAACCTAACTCGGTCGGTTGAAAAATGTGGTTTCCTGTCTTCGTTTGAAAAAGTGTTTTTCAGGCTTACTGACATGCATCCTGCAAATTTAATTTTCATAAATATTTCATCTCTTTCTTATGCTCAATTTAATCTATCAAAGCCACACGGCGCAGGAGACATCTGGGATTGTGCTTAAGCAGCTGGGTTTCATTTGCAGGAGGTTTCTAGCAAATTTCTCTTTCTTGCCAACTACAGAATGTCTTGGTGACTGTGACTGTGCAGTAGCACTGGGAAATTCAGCCTAAGTGACAGCTCCAGAAACAAATGGGCTAAGGATCTTCCTTTGCCTGGGTTAGGTATGATCTAGGGCTTTTGATGGGTGGCTCTGTTTTGTGTCTGGTCAACCTAAGCAATAAGTGAACTTTTTTTTTCTCACCCTGGCAGCTCCAACACATAGTCAACAGCAGTCAGCAAGACTTTCCTTTAGCATAAAAAAACACAAAAATCCTGTTCTGAAATGTAATGATTAACAGTCTAATTCTACGTTGAAATATATTGTGATCAAGCAACATATGTATTAAATAAAATAAATTAATTATTAATTAAATACACTATGTAAGGAATGAAGATAAAAGCATTTCCCACACTTTCCACAAGGGAACATACAGTGACAGAGGGTGTAAATCAGCTTTATCTCCTCTTGGCAATTCAGTTTTATTAGAAATATAAGGCAAGCACAAGCATCGTGTGGTGGTTTTCCTCAGTGTTGGCTGTAACTGGGCTTGTCCTGGCTCCTCTCCCCACAGAGATGCTGCTCACTGTGTAATATTTGAAGCTCTTACCAACTAAGATGTCTCAGCATAAGTTATGCAGCATATTTGTACAGGGTAGAAGTAAATCAGGTTGACAAAATGGTGCCTTTCTGAGATATGCTGGGTGGATTAGCTGGGTCCCTCTGTCACCAGACAATTCAGTGGTGTCTTGGGACTTGGCTCTGATTTATTCTTTCAGTGCAGATTAACTGTTGGAGGCTGAACCAAACTGGTTTTCTTCTGAAATCTGAATGCGTACTGATTAGATCAATATGACATTATACTAACTTCTTTTCTGGTGTGAATGAGTAACAAATGAAAACTCAGTGTTTTATTTAAGTTATCAAATATATTCTATTTGAATAAGGGCCACAAAGTACATTTTGTTGAATGAACTCTAGCTGCCTGTGGGAAGTCACCAGCTGAAAATACAGCTACAGATGAAGGAATAACATTGCCTCTTTCTGAATCTATCATTACTGACTTCAGTTTTGCAAATAAGTTTAGGCTTCAGGAGCATGCTTTCAGATCAGTTTTCAAAGAGCTAGAGTATCTCATAAACTCTATTATTAGTTAAATGTAGTTATCTGTATGTTCTCTTAGCAGTTCAGTTGTTAGTAGCAACTTTATTTATTATTTTTGTGGCCTTATAAATTGGAAAATAAATACATATATACCATAAGGCATCAGTAAAAGAAGCAAGGTAAGAAATTTTTGCAGTAATTATGGCTTTTGTAAATTTTATATCTGATTCGGTCCAAATCAGTTATTATTAACATTTCTTTCCTTTGAAAGAAGAAGGGAGATTAAAAATTCCAGCTATAGCTGCAATAAAGGAAATTTAGAGACATTTCTTGCTGTAAATAGGGGTAGCACAGTTGCAGTAAGTGTTTTAGCTAGACAGTAAATATTAAAACTGTCTAGGGAGAGGCTTTTTCATGTGGGAAAATTTGGGCATGGAATTACTGCTCTGTATGAAACAGAGATGCTGGTATGTGTAATGATTCCTCCTTAGTAGTGACTGTGTTAAATGTACATAAATTAATATTTATCTTAGATTGCTGTCTACACGCAGACAGACGTATAGAAGTATAGTATATTTGATTAGTTTTACTGGTCAATTCCCTTTAAAGCACTGTTCTCCAAAATGTTTGGGTTTGATCCAATATCTTTAGTAGCAGTCAGTGATAGCTGCACTATGATTGTGGATTGTTAATATCAGTACTGTGTGGTGGTTTGGTTTTTGAGGGTTTTTTAATGCTTGTCTTAAACTGACTTTTCTCTGGGACGGAGGGAGATGCTTTATACAACCTCAAGAGGATTCGCTCTGGAATATCTACTGTCATTGCACTTTGGTATTTTGTTTTTTAAATATAATCACAGAATTGTAGGGGTTGGAACTTCAGAGATCGTCTTGTCCAACTCCACTGCCAAAGCAGGTTCACTGCTTAATATTGTAACTTTTTTCATAAATCAGAAATTCTTGTTCGGGGGAAAAAAAATCCCTAGCCTCTTTCTAGTTGTGTGGACATGAACTTGAGTCATGTACAGGTTTTGTTTAATAACAAAATAGTACCACCAAAGAAGAGCAAACTAAATCTCATAAACAAATATAAAAGGAATGCTGCTAAGTTATGGAAGTGCATAAAGTGCCTGGGCAGTGGTTTATGTAAAAATCTAACCTTTGTAACAAGTTTCTTTTAGCCCCGGGGTGAGGTTGCCAAATACATTTCACTTATCATAGAAAACATTGAAACACATTTGTGTGCTAAGCAAGCAACCCACCACCAAAAAATGTGTTAAAATCAGACTAATGGTATGTCCTTCCTTTTGTAAGAAATATTTTATGGTTATTTTAGGTAACAGAGAGAAATAAAGGTCCAGCTGATGTAAAAAGAAGGGACAATAAATTCTGTCTCTAAACCACGTGGTTTGTAATAGGTGAAGGAACATCCTTTTTTTCCTGTGAGTTCTGTAAGTGACGCGTTTGCAGAGTTCTCCATGTGTTTAGAGAGCAAGGAGGGAATGTGGTCTCTGGCTTTACAAGCCTGGGAACCAGCACCTGCTAAGAATGAATGCTTCCACCTGTATGTTTGCGTGTCTTGGCACTAAGATGACGTTGCTGCTTCTGGGAAGCACCTTCATGCTTTCTGTGGGCGGTTGTTAGACAGGTGTTATATTGGAGAAGGGCTGCAGCCCTGCCATGGACGTGCTGGCAAGCAGTAGGCAAATAGCGAGAATGAGAATTGATAAAAAAATTCATAGAATCATCTGAGCCGAAGGGAGCTCCAAAGGCCATCTAATCCGAACCCCCCGCAGGCCCAGGGCCTCATCGAGCCTCCCCTTGAATGTCTCCAGGAAAGGGGCCTCAACCACCTCCCTGGGCAACCTGTTCCAGTGCTCCACCACCCTCATTGTAAAGAATTTTTTCCTGATATCCAATCTAAATCTGCTTTTCTTCAGTTTAAACCCATTGCCCCTCATCCTGTCACTGCAGGCCTTTGGAAACAGGCTCTCCCCAGCCTTCCTGTAGCCCCTCAGGTACTAGAAGGCCGCAATTAGGCCTCCCCGGAGCCTCCTCTTCTCCAGGCTGAACAACCCCAGCTGCCTCAGCCTGTCCTCATAGCAGAGGGGCTCCAACCCCCTGAGCATTTTTGTGGCCCTCCTCTGGAACCACTCCATCATTCCCCTGAATGGTGTGCTGCTCTTGCTTCTCTCCAAATGATACAATTCTGGTAGCGGACAAACTTTCCATACTTGGACTTGAGGAGCTAGAGTGCTCTGGTCCTGTGGTTAGGCTTAATACGTCTGACATGAAAATGATTTTTCAGAGCTAACTAAAAGTGGTGGTATAAATCTTTATCATATTGTTGTATAGATCTAAAAGATGTATAGAAATTTGTGCTTCCAAAACTGTTGGCTAAAATGACAAGATTTTTCTTATTACACGACAGCATTAATGATTTTTTTTTTGTGTGTGTGTGTTTATTGGCATAGTATTTCTTCTAATGTATGGACAATATTAGTGCAAAAATAAGTCATAGGCAGCATGAAAGAGTCATCAAACCCATCATTGCAAACATTTGGTAAAAGAATCCTTTTTTTTTTTCTCTCTCCCCAAATTTCTCTTGTCTGTTTAATATTGTTTTGGCAGTAACAGAGGACCTGACCAAAGGAAAGAATACAGCCCAGTTTTCTGAATATGCGATTTTGTGTTCGGCCCACTGATGACCTTTTAAAGATACAAAACCAGAGTGGGAATTAAAAATCTTGAGTTCATTTTGCAGCTTTATAGTATAATCCCACCCTGATGCACATCTGATTTCTGGATCCAGATCCGCGGAAGTTCTGTGGCTGAACCAAGTTCAGCTGATTTCAGTGGGAGTTAAGCACAAAGATAGCTTTGTGAATCTGATCTGCTCTCGTTTCACCTCCTCTCCTGCAAAATGGAAATAATAATGCAGTCTGACTCCGTAGAGCTGTTTATGAAAAACATTAATTGGGAGCAGCTGTCTCCACTGTTGACAAAGGCCATAGGAATATTTGTAGAGATATATATACAAACAGCAACAGACTGTTGCTATTCCATATACTGGGCCAAATGGCATTCAAAATTTGAGTGGTCCTGTGGCAGCCCACTTAGGCTACGATCTAGTTTCATGTTACGTGCCCATCCTTTTTCTTAGGACAGCTTAATCTAAAATAATACTGAATAAATTTGCCTTGCAGAATGGCAAAGAGAGTTTTGTCATTCATTCATTTCCCTGTCTCACAGACAGGATCTTCACTCCTGGAGGGAAGACCTCATCACAAGAACCGTAGGAGGGATTTGGTGGAGAAAGGTGTGTGCCAATCTCAGTACTCCAAACTGAATCTGTTATTCTGGTTGCCTGCTTGATTTGGACCAAAGAATTTCACCAAGAGCTTAATGCACTCAAACTAATAAATCTTAAGGGGAGTAACATGGCATTTAGAAAGAGAATTTATAGGTCTAAAATGATGGCAAGTCTGTAAACACCGTTGGTAAGTTTTATATTCAAAGCAAGTCACAATACACAAGCATGAAACTGGATGAAAATGCTCTTACTTGTGTTGCATTCAAAATGTCTGCATTTGTGTTGCACATGCAACCTTTGTTTGACCTCTGTGTGTATGCAGTCTTTAATTGCATGATAACAGATTAGCTTTTCCATTGGATCCCTGCTTTCTTCAGTCCAAAGGATGGGCAGCACTTTGCTTAATGAGCCCCTATTCAGAACTTTGTTTTAGTTGCATTGTTCAATGCGTGACCATCGCCTTATTTACTGCATGCTATTCAAACCCTGCTGAGGCCATAATTATTCATTTTCTTGCCTTTTTTTTTTTTTTTCTGAGACACCCATCATTATAGTATCTGAATGTTCATTAATTTCAGTTTAGTTTCACAAATCCCCGTGGTTAGACAAAGAGATATCTGTCCCCCCTCTTTGCAGATGGAGCATTAAGGCAGAGTACAGCTCTGACTGGAAGACACCAAGGCTGTACCTTCACATTTGGGTAAAACCAGCCTGATGTAGCATGTGAGCAGCAGTGCATACCTCCATGCTATTGATCCTGCTCTCCCCTTGCCCCTGGTTCTTAGACAGCTGCATGGTGGAGCAGGTCACTGATGTGACAACAAAATAGCCCCACCAAAACAGAAGGAAAAGCAATTTTTGGTTGGAACTGTCTCTTTCGATGGAAGCATGTTCTGGCATTGGCTAAATCCACTTATGAAATCACACTGTTGTTCTACCATGTGTTCAGTTTGAGGCGCTTTCGGCTTGGTCCTTTGTCATGAGATTAGACAAGGTATAGGTCAGTGGTGCTTGTGAGTGCTCAGTGTGCTTTGCCAATTAGACCTGAGGTTTTCAGGCTGAGTATGTAGAAAACTGGAGCAAAGAACTGGGCGCCACCTGAAAAAAAGAGTGGCTTAGATGTTTCTGCTGGTTTCACAGCCAGGTAGTGCTGGGAGAAATAGGTCACAGCAAAGCATGTAGCTGCATTACTCGGAGATCGGGTTCTACAGCCAACAATAAGTATCCTTTATTAAACAAACCCACAGAACACTAATTCAGTCATCTCCTAAGCAAGTGGGTAGGTGGGTAAGTTGATTTTTTTTAAGTGTGGTTTTAATATATTGTGGTTTTATTTGTGATTGTTTAGACGTGAAAAAACAAATGGAAACCAGAAGTTCCGTCACGTAGTGCATAGACCCATCGTGCCAAAGCATGATGACTATGCATGTCCACTGCACAAAACTTTTCCCTTGAGTGAACAGAGTAAGTGGCACAAATAATAGGTTACAAATCTCCATGTGTCTAGCGCTTGGAAGGGACAGGACATTTTGCCAAGGCCTTGCAGAAAGATTTTTCCACCGAGGAGTGATGAGATCCAGCAAACCAAAGTGCCATGCTAAGCTATACAGAAGCATACAGTGACTCTCATTCCCGTTCGACTCAATTCTCCCCAGCCCATTCCCCTTCTTGAGTGAGTTTATATAGTTCCCAGTGGCCTGATGCCTTAGCTCACTTCTGCTTGTCAGGCTCGTTGGTTCTACCTCCCATGCTTTTTTCTCAGTATTTCATCTCAGCTCGGTCTGTTTTCTCCACCCATTCTGACTCTTCATCAGATCTGCCTGTGTTTCCAAGGACTGGGATGAAGAGCAGTGCATCATCACCTGTACTGTTGTACAGCCTGCTATAGGCTGGGACAGGCAGGAGCTGAGGTTGCTGGAGAAGTCATGCTGAGTTGGTATATTCCCTTTGGAGGTGACATTGTCAGGAAATTCAGCTCTTTGGGTCCCTGGGGTCTGAATTAGTACATCCTGAGGAGGTTTACTGGTTTATTACTTTGTCAATCTAGGTTGAATTTTCAAAGGAAGAGCAGCTCATGCACACCTATTACGAACTCTTCAACTCACAGGTAAAGATTTTGTTTAAGAAAAGGTTAATAGACTTGCTGCATGGAATGAACTGTGATTCTTCAATTTATATTTACGTCAAGCCTGTAATATTGAAATATGTTTGGAAGTCGTTAGGTCTGTATGTTGCTGGAAGAATACAGATCTTTAAGGGAAAAAAAATCAATCTTTTCTTTGGTCTCACACGATCAGTATTGTAGGAGTAATGGAAAGCAAAACTCATGGCAGTGTGCACATCCAATATCGGAATTTTAGTTTAAATGAACAGTGGAGTTTTCTTTTTTTTGGAAATATTTCAAATAATGCTCAGTATAGCAGTGGAACGGCTTATGCTTTGTAGGCTTTGGAGTGTGATTCACTGCTCAGGTTACATCCATAGCACCCTCCGCACCATTCATTTTGACAGAGGGAGGAACTCAGTATCTCACAGGATCAGGTTATTATTTGGATAGTTTTCATATCGCAATAATGCCTAATGGCACCTGGCAGAGAGATTTACTTTGATATATATTGTAGAACAGAAAAAGCTGTTTCTGCTGTTGTTAACAGTCAGCTGTTGTGTGTTTTAACTCTGCTGTTTGGGGAGGGTATTTGCTCTTCTCTACCACTTTCATCCCTTGATTTTAAGAAAGGAATTCTTTACTTAAGCAAAAAACATGGCCTTTTCCTGTCAGCAGCTGGGAGAATGAGGATTACTCTCTCTAAACAAAGCTCAGTGCCCTTGTCAGGTCTCTCTTTTCAGAAAGTCTCCAAAGCCGCCATAATCAAAAGGCAGGTTTCAGGCAAAGCATTCCTCCAAAACACCTGTGTGTGCTTCCCAAAGGATGTAGCTGAACTTGGTGTCTTTGCGATGTATCACGCTCCAGTGGTGCATCCGGGGCTGCTTCTTTGGAAATTTCCTCTGAAAGGCGGTGGACAGACTATAAAGAAATTCAAGACATTTCTGCAATGTTGTAAGCGCTTGGTATCTGTTTCCTTAAACCTCTTGAGAAGAGATATGAAGGAACTCTTTGAAATAGTATTTTTCCTCCCTTTTTTAAAAACATTCTTTTGCTCGTTAGGGATCTAGGCTATACATACAGCATTATTATTCTTACTAAAGAAAGTATCACCTGGCAGCTTCAGTTGACTGGTTTTACCCCATTCTCCATCTCCTTTCTCATGCATGGCCCTTATTTGGCTATTTATTATCTTCTTTCACTCTGCACTGAAAATATTGCTTTCTACCTTCCCCTGTATAAATTAACAATTCAGTTGCGTGTGATACATGGCAATTTTATGCTAAATACAGAGTTCTCCAGCAGTGCACAAAGAATGAGCTTTGGAGAACAAAACTCTACTAGTCTGACAACCAAAATCCCACTTGGCAGAAGCAAGAGAGTCACATATGTTGAATGGGGGAAAACCGGGTAAATGGTGTTGTTTGTTACAACTTCAGTTTGACTCTTTTGAAAAGGCAAGGCAATTTATAAGCTAAGTAGCTTTATATTTCAAAATATTGATTAGTCTTTTGGAAAAAAAAAGATTGTATAGATGAAACTGAACATCTTCCGAGTGAAATTGCATTAAACAATTAAATGTCTGGAGACAAATGTGCTATGGATTATTTTACTTGAAAAAGTTTTCTTGCCTTTATTAAAAATAATCTCAGAGGAGATTAGGAAACATGGATAGAGTTACAGAGCTGTTTTTAATGTTGCTTTGTTCCTCTGAAATTAAGATATCATGACCAAAGAAACATACTGCAGAGTCAGGTTCAGTGTGTAATAAAAATATGTTTTAATTTAGCCTAGAGCTTGCTGCAAATTCTGAGTCTCCAGAGTTAAGAAAGAGCAGAATGCTTTAGTCTCATTATTTCCAAAGCTTTGGTGTCTCTTCAGAACAATTTTGTCCTGAGAACCTTAGCATTTCTTCAGCTGCTGCTTTCCTCTTTTTCTTTTTTCTTCTCCCTGCTGATAACAGTCTGGATTTCAGCCTGTCACCACGGCTGATACTATAACTGATCCAACTTCTGTTCATATTCTGATGTGAACACAATAATGGAAACAATATGGAACAATACTGTTGGAATCTTGGAATTCCAATAACGGGATTATCTTGATAATCTTGAGCAGAGCTCTGCAGAGGATGGATCTTTTGGCTTGGTGGGCCACTAACGGGAACACAGAGAGTTACCACAATAAGTGTTTTATAAGCATTTCGTTGAAACATTTTGGTTTTCGATTATTTTCTCTGTTGTTCAGTAGGTCACGTTAGAATTATGAAATAAAAAAGTGAAAGTACATTAAAAAAATTTGATGCTTTAAGAATTAGGAGGTTTGGATTCAATTTTTGAATTAGTTGAACTTGAATTTTGGGGTAAATTTTTAAAGAGTTTCAGAAAGTGAGTCTGGAAGGAAATTTTTAGCTGTCTAATCATCCCTCTATCTGAAGGCACCTAAGCCATTTCTGACAACTATTTGCCTAATTGTTTTTTAAATTCTTTGGGAAGAAGGGTTTATTCTCGTAGCTCTGTAGGCAATCTGTTCCCATTCTTAGGCTTTCAAAGAAAACCTGATTTCCTGAATGTCTGAGATCTCAGTGTTAAAATTTCAGCCTTTATTTCCCATCCTGTGCAAGTATACATGGAGCAAGAGTACATTTCATCTCTCTTTGCAAAGACCTTTTACTTATCTCAGAGCTGTTTGCCATGTGGCCCTTGTCTCTAGACTAAACAAACTTTGTCGTTTTAATCTTTCCTCATAATTCATTTTTTTCAAATATGTTAGAGTGCTTGTTGCACCTTTCTGGACCTTTTTCACAAGTTCTCTTCCTTCGGGAGCAATGCTGGTCAAAGCACGACGCTGCTTCTGATGAGGCTTCTCAGCCCTCAGCACAAGGCTCATTTCTCCTTTATTAAACAGAACAGTCAGTAGACACCTCCTGATACAGTAACTGCTTTCTCATAGTCTGTTTAGCCAGAAGAAGAGAAGAATGAGAGTGGGTCTCAGCATTGCTTAGAAATATCAAAAGGGCAGGTGTCAGGAGGACGGGGCCAGACTCTTTACAGTGGAGCCCGGTGACAGGACAATGGCACAAAGTGGAACATGTGCCACAAAGTCTCAATATGAGGAAAACTTATTTACTCTGAGGGTGGCAGAGCACTGGAACAAGCTGCCTGGAGTCTCCTCTGGAGATATTCAAAACCCGCCTGGATGTGTTCTGCCCAACCTGCTCTAAATGAACCTGCTTTGGCAGGGGGTTTGGACTAGACGATCTCTGAAGGTCCCTATCAACCCCTACCATTTTGTGATTCTGTGATAAATTATTACACTGATGACGAGGGGTAAGTCAGTGACCTAGTGTCTATGCTGCAGATTATTGACTAGCCAGTTATTCTCTACTTGGTATTTGTGCCACGGACAAGGGGAGAGAAAATATAACAAAAGGTGATTACTGTCATGGGCAAAGCTAGACTTGACTTGGGGGAAAAATTAATCTGAATTATTACCAATCAAATCAGAGTAGGATAATGAATAATAAAAACAAATCTTAAAAACACCTTCCTCTCTGCTGTATTCCCAGGATTTACTTTACTCCCAAAGTCTCTACCACCTGCCCCTGAGAGATGCAGGGCAATGGGGAATGAGGGTTGTAGTCAGTTCATCACAGATTGTCTCTGCTGCTCCTTCACCCTCACACTCTTCCCCTGCTTCAGTGTGAGGTCCATTCCATGGGAGACAGTCCTCCACAAACCTCTCCAACATGGATCCTTCCCAAGCGGTGCAGTTCTTAATGAACTGCTCCAGTGTGGGTCCCCTGCAGCGACACAAGCCTGGGTTCCCTTGTCTGCTGATCCACAAGTCCTGCCAGGACCCTGCTCCAGCATGGGCTTCCCATGGGATCACAGCCTCCTTTGGGCATCCACCTGTTCTTAAATGGGGTCCTCCATGGGATATGGGTGGATATCTGCTCCACCATTAACCTCCATGAGCTGCCTCACCATGGTCTTCACCACAGGCTGCAAGGGAATCTTTGCTCTGGGGTCTGAAGCATCTCCTCCCCCTCCTTCTTGGTGTCTGCAGAGTTCTTTCTCTCACATAGTCTTACTCCTCTCTCTGGCTGCAAATGCTGTTGCACAGGTTTGGTTTTTTATCTTTCTTAAATACGTTATCACAGAAGAGCTACCACCATCACTGATGGGCTCAGCCTTGGCCAGTAAGTCCATCTATCAGACGTAGGAGAAGCTTCTAGCAGCTTCTCACAGAACCCACTCCTGTAGCCCCTGCTACCAAAACCTTGCCATGAAAACCAAATACATGTGGCAAGTTATGCCTGTGCATTGTTTGGACTTGTCCTTACTGAATTTATAGTGTGTCAGAAATGTCTCGTATGGATTTGTCACCAATGCCCATTGTTCCTGTTGTTAATAATTGTTACCATTTTTACAGATGAAGTAGTTTGGGGTCAAGTTGAAATTACAGAATATAATAATTTTGGGGTAACACTTGAAAATGCATTACACTTGTCAAAGTAAAAATTACCATTGCTAACATCACTTTGTAGTAACCAAAAGATAGAAATACTTTATATTAGATTCTCTTAGATGGTTTAAGAACAAACAGCCTGTAAATATGTGAAAGGATGCAGTGCCCATGCACAGCTCCTCTCAAATGCATGTCAAGGAGAATGGCCAAAACAGGCAAGATCAGCACAGGCAGAAGCAACAGGCGTTCAGAAAAATAGAAATTTTCAGGGAGAGGAGCAGTTCTGATACTGTTGTAGCTGAGCATCCTAAGCTATTAAAATGTTTCTGATGGCATGGTTCTGCTCAAAGACAAAGCCACTGAAAATTACTCCTATTCCTCTTAATGTCCGCTCCAGAGGTGATGCAGCTTTCCAGAATTTCTCAGTGAATGGAACAGGGTTTTCTTTATTTCCTTTTTTTGTTTGATTTTGATTTTTGCAAGGAGGTAAAATAATCTGCAGTTGCTTTAGCAGACTTGTCACAGGTGTTACAGGATTGGAAACACAAGCCTTCAGTCCTAGCATGTACTACTAGATATGGCTATTTAAGTGCATCTTTGTTATTAAATGGTTATGGTTAGTGTTGTATTTGAATGAACGTATGTATACACACAGAGGAAAAATCCACAGGTGAAGTAGTGCAGAGCTGACTCGAGATGTTATTACAATATATGCACTGGTGCATCCTCAGTGCTGGCAGGGGAAGAAGCTGGAGCTGAATTTGTCAGGTGGGAGTGGGGATGGGAGACCGGGGAGTATCTGTCCTGCTGCTTGTGCTTCTAGGGCATGGGGAGAGTTTGCACGTGGAACTGGGACTGCTGCTGCTCTTGCTCTGGTCAGGCTCCCTGCCACCATTCCTGTGTGAGAGGCTTCAGCAAGCCCGGCTTTCTCTGCACATAAGCCAGGCAGGCAGCAGGGCTGATGCCACGCCGCATCCCCCATGGGCGTGCTGTTTCAGTCCTGAAGAAGTTCCCCACAGACCTTTATGGCTGAAACGGCAGTGCCCTTGCTGGGACGTGTGAGTGAGTTGTTTCTAAAAGGAAAGGTGTTCTCAACTGAGGAGGGAAGAGAAATGGTTGTGAATGAGACTTGGTGGTTCATCCAGACCTCAACTTTTATTTAAACTACACAAAGTATGGAACAGTTAGGAACTTCTGCAGCGATGCCGACCTGTGTGAAGTGATGCCTTATTTGCTGTCTTACTCGTAGTTAAGTCAGATGCCAAAGGTGGCAGCTTGAACTCTAAAATACGTGAAGGAAATGTTGGCGTCAAGACATGAACATCCTAAATATTCGATAAGATTGGTTTTCATTTATCTGGAAAGGATATCTGCTCAGCTGTGGGGAGACACCACCATGCTAACGACTGGCTCTGCAGCAGAGGAGTGCATTCGCAGGGGCTGCTACTGAGCCTCCCTCCAGCACCGGTGGCTGCTCTCGGCTGTGCATTCCTGGAATTGGATGATGCTGCCATGTCCCCTTTGAGCTCAGGGAAGTACTCCCCCACCAGTACGGGGCAGGCTGCTATCTCACAGGCCGTGGAGGGAAATCGGTGCTGTGGCTGTTTCCTGTCATCCGCAGTTTCACATGTCAGGGATCTTGCTAACCTTTTCAAATAATACTGAGAATATGTGATTGACGTCTGAAGCAACAAAGTTGTTCCTTGCAGCAAAGACTAGACCCAGAGTACCTTATTGTAAAAACCCTGTTTCCACCAGACAGTGATCCATATTGAAGCTTATTAAAGTCATGTGCTCAATTTTTTTCATAATTGCCCCCATTCAAACCATGGCAGGCAGCCAATAAAGCACTAAGTGGAAGTTTCTGTCGGTCCACCTGTCTTTCTGTAGCTAACAAAGTGTGCCGTTTTTTGTCTTGTAGACGTTACACAATTCATCGTCAGAGGAACTTGTTATATATAGACTTAAAATAAATTAGTTCGAGACAAGGCCAAAGCCATTCGACTATACTTCTTTGTATAGCAAGTCGTGTATTTATTATACAGTGTGACACATTAATACTTTGTTTGGGTGGAGAGCTTATTCTTAAATAAGAACAGGCAATTCTGGTTCTTGGCCATATTCATCTGTTAAATGTCCTAATTAAAAAGGGTGACATCCTGAGCAGCAGAGGTTTCACCCGTCGCCCATTTCATCCACCAGTCAGGGCTATGGTCTGTGCTACTTTGGTTCATAAATTAGTTGGAAGTTCTTTCCTTGTGAGGGCTGCTGTGTTTTCGGGCCCTTGTCCTCTGCCAAAGCCCAATTTACAGCTGGGGTTTCCTTCTGCTACACTTCAAACCAGAGAAAGCAATCAGCGATTCCCTCGCATGAGCCTACTTAGGGAAGCGGGAAATTAATTTTATGGACTTCTAGGAAATAAAAGGGTTTTTTAACTTTACCACTCCTGATCTCTATGAACAACAGGTATGCAGTTTATCAAACCTGTAATTAATTCACAGTTGGATCAGAAACTTGATTCCAGGAGAAGCAACACAGGCAAAGTGAAGGGAAAAACCCCAAACTTCTGCTTTCTATCAGAGCAATTAATCTTGAAAATTTTCTTTGCCTGTGAGGAGATTGGCAAAGACAGCTGTTGCTTCATGCTGGAAAATGGCCCAAAAAAAGGTCTGCAAAGAAAGATCTTGTCGTGACTTTATTATAAGCAGTAAGTTTAGCGGCAGAGTTCTGGATTTTCCTTTATTTCTGCTGTAAAATCCCAGTGTTCTGGGGCATATTCATAGACAGAAATGAGCAAGCCAGCAACTTTGCTTGCTGGCCATTAGCAGTCAAATGCTTCTGGGTTAGCTAAGGTAATTCATCAGGTGAGTGATCTCAGAGTAAGGCTGACAACTTAATTTTGGTGATACCCAAACTCTCAGCAGGTGATTTCCTTGTCCAGCTGGTTTGTGAGCAGTGAAATATCATGTCTGGTCAAGTCTGGAGGGGAATAAAACCTGGTCTCCCTTGGATCTACTTCGGGCTGCCCAGGTTGCTGTTACAGAGAACTTCTCACTTTCATATACTGCTCTCCTGGAAGGCCTTTTCTGAGTCCTTTTCCCTGTTCACCTTCCACTGAAAGACTCTGTTAACAGAAGCTTCTCCCTACAGGGTCTTTCTCCTCTTGCAGACCTTTATATTAAGACTCTTTGACAAAATTAATTTTTTTTAATAACTCAATTCAGACACAAGGATGCAATTGATCTTCCTTTTTGTATCATTAGCTCTTTGTTGTTGGCAAGCAACTTAGGAAAGAGGAGAGAGGAATGGAAGGATGTTGAAGAGGTGGCCAGCAGTTAAATTCATGCTAAGACTGATCATGTGGCTTTTGTCAGGTGACTGGGCATATGACTTGTCCTTTGGCTAATAGGTTTTTCTGGTTCTAGATGTTTTTACAGGATGGATAAACTTCTGTGACCTGTTTCTCCAGGGTGAATATAAATGTGATTCAGACAATGCTAGACCTAATCAGGATTAGCTCCTTTGTTGATTTTGCTTGAAAGGGTGACTGAGGTGACTATTTACCATTCAGTAGATGGGACAAAATACTGTGAGGTAAATTTACACATGGTTCAATCCAGCCACTTTCTGAGCAATGCAAAAACTTGCCTTTTACTGAAATCTGCAGTACGCACGTTTGTGTAGCGTGCAGAAGGAAATGAGGTGTAATCTCTCATGCAAAGGCATTCATGCTCCCTTGGAAGATACGGGTGTCAATATATGCACATTGCTTTGGAAAGTTGAAGAAAACCTCCTAATGTCTTGATGATCTGCTAAATAATTTGAAGGCTCTTCTAAACACTCTTATTAAACACTAAGATCTCTTCAGTCTATTCAGGAACTGGAGAATGGTCTTCTCACCAAAGTAGTGTAAAGGGGCTTAGCAGTGTATCTAATTTTAACTGAACAAGGATTATTTGTCTAGGGTTTTTCACACAGCTGTACAATTGGATTCTTTCACCACAATAATACTCCCTAAGATCGCTGTGTTGTTTTATCCCTTCTGAAGGAAATGCCAGAGCTTTGAGTTTGATTTTCAGCAGCTCCTGTAATTTATCTCCCTGCTTCTATACACTTAACGTGTCTGTTCACAAATGTATCCATCAGCATCAGTTCAGGGTATGAGAACTCACACTAGACTTTTGACTTGAAGGCTGTACTTCTGTCAGTGCGTAGGAGACTGGGAGGAAAACTGGAATCTCATTTTAAAAGATACAGTAGAGACATGCACAACAATTTAAAGCTCAACTGGTCAGACTCAGAAGTTAGCCCAAATTATCATTTTTTTCAACTTCTTTAAAATCATAAAATAAAAGATGGCATTTTTTTTACGAAATCTCAGCAAAGGGCAGCATTCTGTCCTCTTACACAAATAATCCCAGTGTATTGTAAGAAACAAAAGGTGGTTTTGACTGACTGAGCAGATTTCAGCTCTCCATAGTCCATCTCTTCCTTCTGTTAATGAATAAAGGTGAACCTCTGGGTGACAGAAAGGTAGTAATGGAGAAAGAATTCGAATAGCTGTTTTGCTTCTGATCTGTAGAGCATGGAAGTAAGTCCCACTGCCAAACACATGAAACTAACACCCAAAAGAAAAAATAGGAGCCATTCTTTTCTGCTCCTTTGCTGCTGTTTTTCAGTCTGGGCAATTGGCAACAAGAAGTTAAAGTACAGACAATTATTTTTCAAAAGCAGGAACACTTCCAGGGTGGGCAAGTTTCATTTATAATTCTATTATAATGAGCATTACACTTATAAACCCCCATTTTCAGGTTATAGCTTTCATTTAAAGTTATATACATGAGGGTTAATGTCCAAGCTGATGAATGAAGAGGTGTTCTTTGTAGGTGGTTTTTGGCAATGTTTAACTCTCTTGCTGCTAAGATTTGTTTCAGTCTTCTCATATTATTCCGTGGGGAGCAACATTCATACAGTCTTATCCTAGCAGGACATAGTAATGCAAAGTACAGATCTCTTTGGAGAATAAAGACTTGCATAATTTGGTCCCATTTTCAGGGGAAAGCATTTATGAAAAGTAATATATTAAACCATTCAAAGTAAACCTATAAATTCCCTTAAGTTTCCTTGTGTTTCTAGTCACTGCAGTCAGTAGCAATTATTTTAGATTTCCTCCATAGACTTTACATGTACTCTATCTAAATATTTTTTTTTGTATTAACAGCAAAATATCCCACAGAAAGTAGCATAAGACTGACATTTTGAACACTAAATGTTGAAAAATAGAAACAAATGCTGGACATCTAATACATTTTAATCTTGAAAAGGTATTTAATACTCTGAAAACGTTAATGAAAAAATTATTTCTGTTGGCTTAAGTAATGACCCTGCCAGGTGGGCAGAAAATAGAGGAGTGACGAGCAGTTGTTGACAGTAGTGTGCTATGTGAAGCATGCTGAAGTTGCCCTTAAAAGTCCAAATCAGGAATGAGGCACATTGCCAGAACTGGAAGGCTTTTAATTATGGCTGCCCTGTTTTTTAGAGGACAATTCAATGCATCAGGTCTACCATTTAACTAAGGCTAATTTTGTCTGGTAGTTGAAGCTAAAGATGGTAGTCGTTCTACTAGCCAAACGCAGATGTTAAGTGCTCATAGCCATGTTGCGTAGAGCACCACACCGAGTTTGAAAGGCATCTTTGAACCTTCTCCCTCAATACTAACTTCAAGCAGAGCTGTGCTAATAGAAGTGAAGCTGCAGTGGAAATGGAAATAATTTGCCCTGACAAGTTTGCATGCTGCGTGAAACTTTCTCACTGCCATTGAGAAAGGAAATAGGATCCTTAGCTAGCCTTAGTTTCTTGGCCCACCTGAATTTTGCATGAGTTTTACATGATTTAGTTATTTCCTCCTTGGTGTCTCTTAATGAGTAAATTGAAAATAGCAAAGTCAGCCTTCACATAGTGGGATGTTTTGAAAAGACTTGAGTGATTGACTGTGGGTTTTGCCTCCAATTGAGAGCTACAAGAGAATATTTCCCTCCCTCTCAAAATGCCGCTTTTCCGTGATTCCATGGGAAATATTTGGTGTGTCCTCTGTGATACTTCTTATCCAGCAGGGCTGGCCCCAGCTGTGGCTGAAACCCTTGTTTCAGCTCTGGGGTTTAACTGTTGATGTGGAGCTGCTGCCTCCGTATGTGTTTAAAAAAAAGAACAGAGAGTGGTTTGTATTAAGCCTTATTAAACCCAAGATTACTTCTAAATTAATCATTGGCGTCCTTGTGAGACCAAACTTCGGAGCTGAATTTGTGAAATGGGTATCTCCCAATCGTATACTGCTTATGGTGATAAAGTCTTGAATACTGACAGGATGGTGGAATGATGACTTGTTTTAACTAGGACCCATTATGTCACTTTATTTTCACATCGAAGTGGAGCTTTCTTTTATTTTTACCAAACTCTGTAGATATTTAAGTGATGATCTCATGGTGACAAGCATCTATAATGACTTCCTATGAATTTTCTAACTGATAATTCCACAGAATTTCTACTTTTGAAAAAAAGGGCACTTTTATTTAGTTTTATCTTGTTTTTATTTTCAGTCTAATATGTGACCTTAAAATCCTGTTAAAGTTTATATATACAATAAGAAATTCTTAATTAACTTTTTCATCATTGTCCTTAGTTTATCTCCTAGAAAACTGGAAAGTGACATGTTTGGTAGAGCTGATTGAAAAAGTTAAGACAATTAAAAAGTGTATGACAGTACAGATTGCCAGAAAAATGTTTGAGTTTAGGCCCAAAGTATTCACAAATTTGAGTTATGCCTGAATTACAGTTTTAACTAAATAAAAGCAGGATTTTTTGAAAATTAATAAATCTCGTTCTCAGTAAAATGTAAATATTTTCTTTCAAAATAACACTTCTGTGTAAACACTATCCTAGCTCTAAGCAACAAAACCAAACCCACAATGATTTCAAGAAGCAGTAAATAATCTAGAAAATAACTAAATCTTTTGGGCTGAACAATATGCATTCAAAGTGACATTTGCAGCTTGGTTGGGACATTATCGGAGGAAGCTTCCATAGCTTTATTTATGGTTATTTCCAACTTTTGGTTGCTTTTTTTAGTCACCATCCAGGGAGAATTGTTATGGAAGTGGGAGTGAAAGACAGACAGATAGATAGATAGATAATATGTGTGAAACCAGACCATGGAAATTATAACTGACTGCTTTTCAATTTTCTTAGCATTTCCATATGAACTCCTCCTTGTGAGGGTTTTCTCCTCTTACTTGTACAGCAGTAACATTGGTGACACAAGGTTCTTCAGGGAAAATGCTGTACCACTTTTCAAGTTAAAACAAAGCATCTTCCACACCAAAAATGCGGATCACTTAGTGGCTTTCCTCAAACAGAAACTCCCAGGCATCTCCTTCAATGAGCGCCCCGCGGGAGTGGGGAACACTTGCCTTATAAACAAACATGGCCCAGAGAGGCCAGTCTGCCGGCTTGCAAAAATAATGTACGCGGAGGCAGGGTAAATAGTTTACATCTCCTTCGGCCTCTGGGTTGTGTCACAGAGCTGCTAGTTGAAATGAGCAAATCTGCCGCAGCCTGAAACACATGCCTCTGGAATGGGAGGATGGAGAGGTTGTGCTTTAGACAGCTTCTCGTGGTGAAAGATTTCTACCAATGTCCTGTGGATCACGGCCGGCCAATAAGCATCATGTCTGGCTTTGGCAACAGGCATCAAAACAGTATGTGGGGTTTGAACTTTTCAGATATTGTGTCCTATTTTTATTTTTATTTTTTGTGTGCGTGAAGTGCAAGCAGGAGAGGAGTGATTTGCTTCTAATTCATACCTCTATGAACCACAAAGGCCAAAAAGTGAAGAGTGTATCTAAACCACAGAGGTACAAAATATGTCACCTCTCCTTTACTGCCTAAATGTTATGTCTGCCCAATGTCCATAGCCAGAAGAGAGTGAAAGATGCTTTAGAAATCTTTAGATATTTTTGAAAGATAGGTCCAGAAGATAATTCTTAATATCTGAAATATGTGTGAGTTATGTGGGAGGAAACTTTGGTGGCCAGGTTTTGATGGCTAAAATGAGAGGAGAGGAAACCTACCTTAAATCCACCAACCTCCAATTTTGCTTTGTTTACAGCTTGGATGAAATATAAATCTGACCTCTGGGGATTATTTAGGTTTAGATTTCCATCATTTGTTTTTCTTTAACAATAATGCTTACAGTTTAGGGAAGTCCCAGCACATGTAGTTTGGGACTAGAAGATGAAGTGGTCCCTTAACCAATGGCCTAGAAAATTAGGAGGGGGGAAACACCTGCACATCCCTGCTGGCCGAGGAATTTTGAAATGGGTGTTTCTTTTGGCAAGAGGAGCTCCCTAGTTGGGGTCACTGTGGAATTGGAGTCCTTTGTCCATATCCTAATTGCTGAGAAGGATTGAGAAGGTCGTAAGCAGGGCTAATTGCTTGAGCGCATTGTCCTCCATCTCTTCTCCTTGAATGCACCTCTGGAAACCCTTTATTGAGATGAAGCTGAGTGTCATCTTAAAATCTCAGGGCTGGCTTTATTCAGGAAAGGTTAGCCCCCACCTGTCAGACAGTCCTGTGGTGTAGTTTGGGAGAGTTTGGTGACCCTTTTTTCAGGCAAGTTGGAAGGAGTATTGAGCTGACATTCTCTTAGGGAGGGTGGTAGGGCTGGAAAGGAAACACCATTGGGACAAACCATGTTTGCTATAGGACAAACTAAGCAACATATATAGCATATCAACATACAGAAAAATTAGGAGGGAGAAATTCTTTGGGGCATGGGGAGATGACTCTAAGGCAAATTTTCTAGTGCATCTGTTTTGTAAATAATTCTCCCCAGTTCTCACCACATCTCTGTAAGATGGATGACTCATAGTTATTTTTCAGTTTGTTGCTTTTTTTTTTTCTTGTTCATATAATTATTTTGAAAGGTCTCTAAAAGAAGCATAGAAAAAAAAGAGGAAGAATCTGTTTCATTGGACTTTTTTGGACTTGTGTAAAAAATACAACATACAGGCAGAGTAATTTGATTATACTGGTTTCTTGTAAGCGTGTCTGAAAAGCATGGAGTTTTTTAATTTTTAATTTGGCAGTGTTTTGGTTTGAGCTATTCTAATACAATGATCTATATAAAGTACATCTGGTCCTTGCTAGAAATGTGCTGAGCCCCATTTTGCCACCATTGTTACGGGCAGAAACTGCATTTGCCTTTGGCAGAAAAAAAAACTCCTGAGAGCTCTAACAGGGAGCAATTTTGCAGGGAAATGAAAAGGTGGTCTTAAAACACTTGATTAATATTATTGCTGAACCTGAAAACTTTTTATACTAGTGAAGGGAACCAGAAATATGATGCTAGAATACTGTTGTTCCAAATAATCTCTTTCTGAATGGGTGTGAGGTTTTAAAGTCAAGGGCTTTGACTTCTTCCCAAGGCTCCATAGTATTTCATAGGCTGCAGAACAATGAATGTGAAATCCAAAAGGGACCTATAATTCTATTACAGGGCATGGTGGGTTTAATTTCACCTTCGTTTTTAACATCAGAACTCAGTTTATTTTCAGTGGGAATTAAGGTCTAGGTGAGAAACAGAGGAATTACTTCAGTATGTAAATGTTTTAATTGACTTTCTCTAACTGACAGAGAGAAAGCAAGAGGAATTCTGCACATATGAGATCTTGCCTTGAAATCCTAAACCCATTGGAAGTGTTGGCAAAACTAACAACACTTCAGTACAGCCAGGATTTCGTTCTCTAGCTTCAGGATTTTTAAAGGGGTGAAGATTTGAGATCGTGTCCTGTATGAGAGCTGTATAAAGCATTTGCAGAAATCACTGATTCTCTCCTGAAACATAGCCAGCTTTGGAATTGAATCCACCCAAATTTAATAACTCACATCAACAGTGCTGCTGAGAATAAAACTGAAGAAGTATGGTTGTTTTCATCCTGAGTGTATCATATCCTACTGAAACTGCAGCCAGCAGGATGTAGAATAAATTATAAAGTGCTAATTCAGTTATTTTTGTATTTAACTCTTCCTCTTTTGGGTACTTTTCTGTGGATATCTGATGCCCTTCTTCCTTCTTTAAGTGTAGCTTCCCAGGTTTGTTAATTTATGACAGTTATTTTCATATAAGAAATTCTGTTGCTGAGTAGCGAAAATATGTAGATGATTGTACAAGAGAGTACTTTTTTTTTTCTCTCAGAGTATATTCTGAACTTTTCTGAACATAAATTTATTCAACTTATTCTTTCAAGTGATTATTAAAAGATTCATTCTTGCTTGTTTTGAGGTTAGGTGTGTAATGTTTAGTACAGAAGTAAGGTGTATAGTCTACCAGCACTGCCACAATCTCTAGGCTTGATGTTAAGCTTCATGGTTTTCTCACATTAGGAGTCAGGCTTTTAAACTTCAGTTTTGAGCCAACTTCCAAGGTAAAGGTAACAGAGAGCACCTGTGATGTTTCCCCCCCAGTAATACTTCCTCTTAACTTTTCTTGATACAACCCAGCAGCTGGAATGCATGACTTGCAGCTCAGCTCCTAAGGAAGATCGTACAACCATAACTCATATCAATTTGGCAAACATTAGTCACTGTTGCAGCTGAATTTCCAATTGGCATTCTTGGGTTTGTGCCATCTGTGTCATGTGTCATTGTTGTCAGTGAACAGAGCAGGCGTTGCAGATATGTGGACCTGCAAGTCCAGTATTCTAAAGACACAGCTTTTGAGTAAGATTATTAATTACTTACAATCTAACTATAGTATATTTTACAGAAGAAAATTATTAAAATGGACATATGTTCTGATGTCACACATATTTAAGCATTTACAATGATTTTCTGCTGAATGTATTACTAAATCTCTTAATTGTGTGTCCTTGGGCATGGTGGTAACTTAGAGGCAAAGAATGTGAACTCTGTGTTGGGGAACATCAACTGGCCCTTTTTGATGTTTTTTTCCACAGCCTTGGGCATGGAGATCAGACCAGTTCTTTATCTCACAGAGGTAGTACTTTTGCCACCACCTTCAGTCCAAGGGGAGGCTACTTCAGAAAACAAAGTGGTGTAGAAATACATATTTTTACATGTAGGAGAGTGTGTGAAAGCCTATAGTCATGACATCCATCCTTAAAAACTAGGTTTACCCTTTTCCTTCTCCATCTGGCTGCGACTCATTACTGGTTGTTTTATCCGGTATTGTCTCCACCCAGGAAAGGGCTTTAGAAAATCATTCCTCTATTGCAGAGTTGAGTAGGGAATTAATTTAGCAGTGGTGCATTGAAAGAAAAGCAATGAGAAATACAAGTCGCAAGGGAGTAATTTCAGATTACTTTACAGGAAAAGAATACTCCCTGTGCTTATTTACAGAATATCCAAATAATTTTTCTTACTCCTTAGTAAAGGTTGATCAGACCAATAATTGGGCTGTGTAGCATGGAAACAACCTCTTATTTGTTAGAGACTTGACCACCAACACATTCTTTAAGAATTCTGCTATTTTATAGAAGAAAACTGACTTCTTATATTTTTTACCCTATATTTAGCATCTATTCCTTTACATATTCTGATGGAAAATATTGCACAATTCATGCATTTAGTTATGTTAACAGTATTTATAGTGAGCTACAGTTCATTATACTAATGAAGAAGTTTAATTCTACATCTTTACCTAGCTATAAAATAAACTATTATATACAAATGAAAAGTTGAAAGCTTGGGAAAATATTTTTCTTTCTCTCTGAAATTACACAGCATCTCAGCTTGAAACCATATTTGCTGTCGGCCCCTTGTTCTTATGACTTGGAAGTATTTGTAGAGGTTGACTGGAACTGAAAGAAATGAAACTTAAGCTAGATCACAATTTCCATCTCTTTAAAATAGGTAAAAAGAAGAACACAGAAAGATAAATCTAATTTGATTTTTTTAAATTAATATCCATGAGCATAGCCACTTCCTTACAATTTCATGTGAGGTCTCAAAAAGACACATGCTATTGTATTTTTTTGTTTTTAGTTGTAATTTCTGATTCACTTTTGCTGAGGTCAGTGTTTCTAATTAATTTTAATGGGCTAATGGAAGCTTGGTGAACTTCAACTGAGATGGGATCTCAGTTGAAACAAGTGGATGACAGCCTCTATTCTCTTATCTGGGTCTTCTCTAAGAAGTATACCAACCCCAAAAAAATCCAAACCCAAAAAACTTGATCAAGGAAGTCTAAGCAGCTTGTCATGTCAACTAATGACATGGCAAGCAACGTGTCATGTCAAGAGGGTTGTTGTGTTTCCAGTTTGCTTTTCCTTCTCCTAGGGCTAGCAGAGATCATCTTGCCCTTGCTCTGGTCCACAGCAGTCATTTCAGGGGGCTTCCCAGGGGGAAACCTGGCAAGGGACAAGAGCTTCTCTTCCTAGGGGAGGATGAGGACCAGCGGGCAGGACGTGCAGAGGGTGCCCTCCTGTAGAGGACTGAGTGTGTCACATTGTGTCTGTGCTGGGTGTACAAATACGTAAGAGCTGGCAGCCACCAGTTCCTGGTTTGGGACTAAGAGTCCACGTTGCATGTGCTTTTAAAGGGATATGAAAGTCGGGCAGGTGCACGATGGCTGAGGAAGGAGTTGGGGTCAGATGGTTTTGACATAAACCATTCAGGAAGCGAGGAGTACTGAAGTGAGAAATGGGAAAAATTCCTGTGAGCTTGTCAAAGCTTCTTTGGAAAGTTGGAGGAGTGAGGGACTGGGAGATGAAATCAGCTTATGGAAGAGAACAGAAGAAAGGCAACTGAGAGAGAGAGGGAAGCAGCCCCGGGGAATATAAGTGGTGGTGGGGAATTAATTTTTGGAAAGAAACTCACTTGGTTTATTTAGAAGAAAACTCTGTGAAGAAAGAAACAAATATTAAAAAATAGACTGAGAAAGAAATTAAAGGCCTAAAACATTATGGAGGAAAGTAGGTTGAAAGAAAATGGCAAAGAAGAGATAGTGATTTGAAGAACAAAAGAATAAGTTATGGGAAACATTTTATTTTTGTTTCTATATGGTTTATGACATGATACTTGGATTTTTCTTTTCAGCATGGTAGGGAGGGCATAAGCAGTCATTCTTGCTGTGCTTAGCACCACATGGACATCAGAGCATGTGCACTCCCCAGTATTGCACGCTGTGTCTCTGCAGTACGGTCTGCATCTCGGCTGCCCAGCGTGGGCAGGGGCTGGTTTCCTGCTCAGGGCTGTTGCTTTGGCTTGTTTAGTAAGTCTGGTCATAAGCAGCAATTCTCATTTAAGAAGTTGCTCACTTTCTAGTTAGGTGCACGTGATCAAAATACTCTACCACAGACTTGTGTTCATTATACATGTGTGAAGAGTGGCCATGAGGACCATAGCTTTCACGCTTACATTGCTTATATTGATGTTGTCATATTGAATAGTAGCAGTATTTTAATTTTTCAAATAATTTTGTTTTCTTTAGTGCAGTTAACTCTTTGTTCCCCCGGTTTGAAACCCCCACAGGTTATTTAGTTATATATTTATTGTTTAGCTAGAATATGCATTTTATATATCAAATATATAAGTAATATAAATATTTATTTATTTGATTCTATTTATTTCTTTCAAAAAAATCCCTACCAGTTGAAATTGAACTGGCTAAAGACTAGATGCATGGCCTGCCTTCTCCCAGTGCTTTTGCCTGCATTTCCTTTTCCAGTGTCCTTATTCCTGGCAGTCCCTTTTGGGTGTTTGTACATTGAACAGGCAGGCAGGCAAAAGAATCACTGGAATATACAGCACTGTTTGCTCTGCTGTTTTCCTCAGAACAAGCAATTTACGGTAGAACTGGTTTTACCCTTTCAGGATTGCTACTGGTGTGTGTAGTTAGGACAGGCAGATATCCTCTGGCTGAGTCTCCTTTCTGTACTTTGTTATCCTCTGTTATCTTTGGAGTTTCAGGCTGTTCAGGACAATCTGTGTGGAGCAGGTGAAAAAGGAATGCCTGCAGATGGTATTCTGGTGCCAGTCCTTCAATAATGATTTTCATCTGCAAGCCAGAAACACTTACAAATGAACATAATTGTTCACATCAATGATTTGCAGATGGGCAAGGTTCATCGCAGAGCATCTGGGATAAGGTCACATAAGTAGTCATTGCTTTGAGAAGAGGAGCTACTTTTGGTTTCTGCATGTCATAACCTCACTTTTACACTGTGCTGCTTTGCAGGGTGCTTAAATGCAGCCTACCTCTTCTTTTGGCTCTGCAATAAAGCTAGGTGCAAGCAGTTTGAATTTTTATAATCATTTTAATGGCAATGGCTATTCATGTTAAAAGAACAGAGTCTGTGTGATCCTACTGAAGGCAAGAGGCTTTGCCTAGGGAAGGGTACAAGGACCTTTCAGGAGCATGAGGAATTGCAGGTCCAGGAAAACACGTACTTTAGGAATACTGTCGTGCTAATTCACTTTGACTTGCTGAGATGACTCAGTGTAGAAATCCATCAAACTCTAATTGGGGAGTGGTCTCTTTACTCTATATTTACCTATGGGAACGTAACCTCATTCTCTTAATCTCTGTGCCATAGTCTTTAGGGCGTTTCTACCATATGATGAAACTGAATATTTTTATTGAATCTATTGTGTAGTGCCAGTGGACCTGAATAGGAGAAATGATACTGGAGAGAACATAAAAGGAGTTTCTTTTCTTTTTAGGTGGGCATAAGGGACTTCAATAGTACCAGAAAAACTGCTTTGAACAATGCTGATAAAGGAGAGGTTTAATGAGGCTGGGGCTGTTTGCGGAAAATTAGTCCGCATTAGGGTAATATTCCTTCAGGGAGCGTTTATAATGCCTGCAGGAATGTGGAGGGGGGGTGCGGATCGGATTCCAGCGCAACCTTGCAAGCTTTCAGCTGCCGGCATGCGGTGCACCTGCGTGTTCCCCTGTCTGACCTCAGAGCCGGCTTGAAAAGCTCTGGCATCTGGAAGTGCAAGGAAAGATCAGGTTTTTCATTTTTGTGACAAACAAAAAAAAAAATCCACCTTTTTCCTGCCGCTTAGGGTGGCGTGTATTTTACATCTTCTTAAAGGATACTTGAAACTAGTTTGTGGGTGTGCTTTTTAGTGGCCGGGGCGGGGGTGTGTGTGTTGTTTTTTTATTACTATTATTTTTGTTTGAAATTTTATTCAACTAGTGTCTTAGGTCTCATGGAGGTATGTCCAAATAGATTGATAGCATTCCGTTAAAAAATTTGGTTAGTTCGTAAAACTGGAGAAAATAATTTCATATTCTGTTGCTTATATTGGTTAAGAACATTCTCCCCAGCAAGTGCAGATCCAGGCGTGACATCGTCGGCATTTATCTCATTTGCAAAGGTCTAAGATAGCATCTCATTTTCAAATTGTAGCAAAGTGGAGATAAAATGTAAATACTGCCCTACAAGGATTGCCACTTCATAATGTTGTACTTGAAAACTGGTATCTGCGGCAGTAACGTGTAAATTCTAAGTGCGTGTAATTTGCATCGCTTGGAATTAACTGTTTTGCAATTACATATTGATTTGTGTTTCTCTATCAGACACCGCAGTGGTTAAGCCGTGCTGCTTATGAACTTCCATGTCAGTAATTCTGCGGTATAAAATTGTGCTTATTAAATGCACAGATTTTCCTTTTTAGAATTTAAGTCACTCCCTTTGGCATTTGTAGCTTATTTCTTGCAATCTACTTAATTGAGTAGCTTCTCTGTTTATCTTAAAATGCAGATAAATGGCTTTCAGAGCAGTGTTTATAGCGTAATAGTTCCTGAAATAAGAGTCAACATTATCTCCTAGACTCTACCAGTCATAACTAATGATCCCTCTGCTTACACTGTTGAGCAAGGCAGGAGACACTGAACCCTGCAGAGAGCAAGGGCCCTGTGCAGTGGGAGGATAGTTTGTGTGTGATGGCGCCTAGTAGACAAGGCTTTCGAGGCTCAGTAGTGTTAATTGGGAACGGAAAATTGTTCTCTGCCACCTCTAACCTCCTATCACTGAACAACTACTCTTCTACAAATATGGATATGGACCCGAGGATGAGCTGACAGCACGCAAGTCTCGCTTCCCTCATCATTAAGCATAAATAAGATCAGTTTACTCTTATGTTTGCTTCAGATTTGCCTGCCAAAGCACATTTTGCAACATGAAATTGGGGATATTTTCAATGTTCCAAACATCACTGGCCGGCAGCCTAACGGAGGCATTGAGTTGAGGGCTGAAAGAGGATGAGAAAATAATTGGGCAGCTGGCAATTACTGTATTTTGTCCTAGGGCTTTTTTTTTTAATGACATTTTAATGTATTAATGAAAGTAAAATGCCTTTTTTATGTTTTCCTGATAAGTTCTTTGGCTTACTTCCTGAATGGAGAGTGGTAGGCTTTCCTTTGTAATAGGGTTAAGTGCATGCTTCAGGAAGAGAGAGGGGAAAGAATGAAAAAAGGAGTAGATTTACCACTCATGAGAAATGCTATGTTATTATTACCTTGGGAACAAAAGTTGCCTGTTTATGCATGAAATTAAAATAACATGGTGCGCAACAATGCCTTGTGGCCTTAAGCATTTATATTCTTCTAAGCTTCTGTCAACTCGTTCATATGATCTTTTACCTGAGATTTTCTAACTTGCAAGAAGAGTATTTATTGGAAATTGCAATATCTTGTGAGATGATATTGAAGAATTTCAGCCGGGACAAAGTTCTGGTTTCAAATAGGCAATCCAGCAGCCAGCCTTTGCTGGCTTTAGGGGAATTTTAGCTAGTGATATACAAAGCAGTCCCTGTACCTAATTCCTATGTCTCCACAGCCATCTAGTCCATTGTTTTGAAAAGCTTATTAAATGTAAACATTTAGGTGGGTGACCGGTTGTAAAAGGAACTGTATATGAAAGCTGTTCCTGCTTGAAGACACTTATATCAGTCTTGTTTATTTTTCAGCTTCCACGTTTTTCATTGTTTTTCTGAGCTTTCACATTATCTTAAAAGTAGGTTTTGAGCTTTGTCTTGGCTGGAGAACAGGAGGCTCGTATAGTCACAGGCTGGGTAACACCACATACGGTGCAAAGGCCACACTATACAGAGGAAGCAAATCCATAACACTACTTACAGCTATGAAGGTGTTTTTACTGGCCTTCCCATGAATGGACTATAAGAGACACGAGGTAGAATAAGCAGGATGCCCTCAGAGAGATAAAGAGGAGGAACGTGGTGGCTTCCAGGAGCACTACCAGGCAGTTCAAGCAGTTGCTACATGTTACAACACACCATTGGCAAAGGATTGCATGTCATGTATCTTTTTCACATGGTATGCTGGTATGTATTCTCTTGTTAGCACGTACTGGTAGTTCTCTAAAGTAGGGATGCAGCAGGAACAGACGGTCTGTTGGTCCAGACTGGAGCAACAGCTCCAGTGTGAGGAGGGAAAAAATTAATCGTTGTCTCTGCTAATATCAGATAGCTTTGAAAGAAGCATGTGCAAGGCTCCAAAGAAGGAAATAAGTGTTTGCAAAGACAATATATGCAGATTTTTTTAAAAGAGGAAATTGGAGGCAACTTTTTTTATTTTTATGTTGATGTTGTATAAAGACCTGTTTCTTCCTTTTTCCTCTGGAGATCAAATCAAATATCCAGATTCCTGTCGTTGGTTTCTGCATGGGGAATCAAACTGGTTTCACTCAGCATCCTAAAGAGTCAGCTCTTCTGCACGAAAGCAGTTGAAAGTTCATATAGTTACAGGTTAGTTTTGAGCATTTTCTCATAGGAATATAGCTCTTACTTCTTTTGAAATAATCCCATTGGTAAACAACACCAGCAATAAACCTTCCAACAAGAAATTGGATACATAGTTCTGAATGTGCAGATATCTCTTATTTTTCATTACCAGTTTCCAAACAAGGAATTAGATTAGGGAATGATGGAGCAGAAACTGAAGTATCATTTTGTAGAGAAAAGCATTTCAGTACAAAATGTCGTGAGCATGTTCTCACTGCAATGTCTGATGGTTACAGCTTAATATCAGAAAGAAATAAAAGCTGATTAGTAACGGTAGCTATATGTCATCTCTAACAGTTTTATTCTAGCATGGAAATGATAGATGTTATGTGTTATGTGAAAGGGTGTGAGATATTAAATGACCGTGTTATCTGGAATAAATATCAGTTTCCAGATGACTTTTCCTTGCATTAAAGTTACAAGCTAACTAAATTATTTCAAGACAGTGAAATAATAATCTGTGGGGTTTATTTTAAATAATATTATTTTGTTACATATCTATGCGGATCACAATTACAGGGAATTTTTCACAATGGTTAGTCAACTTGTAAGACAAATACCAGGATAACTAATTACTCTTAACTATTAGGTCTCTACCTTGGAGTGAAACTACTACTGTCTTTCCATTACGGGAGCAAATTTTGCTACTCTTTGTATACAGCTTTTGTCAAGTTTTCTGTCTTTTTTGTGACATGCTATGATGTAAAACCATCCCGGTAGCAACTTTACAATCTCTTTGGTGGCCTTTTTTCTGAAAGAAAACCCAATCTCAAATTGCTGGTTCTGTGCCATCACTTTTAATAGCCTGTTCTCTATCAGCGTTTTTTGTTTTGCCTATAAAGTAAACATGAGGAAGCCTAAAAATGTTGAAGCCTTCCCGTGATTGCGCTCATTGGAAAACATGTATTGAATTGGATAAATGAGAGCCAGGCTTCTGTGGTCTGTCCCGTATTGCAGGTAGACACACACTGTAAAGGGAGCTGGGGAGCAGGAGGTTCCAGCTCCAGTGAGCATTTCACATACTGACCTTGGAAACTGCTGTCAACCATCTGGAAATAGTTACAAATACTGTATTGCTCAGAATCTTTATTTTATTTCTAATTGCAGGATAATTTTTTTTTCTTCCACCTTTCTGCTGTCATATCCTACGTAGCCTGACTATTGCCGTGCGCCTGGCTGAAAGGGCATTGTTTGCCAGCTTACCATCAAAGGGAGCACAGGGAAAAACAGCTGAGCCGTATTAGGCAGAGGCAGCCTGGGCTACGTTTCTTTACTGCCGAGTAACACAGCACAGGTGCAGGATTAGCCCAGCGTGGGGTGCTGTGTTTGCTTAGCGGAGCCCCCCGAGCCGCCCTCTGCCTCCTCACATGACTCTCATCTTTGGGGAATCTGCCAGCAATGTAGCAAGCCCGCGGAAACCCGCTGTAAGTAGAAGGCTCAGCTTTTCAGCTTTTTTTTTTTTCCTATCTCTTTGCCCTTTTTCTTCTTCTTTTTTTTTTTTTTTACTTTTTCTTTCTTTTTTTTTTTTTTTCTTAAAAAGCTGGTTTGAGAAAAGCACTCAAGAGACTGAAAAAAAAAAACCAAAACAAACCATAAATAAACCCATCAAGTTCTGTGGGTTTTGCGGAAAAGTCTAAGAGGGAAATGTGTAACTGAAAAAAAAAAAAAAACACCAAAAAGCAGCATCGTGCTGGCAAGATGCGGGGGTAGCCCCACGGGGCAGAGGGGAGCTGGCTGCTCGTGTGTGCCTTCTTGTGTCTGAAGGTTCAGTTCTTGTGGGGTGGGGGACGTATGGGAGATCTCCTCTTCAGTTGCTCGGACTGGGAGTCAGAGTCTGTACAGTGCCTGGGGTCTGCTGCAAACCTTTAGGTGCCACTTTGGTTAGTTTAGCTTTAAGGGGAGAGGCAGTAGATTTGCAGAAAAAATACTGCAGATAAAACAATTTCCTATTCCCTTTTCTGGTGAGGAACAAGAAGGAAAAAAAAGAGATTTTTAGAAGATCTGGTAATTGGCACTCAGCCTGACAATGAATTTAAAAGCACGGTTCTCTTTTTCTCCTGAGATCTCCATTTATATTAATCTTTGGTTTTGAAGTTAATTTAAAAATTAATGTTTTGGTAATAGTAGACCAATTTTGATGCCAGGGTTGTGTTTTGAGGATGAATTACAGAGCTGCAACTGGTTTTAGCCCGAGCAATAAAACCCTTTCTAATTTTAAAGGTACTTTGGCAATTTGTGGTGCATGTGTACATCAATAATGCTCACTGAAATGCTTCATCTGTTCTATACATTTTAAATACTGCTTAATTGGAAAAATATCCAGCTAATAAAACCAAATACACTTTCTCTCCTAAAACTTTTCATCACTATGTGTATATGGTTGGGGGCTGAAAAAAGCCCTACAGTTTAACATTTGTCCAGAATTAATTCTTGCTCCATACCATACAGAGAAAGCTTAAAAAGAGAAATGCAGTCACGCAGCTCTTGAAAACCTGGTCAATAAGCAGGTCATGTGGGATACAAGTTCCAATTCACTTTTCTTCCTTAGACTTTGAGGTACTTTATGAAGTGCATTTCTGAAGATGTAGCCATATGACACTGGAAAAAAAAAAAAAAAGGAAGGAAGCAAACCTGGTGGGGCTGACAGCTGGTTCCTACCCTTACGAGCGTGCTCGTGGGACCAGATGATGGTTTGGTGGCAGTGTCACCGGGCGCGGGTGGCATGCGCCTCCTTCCCACCCAGACACGAGCTCAGCAGATGCTCTGAAGCATTCAGACAGGGAAAGGCTTTTAGGCTGCTTGAAGACTTCAGGAAAACCATATAGCACTTACATCTGCAGTTAAAATTGATTATTGTTGTTTCACGCATGCAATTAATTTTGATTTGCAATAGAGATGCTTTCCTCCCCCTTTAAATGGATTTATTTGTTTTCTGTCAAAGAGAATAAGCCGGAGACACTTTCTGTTGCATTTGGCCATGTTTGCAGAAGATAAGATTTGTGCCTCAGCCCTTCTTCACGAACACAAAGATCTTCTTCATGGCTTACAGTTTCTACATACGCAGTTCAAATCCCTCCTCAGCGTGTGTGGCGAGGCCAACAGTAGCAGCAGTCAGTTCAGTGCAGCCCCTGGCTTGGCAGCTGAACAGGGCAAGAATTTATACTGTCAGTTGTTCAATTATTTAAAACACTGCTTGACCTGGTGACTTGGCAGGGTGGCATTTGCCTCCAGGAAGAAAAATTCTTGCAGATTCTTGAGCGCTTCATTCAACAACAGTTAGCTGCTGAGTGTGTCATAAACGTGTGGGATTTAGGGATGCCAATGGCATCCGCCCATGACACATTTTCAAAATATTTTAGTGATTTTTTAAGACACTAAATAATCTGTCTTTCTGGGAGATAGTGTACAGGCACTTGAGGAAAAGTGGGAAGGGAAGTAGGTAGGCAGCATCATCATCCGCATGATTCGGGAAGCATTTGTGGTAAGCTAATCAATAAACCCAGTTTAAAGAAAGTTACATATGTATGAACAGAAAAATTTTAAGAAGCGATTAAAAATAGAGCATGTTTATGCCATAAGATGAGCGTGCTTATGCCGTAAGATGACAGTTTTGTTTTTGTGAATGTCTACATTGTTTAATTTATTCATATGAGAAGTGAGAGGGAACAACTCTAGCGTAGTAGGATTGAGAAAGGAGTTAATGATTTATGAGGTAGATTACTCTTTTGGCTGAGCTGGGGATATGTCACATCTACTCATGAGCAGCCAAATCCAGTCAGTTAGAAGGGCACTGGCACCTCTGAATAGTGCTGGCACTGTCTTCTGCAAGCATGGAATATGCACACGCTAATTAAATTTTAATATACAGGTGCAGTCTTTGATGTTGGGGAGAGAATAGCAAGCTGATATTTTTATCTTCCAGGCTCTATTTTTGTCCCGACTACTGGCATGGTGTTCTTGGGTTTCTTTTCATTAGAAAAAGGAACAGGAGTGGTGGTGATTTATTAAACACATCTAAAAGAGCCACAGGATCAAAGCTGTCTATTGCTGTTTCTTTTAAATGCCATTGTCTGGATGCCTCAATCTAAATATTATCTGAAATTATAAGTAAAAATCTAATGCTTACCCATTGCAATATTTGATGCTTTCCTACAGATGATAGTTTAGTAATAGCATAGTTTAGTAGTAATGGTATCACACTGTGTTGCTTTCCTGCCTGTATTTTTTTTTCCTGTTGCTAGTGTTCAGGAGAGTTTTCAAGATTGATTGTAGTGATGTTTGCATAATCTCCTGATGGTGGCATTCCGTGTTTCCTGCTTGGAACTGTAAGTGTATGTGGGGATTTGCAGTTTAAGACCAGAAATAAGTATCTTTGGATGTTAACAATCTTCCTGTCTTTCTTTATGTAATAATTTTCTAAATGAAGAGTGTGGCATGGATGGTTTGTAGCTTAATATCCAGATTGTTTGCTTCAAAGCTTTGTACTATGAGCTTCCATTCCCTGTTTTGATCAGCTGATGCTCATAGATGGGAGATGGGATTTTGCAGGGGAGCAAATGTCCCTTCCTAATTATTTTGTGGTACCTTAAATACTAACACTTTGCGGAGGAGTCAGAAGGGGTCTGATTTAGCTGCACCTGCATCTCCTTTGGTTTTATTCAAGTGATGCTCTGTTATGACTCATACGTTACCTGTTATCCTCATACATGCATCAAACAGAAGTGATTTTACACAAATACCTGCAGAATGTTTGTTCATTTTGAATTGTACAAGAACATGTAGTTCAGGAAAGAATAGTGGTAGCTTCGACACATGCTACCTCTAACTTTGCTGTGTAAAATGTGGCTCTTGAAAAGATATTGAAAATAAAGAAATTATGTTTATATCTTAATAAGAATTACATGAAATACTTTGTCCTTCATGTTTGCAAATATTAAAAACTTACTTAAAAGTAAAAGTAAAAAACTTAAAAGCTTTTCTTTGTCATAGAACGTTTGTAGATGGAATCAAAGGATTGTAGAAGGTAAACTTCAGTGACTTGACAGAGTTGAGGAAATTCTTTTTTAATGGGGAAATACAGTGGGTAGGTAGGGGTAGACTTCACAGCATACAAGCCAACAGGCTAAAACACCTTGCATGTACTTTCCTTTGGGAATTATAAAGAAGTATTTCTTTTGTGCTTTTTTTTTTTTGTTCTGTTGGTACAGTGTCTCATGCTATGAAAAATGTGCCAACCAATTCTCATTTTCTTCCAAATGAAAAATATGTCAAAGATTAACCGTGGATAGCAGAAATGAGAGGAAACCAGGAAAAAGTAACACTCAATCAAACTGTGATGTAATGGTGGACAGCAAATTACATCTGCATTTTCCATGGTCTATGACACCAAAGAAGCCTTTGCGTTTTTATGTTGTGAGTAGTATGGTATGAGTATTAATTTGAAGGGCCTTTTCTCAGTGGCCCTTCTTGTTACATTCTTGTCCCAGCTTGTTACATTCCTGCTGAACTTAACTAATTTAGCTAATAACGTCATGTGTGATTAAGATGGTTTAAACAGACTTTGTGGGAGAAGGGTGCTTATCCTTTTCAAACCAAATGCAAAAGCAGTTTCTGAAAAATAAATACATTACTTAAAGTAGTGCCATATACATGTAGCTATATTGGCACTCTGGCAATTCTATTAATGTGGAGAGGAACAGTGTTTTAGAAAACCATATTGATAGATTATTTAAAAAAAAATATCAGATCATAGCCCTTATTTATTTGCATCATTGATAGAAGCAAAACCGCCCCAAATTTTGAAATAAACAGATGAGAAAGAGCATCATGTAGGTTTTATATATTTTGGTGTACAAGAAATCCAGCATAGGTAGGAAAAGAAGCAAATCATACACGATAAGCCAAACAACGCTGCAATTTTTTTAGTATGCCAATTTATTACAGTGGATATATGTCAGGGTAAAGCTGTTTTCAAACACCATTTGATACCAACCTCATTTGGGGCTCACTACTTCAATACAGCGATTCACTGAAAAAAAGCATGTTGCTTTCATTTTTCGGTGTTTTTATGACAGATTTTGTTTACTGTGGTTTCAGATCAAAAAATGTGCAGGTCCCAGCATCTGATCCTTCCTTGAGTTTTATGGTAGTCTCAAATATCCAACAAAGGGAATCTGTCACGATCCATTTTTCGTTCTCTGTTACATGACTGTCACCAATGAAATGTGTGTTACTGTTACCTCTTGACTATTTTACACAGTAGATCAGGCTGAGTTAAGAGGAGTAACTTATTTCAACTTCTTTAACTGCACTGTGTTTTCATTGCTGACTATTTGCCAAAAAAATTCCCATGGAAATTCTTTTATCTGATGACTGTAAAGTACAGTGAGTTAACAGTTAGTTATTTCCCTTTCTCTTAAAACAATCACGTCGATGGTATAACCCTAGCCTCGTTGGAAGTCATCAGGTTATAGTTTATGATGTAGCAGAGGAAAGTCTAGCAGGGTGTTGTATGATAGTTTAACATATTAGTTAAAGTATGATTTGAGGAGAAGCACACTAATTGTATAGGCTGGTGCAGCGTATAGATGAAGTAACCTTGTGGTTTAAAATTTGTATCCAACAGCTTTATCTAGTTGACCGATTTTCTTGCAACCTTTTAATCCAACTTAGATTTTGAGGTTTAATTATTGTTCAGATGCTTCTGTACAAACTTACTTAATTTCCAGTCAAAAGCAGCAGCTGAAAGGACTGCCTTGGACTTCTCTGAAGCAGTAAACACCACTCTCCATCAGTGGGTGCTGTTTCTAACCAAATATAGTTTTTATCGGCCTGTGAATGGATAGTTCTGCATTAGTCTGAGGCTTCAAATACCCTATGTAGAAAGAAGAGTGAGCACAGCACTCTTACTTTCTTTTTCTGAATAGGCGTGTTTGTGGCCCTTAGCATCTGTTTCAGGAAGGAGCAAGTCTGACTTTTAGTCCTGACAAAACCATGCAAAGTCATGAAATAGATCTGCTTTTTCACTGTATAGACA
>JAOTQQ010000032.1:28633220-28653147 GCA_026546715.1 Gallinago undulata | reverse complement strand
AGGAGCAAGTCTGACTTTTAGTCCTGACAAAACCATGCAAAGTCATGAAATAGATCTGCTTTTTCACTGTATAGACAGCATGTAAATCACACGGCTGTTGAGACAACTATTGCTAATTATTCATCCTCTGGGAACAGGATGGCTTAAGGTTTGGACTACAGAATAGAGAGTAACAGAATACAGAGCTTTTCGCCTCCTCTGTTACTGGACTTGTTGAATCAGAGCAGTGCCCAAAAGTCATTACCATCTCATGGCTGTGGGCCGGTGCGAAATGAGCTATTGGGCTTTATCCAGATTCTAGTGGAGAAATTCCCATCCAAATTGCATAACTATGGCTACGGTTGGCAGGGTACTTACTGGCAGCCACAGCAGAGAGCCTGAGGACTAAACGTACGTTAAGAGATGGGCTGTCTAGATCAAACTTTTTTTGCACCTACGTGAGTCAATGCAGAGCTTGAATAGGTGGCTTTCCTTTTGTGTGTGAGGTACCACTCTCTACAGCTAAACAGCACTACTTAAAACTGATATCTATCTCGTCCTAATGGTTACTTCCCTGTGATCATGGAGTGGGGATGTGTGATCACTTCTCTATCGTTTAAAAAAATTATAGCAAAATGAACTGAAAATAAGCAAAAGGATTTGCCACGTGAGAAGGGAGAAGATAGTATTTAGATGCAAAGGCTTAGTGCTCATAGACTACCATGAAATCTAGGAGGCATGGGAGGCAAATGGAAGAAGATATCTAAGTAGGTTTGTTTCTTGGCATGAAGGGTAGTAGGGGTTTAGGCTAGACATTAGTCATTCCCATGGTCATCCAGGATAATTCTTTCATTTTACAGAACTTTATATGTTCCTCATGCCCCTTCTCCTGGCTTCAGGATCTTTGTAGATGTGCCTTTCTGTAAAGACTGCCTTAGGATATGATAAAGGAGCTCAGGTGAAGCCAAGCACGAAGAGATACACACTAACACACTTGGAAAAATTATAACAGGTGACTGTGTGCTCAGAAGCCTGCTGCTTTCTCAGGTACACATTTATAACAGAAACCATCACATCACAATTTTGAGTGATCCCAGTCCTATAGAGGAAAATATTTCTCAGGAGCAGTACTCCAAAGAGATGTAAAAGCCTTGCTGGTGACCTGCCCGTCTTTGTAGTGGAAGGTGCTTTGTATGTGTTGGTGAATTTTAATGGAAAAAGAGGGCTAAGTTGAGACAATAAACTAAATTTGATTAAGGTATACCACTCTGATGGTGACATTCAGGCTCTGAACTGTTTTGATTAATTCCCTTATGCAGTCAGCAAGTTTCTCAGGAGACTACAATAACCTTATTTCTGATACCACTGTTTTTCTGCAGTTGTCTCAAGCTGTGCTTGGTTTATCAGGGACTGGAAGCTGGCCATAAGCAGACCGGAGCAGAGTAGGTTACGACAGAGAAACAGCCAAATTTAAGTAGCCTGAAATCCTTTGCTTTCAGGGCACTTGTATGAGAGCTTTCAAAACCCCAAGGGCTTCTAATCCCTAGACAGAGCCAGGGCTGCATGACCAACAGGTGCTTGTTACAGCACAGCAGCAGGTGCAAGAGGAGTAGGCTGTTCGCCATCCCAAACTGTGCATTTCCTGCCTGAAATTGGGAAGAACTTGTTGCCAAACACTGGAAAGCTCTTGTGGATTTCTTCCTCTGTGTTACATTTTGGGAAAGGGACTGCTGAAAATTTTTCTGAAGTCAGTCAGACTTCAGATAGAAGTCAAAAGACTGTGTAGTAGTTCTTCCTGACTGGTGGAAGATCTACATGTTGCACTGTCATCTGCTACCTGTGAGGTAGCCCAATTTCAGAGGCAAAAAATCTGCCCGCCCTTTTAGCTAGCAACTGGGAATTTAAGATGTTAAAAGAACGAGAGAATGGAATGAGAAGAGTTTTACTTTTTAGAAGACAGGAAAGGGCCTGATTGAGTGGATCTTATTCCTACCTTTTAGAACTATATTTGATTTGATGTATTCAACACTAAACTGCAGTGATTTTCCACTAATTTTGACCCTGGGGATGAGCTGAAAGCAAAATCCTAGGCTACATCCTTACTTCAAACTCTTGGAAAGTATAACTTTGAATGCCAGCCTATTTTGTCCAAAGTTTTCTAATAACCAAGCTACATCTCTAAATGTACTACACCTGTGATGCTTTACTAGTACTTCAGATTTCAATTTCTAATTCAGCATCTCCCACCTGTCTTGTTTTAACTAAGAATACCACCAGGTCTAGGATTGTAAGCTTTTGTTGTTTATGGCAAGTTCTGCAGAAGCTGTTCATGATCACATCCCTGATGAATCATGTGCACAGATTGCATTGGAGTACAACTGCCTTACACATTTCTTGGAAAAAAGGATTGACCTAGAGTTGTATGTGTTATAAGCAACGTATTTAGTGGTCTGAATTTAATGTCTTCAGGCACTTTCAAATGTGTAATTACACCTTTCCTCTTTTTTTTTTTTTATGCTAGTTGTAAAATGGTTTTGGTTTTGTACTACTTGCTGAATCTGTAGATCCCAGCTGAAACTATAGATAGCTTGTAGAAAGAACTATGGAAATGATACACAGAACAAACTATTACACTCAGTTGCTCATGAGCTAAAAGTCTGAAAATCCTCATCAGGAATACTAATAGTTGAATATTCCTCATTGAATGGTAACAAAGAAAGACAGACAAAGATTGCTGATTGAAAGAGAATTTGCCTAATCTCTAATCCTGTGACCCAGTGAGTAAACACCTGTTGATGCTAATTTGTGGTAAGCAGCCTGCATTTTAAATTATCATCATTATATTTTGAGAAACAAACAACAGTGCGTTTTTTTCTTAATCTAAGCACCTACGGCATCTTAAGGTACAGCTATGAGCACACAGATAGATGGTGCATGTTAAGAACTAATCCCTTTACTTTTCATTTTGCCCAATGTTAGTAAAAACAGTATAGGACTTTGATATCCAGTTGTGTCAGAATCCAGTTAATACCTTGACACTGGGCACAAGGGTTACAAGCCCCTAGCTTGTATGTGTTCTGTAACTAGATTTCTAGTTTGACTTTCAGAAAAGGTAAGCTAAGCAGAACCTCAGTCAGTTTCAGTGGGATACGCAGGTACTGGGAAAAGATCAAGCCAGATGAGTTTTGCATTTCTTAGGTGCTATAGCCCGGTATGATGAATTGATTACATTACATGTATATCACCTTAATATGTATGCCTTTATGCAAGGAATATGGAAGGAGTAGAAGGGCTTAGACACACACCCACACCCCTCACCCCCCTTATTAAAGAAGCTATCACTTCTCTAAATGAGCTGTTCTTGTGTGTAAAGCCCCAATTTCCTGAGCTAATGGGTTTCAGAAGTTTCTCCAGTTTGTGAGGGACAAGCTTGCATGCCTCGTTACGCTAAAGAAAACTAAAACCTATGGGCCAGCTGTTGCCAGAGCTGGCACGGGAGAAGGAGGGGTGTGCAGCTGGAAGGTGTGATGTGCACATCTATGCTTGGGGCACTGGCTGGTCCTACGCACCCAGGAGCACAGGCTGGACTTCATTAGTTCTGGTTATGGGCTGGTTGAACACCCCTGCTCTACCACCAGCCTTTCGGCGCTCTGAAGTGTTGCTACTTGTTCCCATCACTTCTTCTCACTCCATCTCTCTGTAGGGAGCTGGAAAAGATACTGTTTTCTGTCAGCTCCACAATAGATCAGTCCTGATGGTGGAGGTTTGGGTAAGATTTTAATTAGAGTCGAAGCAGCAGTTCAGGACCCAATCAAAGTAATAATAGTAATGCCAATTGTTTCTAAAGACTTAACAGTAAATCAAGAATTTCAAGCCAGCTCGTCAGCTACTCTGTTGGAGACAGCTGTTTGTAAATGACCCTTTACTAAGATTTCTTACAGGGAAGCAAAAGGAAAGTGGGAAACTGCCGATTGAAGCTTTTCATGCTGATCTCATTTTTGTCTTTGAGGCTTAAAATATTCGCAAGCACTGAAAGCTGGTATTTATGAGTAGAGCTGGGGGTAGTTGCTCCTTAAACAGCTCCTTAGCCTATCACCAACATACCTAGCTGTACTCCACCAGCTCCATGGAGATTCAGTATGCTGATATTTTTAGAAGCAATCACCTCCATGTATTTCAACATTGTTCATTCTAAAACACATTCTTACTTTTTACTTTGTTTATAGTTTTTCTTACAGAAACAAACTATTTTTCCTTGTTTTCCAAGTAGTATTTATGCAAGTCAGTGACAGAAAGTGTTGTTGAATTTAAAAGAACATCACTTTCTGTTAAGTCTTTTTTAAATTGTATGCCCATGTTCTGCTCTGCCTGGCATACCGTAAATCCCACTCATTTTTATAGGTTTCAGTGGATGTAGATGTGTGCCAAGTATAGAGACAAAGAAAGCGCAAAGGTGTAACCAAGGAGCTGACCTGCGTAATGCAATAGGAGAAGAGCTGTACTCTGCAATTGGAAAAGAACAACATAAATCTATGGCAGCAGCAGAACTTGAACATCAGCACCTTTGATCTAATGCCACTGAGGCCCAGTAAGCCTCAAACACGATGACCATTTCCGAGGCTTCTACAGAAAACCGCTCAGCTCAATTAAATTTCTCAAAATTTTGATGGGTAGAAATACTTCAAAGCCTTCATTCCAAGCCTTGCAATCCAGCCTAGAACTGTTTCTTTTTTCTCCTTCTTATATTTACAGCCAGTTTTCTAGAGAACATGCCCTTGCGAAGTTCTGGCAAGTTGAGCATGGAGACCAGAAGAGAAGATGGTGAGAGCACAGCACCTGCCCCTCCACAGAAGAAGCTGTCCTGTCAGTGCCACCACCACTGTCCTGAGGACTCAGTCAACAGCACCTGCAGGTTTGTGGGATATACATTTGGTGGCAAAGCATGGGAAAACCTGTTTGTGGTAGCTCAGCCATCCCAAGTTGGGTATTGCAGTTTTTGTTTAATCCATAATACGTAATTTAGTGGTTTATACATCATGTCTAAAAATCAGAGGTAACTTTTACCTAGATATCAGCTTAATATATATATTTTTATATTAGGGTGTTTAATTCTCTACAGTTTTAGATAATACTTGTATTAATTCATTGCATAGGAAATCTTAAGGTAGGAGTTTGTTTTAAAAGGTACATGCAGTTAATGAGAGGGGACTTAATGGAGATATATTGAAATGTCAGTAAATGCTTATAAATTTATAATCACTCTCTATGGAACACCATTTATAAGAACCCTGTTCTTGGTGTGTGTGTTTGCAACACCTGAGCTAACTTTTGTAGGCTCTTAAGGGTTTGGTTTTTGTCTTGCTTCCCTGCTTCTTTTTCTTGAGGTGAAACATTCAGTATTTTTTTCATACTAGCTATAATTTTCCATTTGGTTTTGAGTACTACAGACTCCTCATTTGGGTTGGATTCTGCTTCCTCAGATCCTGCTATCCCCCTGCCATCCCTTTTGCGGTGGGAGAGGTACATCCAGCAGTACACAGCCATCTTGGTCTGTTGTGACTGAGGGTACTCGTGGTGTGACCAAGCTGCTTTTCTCCCACCCAAAAGCAGCTCTTTCTGGACAGATGCTGTGGCCGCTGAATGAGGGCAGTGGTCAAACTCCTCTGTCTTGACTTGAAGTACACACACAGTTTCTTTAGCTGCAGCAAAGTAGGGCTGAGCCCTTCATGTTCCATGTGAGGAATTTAAACTTTACGGCTTGCTTAGGGCAGGTAAGACACTGGAGATACTCACCATCAGCTTTAGCCTAGTGGAGTGGTGGGAATGTGAGGAGTGTGGAAGCAGGGCACAGATGTGAGCCCAGCTGGAGTGCCATTTGGGTATGCAGTGCTGCTTGAGGTGGGACAGTCTAACATGGTTTTGGGTCCTCAAGGCAGTGCATTAATAAAGATAGAAGGGGAAAGCCTAAGGTTGCTGAAGATACTGGTTGCTTTGTTGGATTTTTGTGGGTGTTGTTCTGTAGCCTGACTTAATTCTGCTCAGCCTGCAGATTCATGCTGAAGTGAATCAAAGTTTTGATGACAGCTGTACATACCATTTCCCCTTTCTGTCTCCTTTCTTCAAGCCCATTCCCTAGCCAGGAGTTGGAGCTAGCCATGCTCACATGGCAGTCAGGTTAAAAAGCCATAAAACCCCACTCTGATATCAATTTGCAGATCCCCTGCAGCGCGAATCGGCTGTTTCCTGTTCCTGCCCAGCAAGAGCCACCGCTTTCACAAGTGCTGTCTCACACACACAGTAACCGGGAAGTTGCAGATGACTTTTAAATCCAAGAGTTAGGAAGCACAAAGGGATCCATGTTAAGGAACCCATTGAACAAGTTTTATACCCCAGCTGGGTAGGCCTGCTGTTGCAGCATTGCTTCATAGGCAGCATTGACATGAAGTATTTTTCGTGTTATCAGGAGCTACAAGTAAATGTTCTTTAAAATGGATTTATGCATTTTCCTCCACTGCAATACTTTAAAAGAAACTCTCTTCAGAGTCCCCCTTACGGTGTCAAACACCAAATTTGCTTTAACCTGTCAATGCCCAAGGATAGGCAGTTAAATAGTAATAAAATACAAAATTATACCCCCTTTTGTCTTCATAATATTTGCATATTTCAAGATTGACTGTTTTACTTGGGTAATAGTTATTTTTTCCAATTAGATATCAAAATAATTATTGAAACTGAAGTTTACCCCTCAAATACCGATTACTTTTCTGTCCAAGAAAATGGGGAGAGTCAGAAGGCTTGCGTTTTATCCAGAGCTACTTCTGTTTCTCATCCTGTGCTGTCACCTGAGCATTGTCCACCTTAACACTTGCCTTGGTATAAGTGAAAAATTGCTGAAGAGTTTGGAATAATATAAAACAAAAGATTTAAGTTAACTTAAATAAAATACCTTGCCTTCATGGCTTGTCAACAATAATCCTTTTCAGGATGGTGATCAGTGCTATGCCTTACCTTACCTTGGTGTGAGGGCAGCAGTGAGGGGTACAAGGTGCTTAACACCCCTTGTTTTCCCTACATCTGCTTAATTGTTAGTCTATAATGTTTTTGCTGCTTAAATTTCCTATTACATAGCTGGAATTAAGGATGAAAAGTGAAATAGGACATGACAGTGAGAAGAGGGTCCCAAGTCTGATGTTGGGAGAGTAGTTATTAGGTCCCTGGTTAGCTGGCTGGGTTGACACCAGGTTTCAAAAGATTTGACAAAGATCAATCAGGTTAGTAGGGATTATTAGTTTCCCCTGTGTTTTGGGATCATCAGGCAGTAACTTTCCCATTTCATTGTAGCCTAAACGACTGTTGGCACTGTTTTAAAGCACTAAGGAATTCTTATTGAACCTCACTATAAATAAAGTTTCCCCATATTGAAGTTCAGGCAGTATGGATGGTATTGTATTGGTCTGAAGAATAAATGAACTGTTCCAGGTTAAAAGTTATTACATTCATTTTCTTCTTCCCTCAGATGTAGCCACTGAAAAATTTTTACATTTTATATTAAAAAAATTAAATCTCTTAGCAGCTCTATCAGTCTGTTAAGCTTTGGGGCTGTGCTTGGACCTGCCAACCCTGCAGGGATGAGCCAGCGTGTGCTGGGGCACCCAAGGGCCTGGGGAAGCCCTGACACCTGCGAAATTCACTGAGCACATCCATACCCAGGGCTTGGGCTCTGGAGAGCATCAAGCACTGTCCCTATCGGGACTCTCGCCAAAGCAGGGAAGCCCTTTGTGTGCACAGGATCAAGGAAGGCTCTGAAAGTTCAGTGGGAAAGCGTTTCCAGCTGTGTTTAAATTAAAACTCTCAGAATAAAGCAGCTAGTCCTATTGCAGTCACCATTAAAAATGTCTCATAAAAAGCAGTCTGCCATCCCACCTGAAGATTTTGGTCTGCTACCATAGGTATTTATCAGTTAAAGTGTAGATCCTGCCTGTGGTACCGGTAGTCTGAGTGTTTATATAAAAATGAGGACATCTGGTGGCCATTTAAAATCCCCTCATAATTGTATTTGTAGAAATTTAAAAGTAAATATTCTTTAACCACATCTGTATCAAATCCTCTAACAGCCTCCTGAGTTCCTGCGCAGAACTTCCCTTTCTTTATACTTCCACAGCTTAAGTCCTATGATACTTTAGGGAGCTAAGGATAACACCACAGCTTAAAATGCAGGTTGCTCTCTATATCAACAGAAAAGCAGCAGCTCTAGTTAAAGCATGCTTTAAAAACATGGAGCAATCTATAAGAACAACAAAGACCCCTTACAGGATCATCTAATTGAGAGAGGGTTAGTGTCAGGGGGCAGTGAAAGGGGAGAGGGGCAAGTCAGAAGCTGAGGGTGATGCTAGCGCAAGCCGTATCCTCACCCACCAGGACCCCACTTACCCAAGGGTACATAAACACAACAGGCAGAAGCGGCTTCCTTGACAGCCCTTCGCATGGCTAGTGGCAACCTGGATCCAGGCAGGAGCTGGAGCTGGAGACAGACACTCCTGTACCATTACTGAGGGTCTGATGCTCAGACCTGTGCTTAAATAGAGCCCCTGGGCGAGGGCTGTGTATGGGGGGAGAGTGGCAGTTCCCAGGTGGGGCCACTGCAGGCAATTGAAGTTAGTGGACTCAGGGCCCTGACAATTAAGATCTTTGCAGTAAGTTTGCAATCCTCTGCTTGTCAAGGGAATGTTAATACATCACGTGTTTATTCTTCGTTCTGAACATCTCTGTGATTCATAAAAGGCTTTCAGTAAAGAAGCCTAAAGCTGCTTTAAACACAACCAGGACCTTGTTTTACTGTTCCATTTCAAGTTTTGTGTGTACAAAGTGAATGCATGGGCAGTTGTGTCTAATCATAATTAATTGCATATTTTAAAAAGTAGTGTTAGATTTAATTGGTTTTGACTGTAATGGGATTGCAGTAAAGGCAGAGACTGATTAGGTGCCTTGTTGCACTCTATTTTCCATTCACAAATAAATGCTGACAGTTTTAAAGATCGGGCTGATAGAGTTTAATTTCTTTCGTGTTGCCTACTGGTCTTTATTGTGTTCCTGCTCAACTGCGTCTTGAGGTAGATTCAGTTATCTAAAGCAATAAAATAATTAAGTTGCTTTTTCAGCATAAGCAGAGGTGATAATTCACTTGAGTGATGTTATTTTCATTCTCCAGTTCTACAGATGATAGGATTGAATTTTCTTTGTAATTTGTTATGTGGAAGGAAGAAAACTTCAACAGTGGGCCAAAGCACTGAATTCAGTCAGCTTTTCTTCTAAGCAGCTTCAATGATGGGAGTAAAGTTGAACATTTTCTGATAAAGGAGCAATGGTGAGATCTTACAAGTTAGCCTTTAGATTTTTTTATGTTTATTTTTATTCTTTAATGTAATCCTTTATACAGGGCTGTACCAGAAGCAGTTAAGTCCTTTTTGATGATTAAAACAAAAAAAAAAAAACCCGAAGGTCAACAGAGACAAATTCTTGTCAGCTCCAGTCTTTCTTTGCTCCCTTTTCCCCGGGCCATATACCTCACACGAGGCACAGCAGGTGACTTCACCCCAAAACAAAATGCAAAGTCCCCCTCCCATGCTTTCAGCTGTGCCCCAGAAAGTCTTTGCTCTTCATTTTGTTCAGGGTTTGCCCATTTGATATTCAATGTAACCCTTAAGCTAAACAGTAGTGCAAGTCCAGTCTCCCCATATTTAGACCTATTGCATTACTCTCAGGTAGTTTTTTAGCATGTGGGAGTATTTTGGTGCTACTGTGCAGAAAGTACTGCAATAGCAAAGACTTCCCTTGCATATTGAATTTATTTAGACCAAAAAAAAAAATTCCAAACCAGCAAATATCCACGTTAAGTCTGTCCTAGCATTGAAGAAGAAGCTACATCATACAAATTCAACTGCAGTGTAATCTTAAGGTCAAGTAAAAGAAAACATGTGGTTTGTGTTTAAATTTTGGAGACAAAAGAATAAAATAAAAATGGAAAAGGAAAAGAGGAAGATAAATATCTTTATTTTTGTCTATTTTCTTCTTGATAGTTCTTACCTCTACTGAGATGGATTTTGCACCAAAGTGAAAGGTGCTAGAGAGCCCTGGTGAAAATGCAGAGGTACCCATAATTGGTGTTATTGCCATACACCCAGTTGTGCTATCAAGTCTATAGACCTGTCAAATCTCATCTACTCAGCATGAAGTCTGGACAATTTCTAGGGCTCTACCTCACAGATTGGCACAATGGCTTGTTTTCTGCGTTGTGACTCAATGTGTCAGGTAGAACTGTTTAATCTGATTTGTGATTTAGTAGGAATATGCAAGACGTGTTTGGCGGGCCAGGTCATGTCTCACTCTTGGGAGAATAGTATGGGCAATATAGAGAAATAGTATAGAGAAATTATTGATTGATAGACCTATATATGATATCAGAAACGCTGCTCTTCTAGGATGTGTTGGGTACCCTTCTTTCTCTCTGTGTGGAGAGTTGTCATTGAGCCCCTAGAGAGCCAAAAAATAATACACAGCAGAATGTGTGTGATAGCATCAGCATTACCATCTTGGTGACTAGTGTGGCCAGAAACTGTGGCCCAGTGTGAGCCAATGTTTTGGCTTTGTTACACCTGTCCATCTCTCCTTGCCTTCAGAGTAGCCGTGCAAACACCTAAAGGTGCATCTGACTCAACAGAATTGTGTAATGTTCTTCTCACTTGGTTTCATGTTACTTCCCTGATGCACAGCTGCTAACTATGTTATTTGTTCTGAAATATTAGCCTGTGTTGAACACATTTACAGTGACTCTTTGGTTTATGGATGGTGTCCAAAGATAGTGCTTTGCTAAATTTGGCCTTCATCATCTTCCTTAAGTGAAGGATGTGACAACATACGTGAATTAGAAGCAAACTGAGTGTCAGCCAATTTTTGAATTAGATTGTTTCAGGCAGTCTTACAAAAGAATATGTATCTCCTGGGCTCTGTACATAATATAATCTAACATTTTTTGATCATTCTTAAAAAAAACAGCAGAAACTAGTCATGTTGCGTGGATGGATGTGAAATAATGGTGTAGCTTTTTTTGGTATTAAAGTAGTATATTAAAGAGTATAAAGAGGAGTGGGCAAAAATAATAATACTCTTACGGACTCAACTGCAAATAAAATTAAACATAAGGAATCTTTTCATCAAGTTATTTAACCCATCTGTTTGTGATAGGCACTGAAGGAGGGAAAGACATTGCTTTTCCAAGTTGCATATTGCCATCCCTGGCTGCATCACAGCCAGAGAGCGGGACAGGAGAGTCTTCAGCAGTCAAGTTTTGGTAGCTGAAGTATCGCATCTTCTGCGAGAAATGGCTGTTGGCCAGTGAGGACATCTGTGTGAGCAGCTGCAAAGCTGTTGGCCTCCGTTCCTCTCTTCTGACATTTAGTAAAGGTCTCGGCTAAGATCACCTCTTTCTTTCTGGTAATCTGTAATTGTAGCAGCACCTTCTACATCAGTGTCTGTCAGTGTTTCCGCTATTAACTCCCTCTATTTTCCTGGCGTTTGACTTGGCTGTAAAAATTCATTCTTGGCAAATATATGACGTACCAAATCTGTGGTTATTAGTGATCGCATCCAAAATGTATTTAATCACTCTCCTGCACCATACTCTAATCAGATGGTGCTTTAGTGGAGGAGGCTGGTGGATGTGCACCCGGATGTATTCAGTAACGTCAGGCTGAGTTTCTTCTTTACACACCATACACAGAGTCAAATTACACAGAATTCAAATTACAGAGTTTAAGAAAATAATAATTCTATTCTACAAATGTTTGCTAGGAAGTGGAGAATAGTTTTTTTTTCATTTTGCTTTACATGTGTCAGTGAGGTACATATGTTTCTATTTGTACAGTCACCAAAGTAAATATACAAGTGGAGACAATGCAGACTTACCTGACTTGTTTCTGACTTGTTAGAATAGTAAGAATAGTTTCATTTCTACCATAGGCAGCTATGAGGTAGGGTAGTCGATAAAACAGCAGGGGTATGCCCTGCCCTTCACCAGCAGTGTGTGGTCTCCATCTGACATTCTGTGAACCAGGAGAAGAGGTCAGGGGCAGGAGGGGGGAAGCAGGTAAGAGTCACTTCTACCTCTTGCCCCAACATCTGAGAAATTTTCAATGAGTTTTTACATTGCATGAACATTTTTGGCCTGTTTTTTTCTTACAGGTAGAAACAAGCAGTACCAAAGTTTATTCTGCTCAGCATTGCTACTTTTAATTTTCTTGCATTTTTCCTTCATTACTGTAATGTCTGTAAAGAATGTGATTTATCCTTATTGTTGGAGCTTTATAACTTTTTCGTTTTGCTCTATCCAGTCTAATTTTTTTTTGTCATTTTAAATTTGGAATAAAATTTTCAGAGGGACTAAAGTGCTTGAGGAGCCCGAATTTAATTTTCAGAAACGAGCTAAGAATCAGAGTCCCATGGCAATTCAGATAAAAAAGGAATAGAATTGCTGACTGTCATGCCTCCTTTTTCCCTTTTGCAAACACTTTGACTTTTCCTCCCACTGCTTTCCTTTGCTGAACTGAGTGTTTTGTTTTTTGCTGGGGACCGTTAGCTGCAGAGTTCATTTTTGTGTTTCACTTGATTGCAATTTGTTTTGTTGCTCTGTCCCCTGGGTTAAACTTACTCATTACTTTGAATCAAAGGCACCATGCAAACAAATGAAACCTAATCTAATATAAATTCTGCTCTAATGTATTCCTTACAATCTCTCTTCTTGGCAATCCTATTGTTCCTATCTTTTAAGCTTAAGCAATGAAATCAAGGTGGTTGTTGCCCAGAAGGGTTGCTGTCTCCCTTGCCTCGCTCGTATGCACAATGTCAGAGAAGGGTAGAAGTCATCGCTCGCTTCTCCGAGAAAGTCATTTGTAATGTGCAGCTGGTTACTTTTCAAATCCAGAAGTCAATAACCCGTGATAGATTGCTATTTGAAGTAATAAGCTTACTGTGGCTAGACCCTGCACCACTAATATAAAAATATGCCACAGCAAACGTTTGACATGATCCTATCCAGCATCTCTCTGTCGTGCAGCTAATACTTACAAATTGTGTTTATCTCTCGTATGTGTAACTGTGCCTCTCGTTTCCTACATCTTCATTGCCTTTGCTGTTGTTGCTCTCCTTCTCCTGTTAGACTCCCCTTCCATTCAAATAAAGAGCAAATCATCTGAAATTTTGCTGTGTTTAAATTTTCTAATCCTTTTTTCCTTTTATTTCCTTGCTTTAACTGAGTTTGCTGCTTCTCTTCTCAAAAATACTCATTGCGCATAATAACCAGTGTTATTTTCCTGGGGAGATAACAGAATATATTATTTTTATGTGACTTAAATATCTTACATTAAGAGTTTTTTCTTTATTTTCAGATCCTCTTCCTGCAAGTCAGTCAATTTGTGTTTCTTACACACATTACTTATCTCCCTCAGAGGGCTGAGAAATTGACGTACAGCAGTGTCAGTAAAATGCAGCCACCCTTTTCTTGCCCTCCTCCCCGTCTTCCCATAGTATTCAGGCATTTGACCTTCATTGAGAGAGGACATTTGTCACCAGCACCATCTAGCCATCTGTTAGTATACTTGTCCTCCCTGGTGCACATTCTTGTAAACAGAAGCATTATGGATCACTTCAAGCTTATAACCCAAGTAAACAGTTATGAAGGGTGTTGATGATAACTCAAGGACTCAGACACAAGAGTGTTGCAGTTTGTAATACGGTTAAAACACAAGTCACAAATCATTCTTAATAATATTTTACATGTGGTATCTCAAAAATGTTTCTCTCTTCAGGTCTCCATCCTGATGAAAATATCCATGCGTTGTTCCCATGCATGATACAGAACTTCTGTAGCGTTGATGCTTGCATTTTTATAGGTCTCCAAAGTCTTAGCGCACTAATAACCACAGGCAGAGAATAGAGGTGTTTCTTAGTGGGATCTATAGCCGTGAAATATTTGGAAAGGTAAGTGTGTCATCTCCAAGGCAGAACCTCCTTTGTGTATGCAAGGGCTGGTCCTCAGCACTGTCAGCTGTGGGACTGCATTGCCAGAGGTTGCCTTGGGTGCCTGAGTCTTCCAGCCTGCTTTAGTACGTTGATTTGTAAATGCCAGATTTGCCTTGCAAAGAACAAAATTTAAGACTGTATTCAGCAGCACATTTTTCACTTCAAAGCCTTTTCCTGATTCATTCTTTCCAACCCTCAGCACTGATGGCTACTGCTTCACCATAATAGAAGAAGATGAGTCTGGTGGACATTTAGTCACCAAGGGATGTCTTGGATTAGAAGGCTCAGATTTCCAGTGTCGGGTAAGAAAGCATTTGCTGCCAGGGTATCGCTTGGCTTTTTGATAAGTTTCAATTGAAGTGCAGTCAACAGACATTATTATGTCCATGTTTTTCACTTCTGTTCCTTTGGCAGATAGTTGCTTCACATTGATTGCTGAGGTGAGTGAATTTATATCCCAGAATGGTGATATTCTGGCTGCTCCTAACAATAACTTCAGTTTTGGGTTTTGGCACTGCTGTTACTAGTAACACTCCCGCTCAGAGGAAGTTTGAATTTAGAGAAATGCAGTCTAATTCCTGAAGTCCCCGTGGTAGCTATAGTTAGTTAGGATGTTATTTGATATACAGCAGCAACCTTTATGTTTTAAGTGCAGTTGCTCTTTGGTTTTGGATTTTTGGTGCCAAAAGTTTCCTTCAAGTACAGTGATCACCTGATGGAGGGCAACTCTCTCTGCAAGAATGGAAGGGGTCTGGGCTGTGAAGCAGGATGGCTCTAAAGTGTTTGCCTTTCCCAATATTAACCTTAAATGATGTGACATGAGTACAGGAACAGTTTAACCATCAAGGTCTACAGAAGGTATTTTGCTCAGCTTCCCATGAGAGCAGAAGCAGCAGCTAAATTAGTCCACACAGCAATTCCTATATTATTCCAGCTAAACGGTTTTGAATACATTAACTTATTTTCGTAATGTAAGTCTAACTGATGGACGTATGTGACTTTCACAGCCCTGTCTTGCCCCATTAGAGTCAATCAGTCCCTTCTGCAGCACTAAGGCACCAAGAGAAATACGTTAGGGGTCAATTCATCTTTTAATTATCTAGAGGAAATGTTGCTGGATGTGCTCCGTGGCAGAAATCCTTACTCCACACATCCTAGAAATCTGTAACAGACTGTAGTGCAGTCCAGCCAACAAGCACATCTTTCTCTCAAGTGCCAGAATGATGGTATAGATTTGCAACACAGATAATTACTTTGCTTTCTATCAAATTGTTTGCTGCAGGACACTCCTATTCCACACCAAAGAAGATCTATTGAATGTTGCACAGGACAAGATTACTGTAACAAACATCTTCACCCAACGCTGCCACCACTGAAAAATCGAGGTAAGGGGAAGTAAATCCAGTCCCGAACTGATCTTTTTCGGTTGTGGTGCTTTGTGCCTTAGGGAGCAATGAAGCTAAAACCAAAGCACCCCCTTCCAGCTGCACGTGATTAGAGAGATAAACTGCATTAAACAGTACTGCTGACTTCCTACAGATGATGTGGGGAGTGGCGCCTTGATGCTTGGTTGCTGATACTTGCTATTATTCCTATTGCATAGATGCAGTAAGGACCAGATGCTTTAGAGTCATACAGTACTGTCCTAGGACAGACCTGCTGGCTATCACTGATCATCCCAATGAATTAGGCTGAGATGCTCAGAGGATGCCTCTCGCTGGGTATTTTTTTAGCCTGATAATAAAATTGAATCCTCTTTCTAGTCCCTGCCACATGCATTACTGTTATGCATGACTCCACACACATCTGGGACCAGGCCTCCAGTGGTTAATCAGTGAGTTCAAGTTGACTGAAGTCCATTCAGCATGTCTTATTTAAAAGACCTGATAATCCAGCACTAGTACAAAAACTAGTCACTAAAGCGGATTTTATACTTGAAAAATGTAGCTGAAGATAGAACGTAGAGTAAGAACTCATGCACTGATTTTTTTTTTTTTATTTGTTGCTTGAGAACAAATGGATGTGTGTTAACTTAGATTCTGGTGCAAGATTTTAGCTTTTTTGTTTATTTGAACATCACTTTCTGAAAGTTGGTAAAACTATTTTCGCTGGATGTTGCAGAATACGTTTTATAGAAATGTGTTCCTAAGTAAGTGTAAACTCATGCATTATAAACTCTTCGCGCTGGCAGCAGTGGCCAAGATTTGTGGTGGTTGGCATGGAGTTTAGTCTGCAAGAGACAGTTCAAGGTTGCAGGAGAATTTGTAATCAGGATGTTCCATGCTGAAAATCTGGATCAGTGTGCGGATGCATTCTTAATTATGCAAACAGCAGATACTTAAATGCATGCTCAGAGAAAGCCTTCACTCATGTGAGCTGTTCCCTTCACGCCTGTGAAATTCTGCACAGATGGGCTGCAGAATCAGGCTTACGGAGAGTAGTATGTAAATATTTCAGTGTTTACTAGCAAGCCACTAAGTCAGCAAAACCTCATAAAATCTGGCTTTCAGCATAAGAGTTATGTATTACTTTGTTGGGTTTTTTCATTTTAAAAAAAGTTCTTTGGACTGAAAGAGAAGCTCCAAAAGGAAGTCAATATTTGTTCACACTCAGTATATCAATAAATATCATTTCAGTTTGGAAAACAGTGCCATGATTTCTTCTTGGTGCTGAGTTTATTCTACGTTAAAACTACTTAAAAATACTGAACCAATGCCTAACACTAGACATCTGGCTTATTAAGATTTTAGTTATTTGGCAATATTATCTGCTGCTTATGCAGAAAGCAATAAAACAAGCTTTTGGTAGTGGTAGACGTTGTTTGGATTGCTGTTGGTTTTGCTCTGTGTGTATACAAGGTAAATAAAGCATCACTTGGGCACCGTGGTGGCAGACCCATTAAATGGCAGAGAGAATATTTGTTGAAAGAAAAATTTCATAGAGTTGGAACAGGATTCTAGCTGCTCTGTGTTCCAAAGTTGTCTATTTTAGCATGACAAACAAAAGGTGATGTATTCACTTAACATATTCTGAAGACTTTTGTTTGAAGTAAACTCTCACACCATTGGTATCCTGCTGGTGTATTGTGGAAATACGTTTCAGGAGCTGCTTCATTAAATGTGGCTGGACAGGGCTGAAGTCAGCACCTTTATTAAATCCTTAAGTAAATATGTTATTCTTGGTGCCAAGCATATTCTAATTTGTCGTTGCTGTATCCTAGAATGAAAGCTCAGAGAAAAGCCATGGTTTGAACTGCAGATCCTCACTGCAACCAGGTACAAATACTGTGTACAAATACACACTACTGCCAATGCCCAGTAGTATGGCTGTGATTGTTGATTCTATTGGAAACACTTAGAGATCAGGCTGCAATTGACTGAGTACTGTTAGAATTGTATATCAAACTTAATGTAAACTCTAAGTACAAAGAAAGAGAAGATGAACTTAAAAACAAGATTCTAGGAACAACCTTCTGACCTCCAGGATTCCATGAAAAATATGTATGTTCCTCAGCGTTTAAAAAACAAACAGAAATTTGGCTTCTGATGAACTTACGTCTGAGGTCACATCTCATGGGAAACAGAGTCTAGGGAGAGCATCCAGCTGCAGGTCAGAGGTTGTTGAACTCCAAATTAACCTATGCACCAAGGTGACATCTACAAAGGCTTTCCAGTTCTCAAAGTGCTTTTCCAGACCTGGTATGTGCGGGAAAGTGGATTTTACCTACCCCCCGCCCCACCTCCAAAAAGAAAGGAGGACCACAGACTGTGAAAGCAGGAGCTAGAGGAATTAATGCTGGGCATAGCAAGGCTTGTTAAGCAAGATGGAAGAAACAACATTTAAGCTGAAGCTTTGAGCTCATCTGAGTACAGAACTAGCAGGATAAAATACCCCAGAGAAACCATAAAGTCCTTGTCCCATCTGTACATCTGTCTTATTAAGGAAATGAGAGTCATAATTGGGTCTGATACAACACCTCTGCTTTAAACAATAAAAGATATTCCTGGAAATCCCAGCGAAAGTGCAGGCTGAGACTAGTCGAAAGGAGAAATATGTCTTTACTGATTTAGAGCCTATATAAGCAGAAGTGGTGGTGCCACCGTGTCTGGCTCCCTGCCTGTAGAGCTAGTGATGAATGGGCAAGGGAATGATTGGAGGAGTGATGGGGTTTGATGTGTGCACACAGTCTCCACGCCTCAGATTTCACTGCAGTTTTTACGCGGATAACCGTAACATTGTGAACTGGAAGGAACTGGGGAGGGAGGAGAACCTCCTCTCCCTTTGATATGCTGACTTCTCCCTTGAACCTGCTGGGTGGCATTTTCAGTGCACTCCTAAGCACGGTCCCACAAATGGCAGAGTGAAGGGGACGAATCGGGGAGGAGGGGGAAGCCACAGGAAAATAACTGAGAGGCAGCTTGGTGTCCCCAAAGACCCTCCTTCTGTTGCCATCTCTCCCTTCCTGCGCTGCTCACCGCTGACACAAGGCACACACGGCTGTTTTCATACGACATAAAGCTGTTAATGTGGTGTTTGCTGGGCTTTGCTGTTATCAGCCAGCCAAGGTATGTGAAGAAGCTTCCCAAACCTGCCGCGTGTTTGTTCTGGGCTCCCCGCACCGTGCTCCTGGTGATCGCTCACTGCTGCTGCCTCCACGGGAGCTGCTGCTTATTCTCCTAACCCCACTGCTTGGCACGCTGCAGTTGCCAAGTAACATAACACTAAAAAGCACAGCGCTGGACTTCTCAAAGTATCTCCATCAGGCAAACGGGCACCAACCAGTACCCACCACAGTCTCTACCACCGAGCCCATAAGCCAGTGATTAAGCAGACCTGCAGCTGAGCTGCCTCATCCCTCCACCTGGGCGAGGAGGTTGCTGAAAATGGGACAAGGAAATGGAGGTTTGACCTGCTTTTCTCTGGGGAACAGAGACTGTTGGAGGAGAGGGGAGTGGGTCTCCAGCAGGATCAGCCTGGCTCAGTTCAGCAGAACAGACAGCCATTGCTGCTGTAAGAATGGGGTAATGCTTTTAATCTCGTGTTGTCCCTCTGCCAGTGGGTTTATGAAGTCCTCAAGTGAGCAAGCAAATGAAATTCTGCCAAAATGCTTTGAAAATGCAGGAACTATTTGAAAGGTGAGACAATAGCTCACTTAGCGTCAGCATTGCCTCTCGTACGTGGCCAAATGCATATAAAGACATATGGAAGTTATTCTCTTCTCCTGAGAGAGTTGCATGCCCATGCTGTGTGTAGTGAGCCACTCCTAAGCTATGTGAGCTGACGGTCAGCCTGGGGGCTGTCACCTACCGCAAGAGCATAAGCATCGCTGCTGCTGCAGTCCACACCAGCCTCTCCCAGCACAGAGATCAAGACACCATCCTTTATGTCTTGCAACCTCTCCTTGCGCTTACTTCACATAATCGCATTTGGGTACCAAAAAATCTTGCTGTGTTGGAGTCTGAAGTTTGTTTCAGAGCTACACAGCACTTCCCTCTCCCTTCTGGCCTCTGGGAAAACCAAACTGCACTTATTTACTTTTGTGAATGGGGAAAGCCTGTTAGAAACATTGAGCACAGGGTTTGGATCATTTAAACCCTAAAAATGATTGGAATTTGACTCCAAGATTTCAGCATCTTTATCATCCCTCTCCCAGCTGCACATACTCGGGCACCCACAGGCAGCATGGACGCTATGGGTGCTTTATGAGGTCTGGTAGTGCAACACCTTGTGTCTGTGTAAATGTACAGGCTTCCATGGCTTTAATCATAGAATGGTTTGGGTTGGAAGAGACCTTAAAGATCATTGAGTTCCACGGGCAGGGACACCTCCCACTAGAGCAGGTTGCTCAAAGCCCCATCCAGCCTGGCCTTGAACA
>JAOTQQ010000032.1:28599956-28633120 GCA_026546715.1 Gallinago undulata | reverse complement strand
GCCTTGAACACTTCCAGGGATGGGGCATCCACAACTTCTCTGGGCAACCTGTTCCAGTGCCTCACCACCCTCACAGTGAAGAATTTCTTTCTAGTATCTAATCTAAATCTTCTCTCTTCCAATTTAAAACCGTTACCCCTTGTCCTGTCACTACACTCCCTGACAAAGAGTCCCTCCCCAGCTCTCCTGTAGCTCCCTTCAGATATTGGAGGGTTGCTATAAGGTCTCCCCAGAGCCTTTTCTTCTCCAGGCTGAACAACCCCAGCTCTCTCAGCCTGTCCTCATAGGAGAGCTGCTCCATCCCTTCATGTCCAGCACGCACAAACGTGTGCAAGACCTGACTTGCTCCCTCTGTGTCTGACATCAGCCTTCTCCATTGCTAAGCACAGAAGCTCGGCTTCCACGCTTGCTTATTCTGTGAAGTGGGAAAACCCTTGCTGTGGACAGACACCCAGGTTTCTCCCAAGTATAAAATCCCACTCTCTGCTCCTGCATGCTGTTGAGCCTCTCCTCAGCTGATGGGGCTGCCGCATCTTACGCTGTTAAAAGCCACATGTTTTAGAGGGAATGGCTGGTTCTGTGATTCTGTGATTGACTCGGGCTGCTTACAAAGCATGAACTAGAGCCTTTAGCCCTGCTGAGGAGCCATCGCCTTTGCCGGAGAGGTCTGCATTTCCCTGGTGGGCTCTCGGTTTCAGCTCGCAGCTCCCTCGGAGTGGCAGGCCAGGTAGAAATCTGCTGCGGCAGGGAGAATGGTGGGCTCCGGTGTTTTCCTGATAGGCATCGTGTCAGTGTCCCCTTTCAAAGGCATCGGCCGTGTCTTGAATGTTTACGTTGTTAATGCTCCCGGAGCAGGTAATGGCAGGTTAAAACATGACCAGCGTGATCAAAAGGTGCGTTGGTAGGTAATCTCTGTTTGTAGTGGAAAGGGGAAGGGAAGAAATAGTTTGGGGGCAAAAGCAGAAGGAGAAACTGGATCTTCTTATTCTAAAATAAAAGAGCCTGACAGTAAACCAAGAGTCCTGTAGGAATGTCCTTGTCTCATTACCCTTGTAAATCTGAAAGGTGATAGCGTCGTGCCAGGATGAGTCGATAAGGATAGATTTCTTGCATTTTACGATGTGTTGGGCGTTAGTGTGAAAGATGCAAGAGAACCTGACTGGAAGAGCTTCAGAAAACATAGTTCTTGTTTGCATTATACCAGCTAGCAACTTTGGGAGGGCGGTGTGTGTATCTATAGGCTAAAATACCATAATTTTGAGAGTTTTGGGGGCAGGGAAGGTTAAAGACTGTTTTTCTGCAGAGGAGCAGGCATGAAGGTCAGACTTGCTTGCCCGAATTTAGAATATGAGTTTTGAGATTAATGGTATACTTCAAAGGAGAGTATGAGTCTCCCACACAAGGATTGAAATGTTTTAATAGTTCTCACATAACGGCATTTTCTACAAGTTATTTCACATATCTCATTTTCAAAGTGTTTATAGAATAGCTGCTCTAGAAAACTATAGAATAGTTTTAATAATAATAGAATATGGAAACACCAGCATAGGAAGGACTTCCTGACACACAGGGCTGCTATAGAGCGAATGGAGGAGGAAATTCCTGCTCAGTGTTTAAAAAATGGATCCAAGAGATGGATTATTCTGCAGTAGTGGAAATACACTTTCAAGGTCTCTCGTGGCCTACCTTCTTGGGGTTGGATAATCCGCTGTGTCTTCCTTCCTAGGATACATGCATTTATTCATTTTTTTATATTAACTGCTCAATAGGATGCTACTTAATAAGAGTGATTTAAGAGGCAATAATTTTTGCACGTTCTGACTGATCGCTTATGTTAAGACATAGAACTATGGGTCTTAATTGATTTTTCATTCAGAGCCAAAGAGGGAATTGCAAATCAAGACAATGTTTTGCATGAGTGAGGGCTGAAAAATCAAACAGGCTTTTGGGGGTGCCGGTTCTGCCCTGGCCAGTGAGGGTCAAAGAGCAAGAGCACAAAATGCCTGAGGAATCTAGGGGTAACTTGCACAGGACTTCACTACAAAAGAAAAGAAATGATCTTGTGGTCTCTGCACTTTTTAAGGTATGTGTATCTTTTGATACTCACTTTGTTTCACCTCCCTTCCCAAATTTTCCACCTTCTTTTTAACCCCAGACTTTGCTGAAGGGAACATTCACCATAAGGCCCTGCTGATCTCAGTGACTGTTTGCAGTATACTTCTGGTGCTTATCATCATATTCTGCTATTTCAGGTAAATGAGGAGTATTTTACCAGCTTGTTAATGTTCCTCCCAACATTAATCTTTTTGTAGACTTAGGAATTTGAAAAAATTGAAGCGGACATTAAGAAAAAGAAATGAGAAGCTGTTATTTTATGATGAAGAAAAATGTATGTTATTCATGCTAGCCACAGGTATACCTGTGGTGTATTTTATATATGCCCAACATCCAAAAAACCCATTCAGATAGAAGCACAGATTATTCTTTACTGAGTCTAAGAAAGTCACAGGACAAATTTTATATGGGGTAAATAAACCTGAGGCTTCTAAATGTGTTTATGTGGTGAAAAACTGCTCATAAAAAAAAAAAGAGGGGGACACAGGAATGTAAGTAAATATGTCTAGAATGTCATCATAATCTACATATGTTATGTTTAAATAATTTGTCACATTTTTAAAGTAGTCTCAGGTTCCATGACCTTACCTCCTCTGGATCCTAAAAGGTCCGCTGCAGTCAGTAAAATAAATAAAGCTGGGTACTCACTTGGTCTGTATTTTAAACATATTTAAGTTTCTGAAAGAAAAACATTTGGTTGCTTTGCAAACTTATGCCAGATTGCACAGTCTTTGAGTTTTATACTTAAGAGTTTTGATGCTGATAAGATTTGCTAAAAATAAAATAGAAAATTTTGGGCAGTGAGTCTGGCGTATTCCTCAGGGAAGCAGGGGAAGCTATGAGTCTATAAATGAAGCAAACGTGAAGGACGATGTGCATTATTCACTGCACACGTGTTGATTGTAGTCAAAGCTAATTTCACTTTCTTGTAAAACGGCAGATACAGACGCCAAGAGACGAGGCCCCGCTACAGCATCGGGCTGGAGCAGGATGAGACCTACATTCCCCCTGGAGAGTCCCTGAAGGATTTGATTGAGCAGTCCCAGAGCTCAGGGAGCGGCTCCGGGCTCCCTCTCCTGGTAAGGAACCAATATTATTTTAATGCAAGTTTAAAAGGCAAAAATGAGTATAGAGAAGACAAAATGAGGCACAAGCAATTATATTTATGTGTCCTCAGTTGTTGTTTTGAGGGTTTTTTCCCCAGAGATGACAAGGATTTAAGCTGGAGAACAGCTGCTTCAGAAGCAGAAGACATTTTTTCATGTAGACTAAGCTAAGAAAGCTTAGGGTTGTTTTTTTTTTACCTCACTTCATTTCTTATTTTTAGATTCCGTAGGGTAAGTACAGGCTAGTAGAGCTCACAGAAATTCATCAGGATTTACACCAATGTACAGGACAACATCTGGCCTGCTGATCTTACTATCTTGCTTTTTATGTGCAACACACAATTGCATTTCAAACATTGACACATTGTCTTTATTTAAAGGGAACTGTAATTCATCAAACCTGGAAGCTTTTTATGTGTAGATTTCACTTCACATTCTGAAGTCAAGAGCACATTAGTTTCCCTTGTAGTGTGGCAATCTCAAAGGTTAAAGGCACAGGGATGGAGTTTGTGATTATTTCTGAAGTGACTCCAGGATGACTGAGCCCCCTGAGCTCACCTGCTGAAAAGGCAGAAGTTTTACCTTCCATGACAAAACAGTTGTGTTCACCAGGGGGTTTTGTTTCTGGGGGTCATCGTTGCTTTTTAGCACTGAAAAAAAAAAAAAAAGAGTCAGGTTCCTAATTTAAAATATTGCCTCTGAGAAAATGAATTAGATTTCATGTTCGTTTTTCAGAGATGGTAAGTCTCTGCTGTCTCCCAAACCTATTAGTTTGTGGCGACCCTATTACTGTAGATGTTGTCCATTTTCCAGTTACTATGTACTATCTATCTGAGTTTTGCCCACACATCTTTTTTGTACGCCCTAAAGAGGAAATAAAATGGGAAGTTTTATAATTCCTTAAAGTGAAGCAACAGGATGAGTGGTTGGCAAAAATCTGACTAAACTCAATTTGTTTTGGCAGGAGTAAGTGCTCAGAGTCCCATTTAAATAAAGTGCTGACTTTTTATAAAAAAAATTCCAATTTTCTGACAGTCAACGTAACATTGAGAAAAGAAGCCAAGCTGCCAAGTGGGTGCTGTGACCGGTGCTGAGCACAGAAAACCCATGGTCATTTTTTTTTCTGTTGAGAGAAACTCCATCATTTAGGTCTAGGCTTTAAGAAAGTTCTGTTATATCTGTCAAAGGGAGGGATCATGTTTACAATTTAAGACCATTCCTAATGATTGTTTCCAGTTGATTTAATTGTGAGGGCTTCTTGCTATTTTGCTTGGGTTTTTGTGGGGTTTTTTTTTTGCATAACACCTGCCCCATCAAGGGCTAGGTCTGTGCTTAGTGCTCCTACCTGTTACAGTGACAGAAATAATATTTAGAGCAAACACAAGGAGCTTCATGTTTCTTCTGTGAGAGGATTTGTTTCCAGCAGCCCACATGGGTAGCAGGTCCCTGGGGCATTTTGTAGCAGTGCATAGAAGCATAGAATGGTTTGGGTTGGAAGGGACCTTAAAAGTCATCAAGTTCCAACCCCGCTGCCATGGGCAGGGACACCTTCCACTAGAGCAGGTTGCTCAAAGCCTCATCCAGCCTGGCCTTGAACACCTCCAGGGATGGGGCATCCACAACTTCTCTGTGAAACCTGTTTCAGTGCCTCACCACCCTCACTGTAAAAAATTTCTTCCTAATATCTAATCTAAATCTCCGTTCTTTCAGTTTAAAACAGTTACTCCTCATGCGATTGCTCCACTCCCTGATAAAGAGTCCCTCCCTATCTTTCCTGTAGCCCCCATTTTGGTGCTGGAGGGCCTCTCTAAGGTCTCCACGGAGTCCTCTCTTTTCTGGCTTGATCCCAAGATACCCTTGAGACAAAAAAGCTGGAGCAGCACTGGGTGTGACTGCTTGTGCTTTATGCCTTCCTCTGTCCCAGTAAGCCGGTAGAAGACAGGATCTATGGTCTTACTGGTGTCCCCAGGTCTACTCTTGTGGCAGACAGAGTTCTGCTAATTCACTGCTGTAATGGCTGAGATGGCATCCCAACTGGATGGTTGATCAGTAGCCCTCAGAGCTGCGCCATTGCTTCATGAAGCAGAAACTATCCTGTGTTCTGCCAGTTCTCCTCTCTCAAGCCTGGAGGCTTTGCAGTCATCAGACCAAGCGTTCTTCCTGAGGCCGCTCTTTTCTCCCCTCTCTCTCTCTGCTTATGAAAATGCATATGTTTTTTTTCCCCCAGCCTTCTCCTTTAAGTAGTGATTTTCTGTGGAAGAGAAGAAAAATGAGAGCTGTAATGAATCTTGCGCTCGGTAATAGATGTTTACTGCATTTCCCAGACAGCTACAACTGCTGCAGGCTCACTAGAAACGCACAGATTAATACCTCTGGACCCATGTATAAAACAAGTATACAGAAAATGCCTGGCAATAATGCTCTAGACTTTATTGTGGAAGAGTTTGGTTTTAACTATATTACTTCTTATGCAAAAAAGCCGAAACATCCAAAGTTATTATTTCAGGAAAGTAAGCCACAAATTTATTACAAAATGTCACTTCATGCTAAACGGTAATGTTTTCTTTCTGTGCAGAACATTTATTCTAATGAATACAAATACTATACAAAACCCAAGCATTAACCAAGATTTTATCGGTACTTTGACATTCAGCAAGCACTCTTCCTTCTGACCTGCCCATACCTCTGATAGAGAACTTTGCTGCAGGTCAGATGCTGCCAATCAAATTTTAAACCAAGAAAAAAATAATACATGAAGTTGTAAATAAAGGTATTGAGGGTGCACAATCAAATCTGTGCAATCAAGGAGAACCTCATTGCCCTTGACGAGAGGTGTAGGCAAAGTAAGGGGTGAATCCGGATGTGAAATCGAGAAAGGAGATTAGATGCTGGGATCATTTGTTTCATGGTCTGTATGAAGAGGTTTCTGAATTACAGCTTGGTCTCTACCTTTTAATGTATTTTTTACCTAATTCCTCTTCCAGTGAATTTTGCTTTTCAAGGGGCTGCATCCGAGCCATAGGGGATATGAAGTTCTCTGTTTGAAATATTGAATTTACAAAAGGTTGATTGTCTGAATTTTCATCTTCAGTAGCTGGACAGATTTAGCTGAACATCAGAAAAATAGAATGCAGAAAGTAGAAGTAGTTGGTAATTGGATTTATTCCAGTCAGGGATAGGAAACAAAGGGACGTGTAAACTTACCTGGCTGCTCATAGAGCTCAAGCAGCAAAATACACAGTTTTGAAAAGAATTGAAAAAAAAACCCAAACCCCACTCAGTGTAAATAATTCAAATGAACATGTCACTCAGCATGCTTAGGAAATCAGTTTCTCCAACAATTTTGATTGTCTGATTTGTTTTAGAAATTGTAATCATTTTATGATTCAAGAAAGGGCTGAATTCCTTAAAACAAAATAAATTGTCCATAGGAAATTGTTTGACCAGTTCTAGCAAGAGGAAACCAGGTTAAGGCCCTTTACATAGTATTCTGCCGCCTGAAAACCCATAACAGAAATGTGTTTTTCATTTTCTTAATGTAATTTAATAAGGAACTTTTCATCATTAAGTATTATAATTCCATGTACTTTATGATGCCATTACATATATTTACACAAATTAAGTTATTTGATATAACTGCATTATTGTTCAGGATGCATTTTTAAAATGGGCAAAATAGAAAGCAACAATGCTAGAATGACATTACAAAATGTTACAGCAAAATTCCAATATAATGTAACTATTGTTCAATCACCATATGAGAGTATAAAAGAGAATAAATCAGTTTAAAAAATTATGACAGATCTCTGATCTTTGCTTTTACTGATGTTAATCAAAACTAATGGCACTGAAGCCACCATCTTGGAAGTCTAATAATGCATTTCAGGGCTGAAAAAATGGGATTCTGTTTAGATGACAAAAGAAGAAAGCTGGGACTTTTGAAATAGCTTTGCATAAATGCCCCTTGTATATTTTTCTTCTTTAAATTGTCTAATATGAAAACCAGTAATTTATTTACAAAAGAAATTATGATAGACCTTACATAATAGGTCATGAATTCTTCTTTGGATGTGCATTCATGCTGCAGTGGGGTTGTGGCAGTCCTGCTCCCCATTACCAAACTGGTAGGTTCCACTGGACCTCCCAGGGGTAGGAAAGGAAGCAAATGATTTTAAAATCTAGTTTTGATCATTTCTGTCAGCCAAGATTGCAAAAAAACTTGGAATTACATGAAATGTGTATGATTTCATAGGGATTCATCGCGCACTTGCTGCAATACACTGCTTGAAATTTGTCTATGGATGGTGGCAAAACCGAGGGACCTCAGATCTGCACTTGTCCAGATTTTGCAATTGCTTGCGCCAGATTAAAACCTCCTCTTATTGGAGGCTATAAAGTTATTTTCTTTCAAAATCTTGTAAAATCCTACCGAACTAGAAATCATTAGCTGTGGATTGAACTGGCATTATGGAAGCATAGTTATACTAGGATGGGCTGAGACAACCATCAACACCAGTGGGTTGTGTTGCAGCATCTACTTGAGCTTTATTTTGTGAACTTTTAGAAATACGTGATCCGCAGAGATTCTTCAATCCTATGAGAGTACGTTAGTCTCCAGTTGTCCAAGATATTTTGTAGTTGTAAAAGCTTGTTAAACGTAGAATCGGTCCATCTGCTTCGTGGGGTCTGCCATCCATACGAAGGGTGTCTCTGCAACGCTGCCAACTACATTGGTCTCCTGCGACAGCGGCACAAGAGGTTTGACGTTGGCATCAGTTCCCAGTACAGCCACTGGCAAAGCTGATACAGACACTAGAAAGGGCAGATTTAAATCTGTGCTTCCATATCTTTGGAAGAGAATTTTTATTACTATGTAATAATGGTTTTTGGTAAAATGAATGTAGGCACGTGTGTTCTGACTGTGTAAGTATTGGTTGAGGTTTCTAAAACCAGATTTATATTTTGAAATTATTAGGCATGGGATTTTCAAGGAAGGTGGTAGGAAGCTGCTCGCAGTATTTTTTGCTAGTTTTGGAGCATTAAAATGCTTTTAGCTCTTGTGAACCTCAGCTTTGAGTCTCAACGGTCTTAAGACTCCTCGTTTTAATTAAAAATGTGTTACCTACCACTTTGGAATTTGGTTTGGGTTGGAATGGACATGAGTATTTTCTGCCAAAGCTTTTTCAAAAATAACAAAAAAAATTTCCACAAAATGGCAACTTCCCACACGAAAATAAAAATTTCAAGGTCAGTAGTCGAATGTTTCCTTCACATGGACAGATTTGCTTTCTTGAGAGGCCACGGTGCCTTTTGGGAATGTATGAAAAGGCTTCTTCCCAGCAGCAGGAATGGCTCCCTAGTGCTTCATCCTGGGGGAAGTGAGGAGCATCCATGTTGAGGAGCTGTTGCTGACATCCACGTCGCAGTGGCTGCCTATTCCTGTTTTCACTGGGCTTGCTGCGAAGCAGAGACAGAAGGAGGGAGGTGGATGCAGCAGGTTTCTGCAGAGCAAGTCCTAACTGCTCTTCTCTGCTTTTCACAGGTTCAAAGGACCATCGCAAAACAGATTCAGATGGTGAAGCAGATCGGGAAAGGTCGCTATGGAGAAGTCTGGATGGGAAAGTGGCGTGGCGAAAAGGTAGCCGTGAAAGTTTTTTTTACCACAGAGGAGGCCAGCTGGTTCAGAGAAACAGAAATCTACCAGACTGTCCTGATGAGGCATGAAAATATTCTCGGTGAGTGAAATTAAAGAGAATTATTTGATAGTGTAAGGTTTCTTAAGCTTAATAATCCTTTGTTTGCTGTTGCCTGATGCCCTTTCCTATGTGCTTTGTTACCTGCTGTGCTCTGCAGTTGGCCACCCAGCACTTCTGAAAAGGAAGATCTTTCAAGGATTACTGAAACACAGATAAAGGTTAAAAAATAATAGGTTTTGGAGGCTGTTACTCCAAACACCCCATGTCTGTTTCTGTCACCTGTATTTCTCTGACTGGACTTTCTGAAAATATGTTGAAGGCTAGAGTTGAGGCATAGTTGCATGGAAGTAAAATGAAAGAAATTAAATACGTGATTAAAATAAAACTATTGCAGTGGCTGGCAGTCCAGAGTTCTGAGCAGTCAAAAAATAATAAAAAAAAAGCCTTGAGAAGTATTAATTTAAAAATCATCTTTTTTTTCAGGATTCATCGCCGCAGACATTAAAGGTACAGGATCTTGGACCCAGCTGTATCTCATCACTGACTATCATGAGAACGGCTCACTTTATGATTATCTAAAATCTACTACCTTGGACACAAAAGCCATGCTAAAACTGGCTTACTCCTCTGTTAGTGGCTTGTGCCACCTGCACACGGAGATCTTCAGTACTCAGGGCAAACCCGCTATTGCCCACCGTGACCTGAAAAGCAAGAATATCCTGGTGAAAAAGAATGGCACCTGCTGTATAGCTGATTTGGGTTTGGCTGTTAAATTTATCAGGTGAGTGGAAGTGAGGAGCGGGAGGGAACGTTGGTAAATTAGATGCAAACACTGATTTAGTTGTTGATTGAGCAATGTGTAAGCACCTGCAGTGTATGTGCATACCTTTCAGGCACTCACTTTTTAATTATTGAGCAAAGCAGTCACATTTGCTTAAATGTTCACTTTTCATCACTTCATCCTCAACAGCAACCTGAGCATTGCTACCACGTGCTAAAAGGACGTAGCCCTGACAGGTTGAAGTCGCGTCAGTAAACTTGTCAGTGAAGCTTTCAGCTTGTCTGATCCCAAGATAATTCACTCACAACTTATATAGAATAATACTAATCATTTGTACAAGTTACTGGTTGGGATTTATTGAAAAGTACCCCATTTGGCTGCCTTTTGTTTCATTTCCTACAAATCAAATTGCCGAAGTACAGATTTGATTTTTGAAATGGCTTTTAAATTTGATTTTTAAAAAGTGGTTGTGTGTTTAAACAACTTAGAAAGAGCAGACAAGTAGGACTTAGGCACTCCTGGGATTTGTAAAGGAGTCATGGCTGTCTGACAGCTCTCTTCAAAAGGAGCTCGAGCTCTCAGCACTGCTCCTGCTGGTGGTGACCAGTGGTATGAAGTCTCTGATTTTTCTGCACACAGAAGTGTGGCCACAGACTGAAAGCTTCAGTTTCAGAGGTCAGCTTTGAAACCATGGTTTCCCTGAAGTATCAAAAAAAATATTTAAGAATTCTGTACAAATCTTGAACTGAAATTATTCAGAGTGTAAGGAAAGGCCGTTTTTATGTGCTCTTCTCGCCAGTCACTTACCAGGTTTCTTGGTGAGGCTTTTCCTTTATGAACCTGACCTTTCTTTAGCAGGTGAGAAAGGAGTATTTTTACTTTGAGGCCTAAAACCTGACAACTTGGAAATACACTATTTGCTGTAAAAGTTTCAGGAAAGAAATTCACCCTCTGCAGGTCTCCCTTGCCTGACAGTACAGAGCAGCACACTGCTTAGGTATGAACCAAGAAGAACTAGGACCTACCAAGTGGTGCTGTAAAAGGAGGTGTAATATCTATTTGTCTCAGTCCAAATGGAATTTACATTACATACTTGGCTTGTTTTCAGACAGAATCTTTCCTTAGACAGCATTTCTCAGGCAATGAGCAGGATCAGAAAAAAGTAGTTGAAAGGGGGGGTGCTCTGCTGAAGCTTATCAGTTTGGTAACGTTCTCTGCATTTCTCATTTTATTTGAAGTATTGCAAGACAGTGCAGGTCACTAGATTTATGCTACATTCTTGGAGGTGTATGGAAATGGCACCAGCATATGTATGATTTAATGACTGTGTGTACTTCAGGCTCAGCTCTTTTGGTGATTTTCCTACCTGTAGGTAAAGAAAGTTGCTGTTGGTGAAGAAAATTACAGTTATTGTTGTATAAATATTCTGTGAGATTTTGTTGCGTTCATCCCATTTAAAAAGTTTACCTTTTGAAGATGGGGAAAGGGAAACGTAACTTTCTAAGCAAACGACAATAGATGCCATATATTAAACTTCTTAATAACATTAGAACAGGTACAGCTGAATTTTGAGTTTATAAGAAAAAAAAATCCAGTCACATAATTGATGGGAATTTGCTTCCTGTTAGATACACGTTGTCTCTTCTGGTCCATGTGTGAGGCGTGACACATTTGATTAGATTTTTTTACACATTTATGTCTGTGCGTTTACACGTCTTGATGTGTGAAGGTTGGGAGAGATCAAACTATAATGCATGCATAAAAAATAGACTTGTCTTCCTTGCAGATGTGATTTGCTACAGCTAAGTGATACTGCCCCAGCTATTTAGTGTCCTCCATTAATTGCTAAGACTAAAGCATTAGGTGGTGGAGTATGTTAAGAAAACAGCATTTAATGAAGATTTGATTGTTATCATCAGCATTAGAGCTCGGGCTAATGCTAATGAAATCTCACAAATGTTACAGCATCCCTGTTGAGTCTTATCTCCGTTGTGGTTCTGCATTTGAATGCTTAACATAGCCTCAGGCGGGTCAGTCTTCTAAGGAGGGTTGCTTTCCCACTAAGAGGCTTTCCTTCTAAGAATTGTTCCATTAAGATTATGCATTACTTTTGACCTTGCTTGAGAGTGGATGTGGTGTGAATTTACTACTTCTCCCATCTAAATTGCTTTCTTTTCAAGCCACTTTATTGCATGTTTGATGCCTTCCCCCCCCACCCCCTTTCTTTTTCTTCCAGTGATACAAACGAGGTAGACATACCTCCAAATACCCGTGTAGGAACAAAACGCTATATGCCTCCTGAGGTGCTGGACGAAAGCTTGAATAGAAATCACTTCCAGTCGTACATCATGGCTGATATGTACAGTTTTGGACTCATCCTTTGGGAGATAGCAAGGAGATGTGTTTCAGGAGGTAAAGGGCTGGGAGGTCGCTTTTGTGTCGGTGAACCCAATTTATAACCCAAATCTTCCATTACAACCTTTTCTCTGGATAATTGTTTTTACTGTTATAAATGTGAATAAGCCAAACAGGTAACTCCCTTAATATCCATTCTCTTGTTGGAACTTATTTTAAAGCATCAGTCAGTGCTATTTCAACAGCAAAGATTTAGACTGTATTTTAATGGATTGTTTTAAGGTAGAGGATGCCTGCACTGAAGAAGGAATACAGAACTCATCTGGGAGCTTTTCCAATGGCAACACGTTTTTGACTGGGCGTGTTCAGATAATTTATGAGAAAACAAAAATAGTGATTTCTTTGTTTTGCTAGAGTTAAATAGAAGGAGAAGGACAAATAACTTGGGGGTATGCTGTGCCACTATTTAAAATGAATAATCTATTTACAAGACAAGTAGAAAAAACCTAGAGGGAAATGGCTCTTACTACATCATTGCCATACCGGTGATGTGCCTCGTTTCCTTCTGGTATCAGGTGTTCAAGTGTGAGGACAGCAAAGATAACAGCAGGGCAGCCAGCTGCAGAATCGGGGTGCAGGTCTGTCCTTGAATGAGTCAGTGTGTGCTCCCTGAATGCAGAGCTCAGTGCCGTACAGAAACGGTCGGGGTTACTACCTCTAGTTTGCCACTGAGGAAAGTTAAATGCAGAGAAATTGCTCGGCAGCAGTTACGTGGCGAGGAAGAGCAGAGCACGTCTCTCTTGGGTCTGTGCTACCTTCGCCGGACTTTATGGGGCTGTAAGGCCTGCAGAATTGTGCTGAGTGCTCGCTCCGTGCTTGCCCTGGGGGAGCTGAATGTCACTGCTGAGCAACGTGATCCCTGTGTTTACAAAATGGTTAAGGTGCATTGCAATGATGTGATGGAAAATCTGTAATATTTGTTGTCATCATTGCTGTGCACAAAGAACGGTAGCTTCACATCTTCTAACAAGGCACAGAAACGCCCTTTAATATGTACCAGGTCCACTGATGAGGAGGAGACTTAATTCAAGGTTGATTCTTTGCTAAATTGCTCTGATGGTATGCCCTGTGCGTAGCCCTTTCTGGAATAATTTACTGGAGGCTGCTAGATTGGACGTCAGTGGTAGAAGCTGTCTCGCTTGGCAGGTAACTATGCTTTTGGATTAAGATACCTGGCCAGTCTTTACTTGGCCACGGTTACATTGGAACTTAACCATGGAATAAACTTCTAGGGCAGGTAAAAGTCATTTTAAGGAGAAGTACTTCTAGTTGTTAAACAGTACGGTCGGTCTGTTATAAAATGGGAGGGGAAGAAGGTAGGGGAAGGTGTCTTCTGCAAGTAACGGGCAACTTAACTGCTTCTTTCAGGAATAGTTGAGGAATACCAACTTCCATACCATGACCTTGTGCCCAGCGACCCCTCGTACGAGGACATGCGGGAGATTGTGTGCATCAAGAGGCTACGCCCTTCGTTTCCCAACAGATGGAGCAGCGATGAGGTATCGTCCCTCTTAAAATGCAGCCTGTGTTTTTAATCAGAGCGAGCCAGTTTTTAATCAGAGCGAGGCTGACCCAATTCTGCATCATTTTGAGTGAGAAGGAGCTTTACTACCGGCGCCTGGCACCAGCCACGATGTGACAGGGCTCGGGAAGGAGGGTAGTCTTCTTGAATAGCACCCCCAAAGGTGTTCAGAACCCCATGGCCCGTAGCCAATGATATTTGCAAGCAGGTTTCTTGTGTGCTGTCTGACAGATCCCGCAGCAATAGGCTGTGCTCAGACCTTCTTAGCCTCTCTGTTTTCCTCTTGCACTCATTTTGCTTTCCATTCCTGGCATTAATTAGCATTAAATTGGTGACTAACCAAAATTTTTGAAAGAGAAATTATTTTGCAGTGTATAGTGCAGTGGCAGCGTGTTTGGTGTACTGGCAGCTACTTCAGCATGTGGTGTGGGCTGTAATTCCAACCTTTTTTTTCTTTTTTTTTTTAAAGAAGGAATTTTATCTCATCATTTCATCACGGAAATGAAGTGAGCATACAGCCTCTCTGTGTTCTCGGGTGTGTGGGCTTGGAAACACAATTTTACCGTGATTTTATGCTAACGTGAGCGCAAGATTTTAAGTTTCTCTCTTAGGGTATTGATATGCAATAGGATTGACCAGAGTCACTGGGCGGCACCGAGGAGCAGCAACTGTTCACCCCTTTACATCTTACAGCAAACAGTGCTCGGGTACCTTTTCGCCTTTTAGCAGAGAGGGCCACAGGTGTGGCCTTTCTGAGGAGATGTAGGATGCACAAAATGCTTTCCAGAGTAAAACGAGGTGGGAGAATCTGAACTGAGATCTGAACTGAATCTCCCTGCTGAGAATCTGTAACGAAGCAAAGTCGTGCTCATGGGATCAGAGAGAAAGAGTTGAGGTACCACAGGCGAACCTGCCGACTGCTCTGGAGATGCTGTGGAGGAGGGGTCATTAATCATGTTAATTAGTAACAGTTTAATGCTGTAAAGTTATGGTATAATGCTGTAAAGTTTTCTACAGTCGCAGAAGACAGCTGCCATTTGGGAATAGCAGTGTGTAGATGAATATTCTGTAGGTAGATGAAAGATTTAGGTGGCGTGAGATGTGGGCAATTTGGGAATGTGAGGGAAAAATAAAACAACCTCCCTGGGAGGCTCGAGGACCTGTGCAACAGCCAGTGTGGGAGAATCTGTCACCTGCCCCATCCTCTCTCTTCCCAAAATACCTTTGTAAAAAATCTGCATTAATCTGAAATATATTAGGCTGGTCTGGGGGCTGCTGGTGGTGTTATGGTTAATGCCTTTCAGGGTCTGCACTGCTTCTGGGCCAGGAGCCTCAGGAAAACGGAGAGCAGGTTGGATGAGATGGAAAACTTTTCTTACTGTAACAAGCAAACCTTTGGGCAGCATAAATCCATAGGCTGACGGGGTCATCACCTGGCTGTGGTTCTTTATGTTTGGAAGAAGGTGGTAGATGTAGAGCGGGGATGTATGCTCCTTTTCCAGGATGGAGAAGGCAATGTGGCGGTGCTGTCAACCAGAGGGTTGTTGCTGGGACCCAGAGGAGGGTCTGGCTATGTTTTGGAAGCAAGGAGGGGATGGAGCAGGAGAGGGCAGAGCAGAACTGGGTGCTCGCAGGGGGTGAGCTGGGTGGGAGCTGTGGATGTAGCCCCAGGGACCGGTCGCTGGCTGAGGAACATGGATTCCACGGGATTTGTGGAAAGGGGTTGCTGTACAGAGCCACACTTGTGCGGGTCAGGCTGCACTGGGTTGGAGAAGGGGAAATAAGTGGTGTTTCAGAGTGTACAGCCACATCTAGACTATACCTTGTCATAAATTATAAGAGTAATTGCCATGTTTGGTAAACTCTCTGTAATATGCAGAAGACAAAAGCTCCTGCAAGGCGATACCAGCCAGCGTGATGTCTTTTTTTTGTTGTGGTTTTTTGGCTGCCCTTCGGCTTTCCAGCATTGCCACCACCTGCACCCTCCTCTTCCACTGACCCAGGCGGGACTTTCTCTCCTGTTTCTCTCTGCAGTGCCTGCGGCAGATGGGGAAGCTGATGATGGAGTGCTGGGCTCACAACCCCGCCTCTCGGCTCACAGCCCTGCGGGTCAAGAAGACACTTGCCAAAATGTCAGAGTCGCAGGACATTAAACTCTGACGCGGCCAGAGGCAGCTCTGGTGAAGGGCCGTGGAACGGACTGTCTCGCGCGGGCAGAACTCCCGAAGAGGTATTCAGAGTCTTCACTAATAAATACCTTGAAATGCAGCTGTGCTTAAGAGCAGCTGTAAGTTTGTTTGACACCTTTTGAGGAGAATATCCTTTGCAAAAAGTCAGTTGAATTTTGACACACGAGATTGGAAGAGGCTCGTCTGCCCTTGTTTACACGGGGAAATACAGTTTTAGTAACTGGTTTAAGATTATGCATGTTGCTTTCCATGAAAGCCACTTATTATTTTATTATTATTGTTATTATTATTATTTTGATTGTTTAAAAAGATACTGCTTTAAATTTTATGAAAATAAAACTTTTGGTTAGAAGTAACAAAGATGTATATTGTTACATTATAAAAAAAAAAGGAGGAAACTGTTCTGAAAATTAAAGCGAAACGACTTTTTCATTTATAAAAAGACTATTGCACTCCAGCATTTAAAAAAAATATGCAGAGTGGTTCTGTGCAGCTCAGAGGAGCTCTAATGGAAGCTGTCTTACAAGCTGCCTACCTGAAGCAATTACTTTCCGTAGCTTTGCATGTGCAGGCGGTTCTTAGAGTATAGAGATGGAGCCTGGTGACACCCCTGCCACCCTTAGCAAAGGTGTCCGGGTTCCTGTGGGTGGCCTGTCCCAGGGGAGGTTGTGCTTTGTTTAAGATAATCAGGAGCCTTTTGAATATGTTTCAGTGTTACTCGTTTTGAAGGAGCGATTTGTGTTTCCAGGAAATCTGATGGGTATGGTACCAGGACCATAAACAAGTCCCCCTTTTCTCGGCTTTCTTTTTTCTTTCTTTCTTTCCCCACAATGCAAAATGAAGCTTTTTTTGTGTGTGAATGGCAATGAAGTACGCATTTGGATCTGCTGGTGGATTTGAAACTGCTGTGACCTACATACACAACCACTGTGAAAAAAAAAAAATCCACCTACAGCCACAGTTGGAAAAAAATAATAACAATCTGTGTTCTCTTCCTTAAGGGAATGTGAAAAACCTCAAAGATTCTCATTTTTGGGGCGGCAGTCATTTCTCTTGAAGGAGACCTGGTGCCCGATGTCCGCAGTAGGAAGCCGACAGGGAAGGCGCGTGGGTTGGCGATGAGAGGTGGGCACTGCGTGGCAGTGACAGGCTCTGCCACCACGGTGGGGCTGTGTGGCACTGTGACTTCCAGCAAGAGAGAGTTTCAGGGGAGAAAAGCAATGGGAAACTTACCATCTTCCCCCATTCCTCCCTCCTGGGGCGGCAGCAGTTGCTGAGATGTTAAAGCTACAGAAGGGAAACGAGGTAAAATATTCCCCATGAAGTGTTTTCTTTGGAAAGGTCTCTGTTCTTCATGGGGTTATCAAAGCTGAGCTGGGAGTTACTGTTTTACCCTTCTTTACCCTTCTTTTATTTTATTTTCTAATTTTTTTTTTTTTGCCTGCCTATGTCCTGTTTCACTTAGATAGCATTCAGCTTAATTTTGAAATAAGTCCTTACAAATGTGCTTTGATTATGCTAAGCCTATTTCATAACTGAAATAATTGCCATGCCAGATTTAGCCTCAGCATTTCTGTAATGCTTCTTTTTTTTCCTTTTTGGACAAAACTGATTTATTTGTGGTAGGTAGATATATAATTGGGGTTTAGCTTCACAGCTCCCTGAAGGTGATTCTAGTTGGAAAGATTACCATTTTATACTTTCAAGCTAACAGAGAAAAATGTGCAGGTTCAAGAGAACCAGCAAGACCTCCACGGTTATAGGTGTTAAAAAGTTTAATCAGAGGATTTTCATTAATTAGAGTGTTTTTTTTTCTTGCAGTGCAGTTTCTCTGCCTGTAACCAAAAGTAACTGAGCAATACAAAAAAGAAAATCTCTGAGAGTTAATAGTGCACCGAACCCTGGCCCCGAGAGGGACGATGCCCTTAATAAACAGTGTGCTTGTGGGGCTGGGGGTGGAGGCGGCTCCTCTCCTTGAGGATTTGTGTCCCAAAATGAGCAGAACCAGCCCAGCCTCTCTTCACCTTTTATCTTAGTGAATGGAGCCCTGGGGTTTCTACTCTCACTCCTTTCTCCTCTCACGCCTTTGTGCCCTTTCGTAAGAACCAGCCCAGAACTGGGATGTCTTGGCTGCAACAAAGCAGGTGGAACCAGTGGCTTTTGGCAATCCCACCTCCCAGCCCGCTCCCCGCGAGTCCCGGTTGAGGGGTTGCACAGCAGGGATGCTGTGTGTAGGTGTGCTCTGTGTCTGCTTTCCTAAAATAGGTGTGGGGTTTGTTGTTTTTTTTTTTTTTTAAATACTATCATCGTGACTCTCCCCAGGGATGTTTCGGAGGGTCCTTTGCCAGCTGGTGGTCGCGAGGCACACAGTGCCATCAGTGTGTTGTGAGAGAAAAAGGGCCAGTTGCTGGTTTTCTGAACAAGTCTTACTTTTCTTTGGTCAAAAAAAAAGGGATCCAAGATACTGGTTGATAGGTTACATAAAGTGTATATGATGTTAAATGTTCAAGTTTATGTGTTTATATATATATAAAAATATATATATATATTCAGTTAGGAGTCTGGAGTAACTCCAGTATGTGGATTAAGAGTAAACTATTATGGATGATAAAGCGCTAAATAAAACATAATATTTATTTATGAAAATGCATAAATGACAAATCACTGCAACGGTGCTATATAGGAAAATAAATATATATAGATTATATATATATATGTATGAGGAGACGCACCTCTGAGAAAGCAAAGGGTCTGCAGTTGTGTAACTAGTGCCTGCCCGTTTTCGTTCAAGATTTGAAAAGCCAAATTTTGCCCTCAAATCTCCTCCCCACTGCAATCGATGCTATCGTAAAGGGGTGTTCCTAAGGCCAGAGAACAGCCTTAGGCAATCTTGGAAGTTGTTTGTTCTAGCTCTGTGACGGTCGAGTTAACACTGGCACAGTTGACTTTATGTAGCACTCAACGTGTAATTATTATGGTTCCAGCATGTACAGTGACATTTATCTTGCCAGCTGTGGCCTTTTAACGTCACTTCCAGATTTGGGTGGTGGCACAGTACACGTTGGGTATGGAAGTTGGTGGTCTTGGATTTCCAGGTCTGGAAATCCAGTTTTCAGAGGTAAATCACTGAAGGAAGTTTAGTTTAGTGATCCATTGGCATAGACCAGATGGCATAGGTGAGTAGGAGAAGGGAGGAAAAAAATAATAATCCAAAAATTAAGAGAGATGCCATCTAGCAACTGCTATCCTTTCTTTAGCACAAAGTTATTTCTATTAAAGAAAAGGTTGACAATGTAAAGACTACAAAACAAATTTGTGTTCTTTTTTGAGAACCAGTGCCTTATTAACCCTGTAAATACTGTAATTAGAAAACCTGGGGAACAAACTGTTACATTGTATTTGTTCAAATTGTATATGGCTGTTTTAACATTCCCCCAAATAAAATTGTTTCCATCTCTCCATGAAAGAGAGTGCTTTTACTTCCATTTACTTTTTATGTGCTTGAAAAGCACTACCTTGGGCTTCATTTCACTGGCTAGATTATTTTGGCCATGCCTCATTTTTTTTATTTATTTTTAATAAGATTTTTCCTCTCAGTAAACAAGTAAACAGTAAGACGTTGCATATGTTTCTGCTGGCATAAAAAAGCATCACCCCTTTCACAACTCAGTGAAGAGAGAAATAGTAATTAAAATAGTGTTACCACTAATAGAGCAATCACCCGCATTTTGTCGCTGATTATGTAAATCTATACATAATGTTTTTGTGAGGCCTCCCCCTTTCCCTTTCTTTCCCCCACATGTTTATGAATTGCAACTACTATTTTGAATAGCACAGGAGGTAATCTGCACTGACCGAGGCTAGATTTTCCAGCAAAAAACAGTCACAGCCTACATACCTGGCATCAGCTGAGATGTGGCACTGCTCAGTGCTGAGAGACGTCGGAGTGGATGTGTCTCTACGTACACAGAAGTATTTATATCTATTTGTATTTACGGCCTGGGCTCTCTTCTCGTCCTGCAGTGCTGTGTTTCAGCTTGACGTTTCCTAATGTGTAATTAGCTTGCCAGTTATTTTCAGAGAAGTGTGTAAACACCATTTTTCCCCTTAAGCCACGTCTTGCCAATGACTAACGCAGTCCCTGCAGCCCTCCTGCTTTGCTCCAGGCCATCTGTGATCAGTGATGGAGCCTTCTGGTTACTCTCCAGCAGCATTTCCACAGTCCCTTGGCCAGGCTGTGTCCAGGCAAGAAAGCCCTGTGCTTGCTGCGTGTTGGCCCTGGCTTGTCGCTGTATCCCATCGTTTGGGGGCTGTTTCTGCTCCCCTTGACTGCATGGTGATGAAGGTGAGCTGATGCTCCAGCGCAGCCCATCTGGGCTGCACCTCCTCCAGCATGCTGCTGAGGGAGGTGTTTCTGCAGCTGACCTCTGTTCTTCCCTTCATGTTTGCTTCCCACCCCAAATTTCCTAAGTATGGCTTTTTGGGGCAGTCCTAGGCTCCGTTCTAATTTTCTTTCCACCTTGCTAGGTGCATGGCTATTATTTAGCATTGGACTTAGCTACTTGTATCTTCTGCAGCTGCAGGTGACGTTGGAGCTGTTTTGCTTCCCTTCAAGGTGTCCTCGCGTCCCCTGCCAAAACTGGACCGCTGCTTCCTCATGAAACACACCAAACCAAGCCTTTGACCACCTGGAGAGTTCCAGTCCCACCTTCAAATGCAGGAACACTGGAGCAGACACTTCCAGGAGTCTCGGGAAGAATAGCTAGAGGTGAGGTACCTGAAGGAAAAGTCCCTGAAGATAGGGAAGGAACTGCTTGGCCAATGCCAAGAGTTCAGGCTGTGGCCAACCCAACCCACGGGGGTGTCAGAAACCGAAGGAGACTTGAGTCTGGCAGTGCATGTAGAGAGGGTGGGATGGACAGGGACAGAAAAGAGCTTGTCTCCTGTGGAAGCTAAGTGTGCAAAGGGAAAGGCAGACAGGCACCAGGAAATCTAAAAGCAGTGACTTTGTGTGGGCATCGTAATTTTGCAGGGACCAGCCCTGTCTGCAGCTCAGCTCTCTTTGGCTGCGGGACCGTGCGGTTGAATAAGCTGTACCTTCTGTCCCAGTGGTTTCCAGCAATAGGACGAGGGGCAACGGGCTCAAGCTGGAACAGAGGAAGTTCCACTCAAATATGAGGAAAAACTTCATGGTGAGGGTTGAGGGAGCCCTGGAACAGGGAGGTCGCGGAGTCCCCTTCTCTCTTCAAGACCCACCTGGATGCAGTCCTGAGTGCTGTGCTCTGGGTGTTCCTGCAAAATGCAAACCCCAGGAAAAACTGTCTGGGACGAACCCTCCTGTAGCTGTTGGGGGTAACACCCCGCAGGGAGGAGCGAGGATTTATGAAGAGCAGTGAAACAGCCTGCATGGGCATGTGGATGTCATGAATGGTATCTTCTGAGGGAGGCTACATCACAAGGAGTTCTTATGCACAGAAACATGTCTTTTGAGCAGATGGGTTTTGTTTGTTTTTTGGGGTTTTTTTGAAAAGAAATTAAATGAAAGGCTCGTCTTTCCTTTCAGGCTTCCAGGAACTAAACAACTGAACACAAGGTAGTGGTGTCTTTTATTTTTTCCAGTTGCTTATAAATATAATTTATTACCTGTTTAAAAATTCTTTCTTACACTTTGTACATGTCAGGCTGACAGAATAAATGCAGGCATTTACAAACAGAGGGAAGGAGAAAAAGGGAGGGGGGTAAGAGGCACACTCAGAACTAGTAAACCACACCTCCACTGTACAGCAATACAAATAATGCAATGGCTAGCACTTCTCTGGTAGTGAGTCAGTCTTTAGAAAAGGAATTGCATAGAAGATACAGCAATAGGGAAATAAAAACCAAAATAGTTCTCCAGATCTAGCAAAGAAAACAAATCCCACAAACCCTGGTAGAGCTGAGACTGGGAAGAGGAGGGAGAAACACAATACACCTTCTCAGCCCAGGTCACACAGACACTTCATTTCCTATGGGCCCTCCTTCTTTGCTTTGGAAAGGTACTAAAGGTAACATCCTAACTTGTTTTTTTTTGTCTTCAACATTAACAGGCAGAACATGTGTTAGCAAAAAAGTTAGCAGCAGAGATGTGTTGAAACAGCAATGCCATAACCTCTCTCTCAGCTGTGTTACGCACCCTGCTTCAAAGTAGGGTATTGGCTTGGGGGGTGTTTTTGCAAGGTGCTGTGCAAGAGCTATGGGAGAAGAATCTTGTGCTTCTCCTTCTTCCTAATTTTGTTTACTCTCCAGACCGATTTTGCTTTTTAATTTGCATTGTTTAAGCTCTCAAATGTACTGACAAACCATAGCAAGAACCAGCTGGCAGCAGCCAAAGAAGCTCTCAGGGCCACGCAAGCTATTGTCCCTCCAGCTGCAAGCCAGCAGCTGGAGACCAGAGTGCCACTCGGAGAACCACCTCACTGCTGCGGGAGGGCCCTGCGTGATTACATTCTGCTCCTTCCCTGCCATCCAGCAATCCCTCACATGCCATGGCCATGGAGTGCCACTTCCAGAGAAAAGGGCAGGCCCCGGGTACAGCACACACAGGAAGTAAGCAGTCGAGGAGACTGAAACACTGCTACATACATTTACCCACCATCACAGGAACTGCGAAATACCTATTTGGTGACAGAGGTTTGTGGAAACTCTGGCTTATCATTGCTTTGTCGTACAGGCAGAGCTTATCAAAGGACTTTCAGAGAAAGTGATTTTCAGATTTCAGGAAACAGGTGGCAGGCTTAAAGGACAAGTAAGTAAATAAATGCTCCTATTTCAAGCAAGGAGCTTGACCTACCAAACCTGAGGGCTCGTTTCTGTCGCTTTGGCACAAGTCCAGCTCTACTGCCTTGCCAAGTTTTACTCTGTTGGCTCTTGGTGTACTGCCTATTTGACCTTACAGTGATGATACAGCACTGAATTTTGACCTTCACCTTCCCGAACGAACATTGGTCTTAAGAGGATGCCCACAACTAAGATCACAGCTAAAGACCTTCAGCTGTAGGGTCCTTTATGTTCTCCTCTCTCTCTGTATATGTTTGTGTGTGTGTATATATAGACACACACACACACACTTTGCATTTCTGCTAAATTCCCTTTTTATAGGATGTCCGAGATACATGCCTCAGTGCAGCTCATTTTATGACCTCAAGGTTTCACACACAAGGTAGGAACAGATTGTGGTGGTGACCCAAAGTCAATACCTCATTGGAGTCCTTGTGGCAGAAGGGCCAAAGGTTTGGTTTTCATTCATAAACCACTCACATCTTTGAACTGCCTGATATTAAGCACACCAGCCTGCAAACAATTAGTTACTTCGTGGCCAGATAAGAGCCAAAGTAATACCTGAAAAGACTTATAAACACTCAGTAAGATAATTTACAAAGTGCCCTGGACATGAGATGATTAAAAAAAACAACCTCAACGGTATCATCTTGTTTAAAACTAACCTCAGAGCTGTGGTAACTACTTGGCTAGAGCATACAATGATCTAAGGGCTCCTCCCCCCCCCCCCATATCTCCCACCCCTCAAAACAAGAAAAGGAGAACCAAAAAGAAACTATTGTAGGTACAAGACATTAGGACACTGTCCACAATGATGGGCTTACAGCATGTAAATACATTTATTCTATATGTAAGCAACAGAAACAGCAAGAAACCCAAGGAACAGACATGTTTTGCTCTGTAGGCATCCTAGATTCCAACATGTCTCACGAGTGTCTGCATTTCTGCCAGCAATACAGAAAAAAATGTCTCGGTCTCTCATGGAAACAAACCTTGACTGAAGAGACCCTCACTGCCCCAAAACTTCTGAGACTCAGTAAAACAGCACCCTAGGTCTTGCACTGTTTAGCGAGATACAGTGGATCAGCTGTGATCAGAAAATTCAGAAAAAAAAACAAACCACCAAACCCCAAACTTATCCTATACACTGACAGCCACCTATACAAAAACACAACACAAGAAGAACTGAAGAAAAAAGTCAGGTGAAAAGGACTGCCTCCAATAGTGTTTCTTACTTGGAAATTAAAGGTTTTCCTTGAAGTCAGTAGATACTTTATATATATTTATATAATATATATATTATTTATAGCGCTAGCAATCAATATGTAATGAAAAGATGGTGTGAAGAGCAGTAAAACTGCTACAGCACGTAGCTGAAGGTGGACAACTAAAAGGATAAGCATTTAAAAAAGTAGTAATAACTGGAGGATAAGAAGCCTGCAGCCATTTTTTTTTTATTTTTAAAAGCAGATGTGCTTACCTGACATAAAATGTTACGATAACTTTTAAGCGTTGGTTCTGTCTGCCAAACTTATTTGCCATTTTCAAGAGCTGCCCCATGGGAAAGCCTTTGCCAGAGGGATGTTCCTCGCCGCAGCGGCGGCATGTTGGACGGGGCTCAGCCCCACGAGATGGCACTGTGTCCACGCAAGCCAGGCAGAGGTACTGCTACTGGTTTTCCTCCCACCAAAAATAATATCCCGAGCGGATCTGGCCCTCCGTTGCTTCCCACCCTCCCTCTTACCACCGGCCCATCCCAGTGCCCTCTCCCCAGCCGCACGCCTGCCAGCGTGGTACCCCTGAAAAAAAAATATAAAAAAATACTGAGCAAACTGAACACAGAGTGGGAGGGAGTGTCAGGTGAGGAGGGAGCTGCCGTTAGCAGCGGCAGCAAAGCACGGGTGTGGAGCTGCTGGGACAAGGTATCGCCCCTGCTTCTCCCTGTCCTGCCAGGCAGCTGGCACCGTGCTGCATGGGGACCCTGCAAAGGCTGATGGCGCAGGGGCTGGAGAAATCACACAGCCTGTGACTACAGCAGGCATGGGAAGGTCTCTGAGCAGTCAGGATGGAAAAAGCTCCAACTGCCCCCACCCAACAAAGGTGATGCTGCTGGTGGCAGGGGTGTTCTCGGCCACCATCTACCTCTGTGACCACTCCTCTCAAACTCAGCGTGCCTCTCAGTAAATCCCCTTTACAGTGGATGCTGTAAAAGGAAAAATGCCTCTGAATATTTTAAGAAAGTTGATCATCTATTTTTCTTGAAAGAAGCATCAGCGGGTAGGTCAGAGAGCTGGCAAAAGGAGCATTGACTCACAGCAATACAGGTAACTACGAGACAGATACTTTCTGGCAAGGCCTCTGTGAGAAGGGAGAACACACTGCCCACCTGGCAAAAGCCTCGAGCAGGGGGTACCAGTGGGCCTGGGCACCAGCTAACAGAGGCAGGTGAAGCTGAAGAAGGGACAGGGCTGAAGGACAGTTCAGCTCATGGACTCACCTTGGGAGAGGAACCACGCAGGAAGGATGTGTGGGGGTGAAGATGCACTAACTAAATAAAACTGGTTACACCTGAAGATGTCACAGGAAGGCAAAGAGCTGAGACCTTTTAAGAGCCATTTTAGAGTACCAAGGTGAGTTAAAAAAAAAAAAAAAGTAAGGAAAGGTCAGAGCTGGAAGCCCCAGTCAAAGCCTCCTGAAGTCAAGAATGAGATTTCTATCAGCATTTCAATGAGCTACATCAGATGCCCAAGGTGAAAAAGAAGATGGCTGGTTGCTTAAAGAATGCCCTTGGCATTCACTACATTAAGAGAAGGTGGGGCTTACTCAGGCAAAATGTATGTCTTCTGGTCGGCAGTTCTGACTAAAATGCTGGTTTGCAAACTGCCAGGTTATCTCTGAGAAGGAAGGGAGCGCTTTGTAATGGCTGCCCAGCGGTCAATCAAAACCCTGCTGGTGTCAGGGAGCTGGGAAATAAATTAAAAACAGAAAGTCCCAAGCCTATGGAAATGTCAAGTGGGAAAAAGGTCAGATGAAATCTTCCTTTCATTTTGACCAATGACATTTGCAAAGTTACCTTTAAAGGTGCAATCTGGAAAGCCTTGGGGAAAAACAAAACCAAAACCACGAAAGAAAACAAGCTTGCTTGTCTCAGGAAGCACACGGAGAGGGCAGCAGCACGCGTGCGTGTGTGCACAACAGCAACAACCTGGACCTGTCTGGAAGCTTGGAGTGGATGGGCTGGGGAAGAAAGCCTTTTGTGCACCAGAAGTAGAGGACTGAGAAGCCTGGCAGGAAAAGTACCGTGATCCTACGTGCTGTCATGCACCAAAGAGTCAGGCTTTTCACTGAACAGAAAATAAAATGTGTTTGCGGTGACAAATAATGAAAAAGCAAGAGTTCACTCCTTTTGCCAAGTTCCCATTTAAGCTCTTTGTGGTGGCCAAGAGGGATGTGGCCCAGGTGGGGGGTGGGAGCACAGCCCAGGCAGCAAACTGCAGTACAAAGGGATTTCGACTTCTCCATGCCATTGCCCTACCCTGACCCACGTGTGGGAGGCGTCGCTGGATGCAGCAAGCCTGGGACTATGGAGATCCACGGAGTGCATCTCACCCGGCAGATGACTCCCAGTAGCCCTGACACTATGAGAGGAGGTGGGTTTCAGTAAGAGTGAGTGCCTGCAGCTCCGTGGGAAGCTCACGGGAGCTGCTGGCTCTCAGACCGTTTCAAAGCAAAGCAGGGCATATGGAGGCCCACCTTGGATGCACAGATCAGGTGGTCAGTGTCAATGCCTCCACGTGCTTGCACTCATTCTCCTGAACCAGTGGTCTACATGTATTTGGACGGGGAGGCTGTCACTGGTTCACAGCCACCTCGGGACAGGGTTGCTTGCTGGAGCAACCCGGAAGCACCACAGTGGTGCAAAACATCCCAAGGAAGAGTCCTGGGTTGGATCCTTTGCAGGTACAGATCAGTGACTTCAGTGGAGCATCACCAGTTAATGCAACCTTTGCACTGGGCATGAAGCCCAGGAATGCTAACAAGAAGTGAGCAACCCCTGTGGGCGAGCAGAGGACTTTGGAGGAGGAGCACAATGGCTGGAGAGGGGAAGGACAGACAGCATATAGAGGGACACGTCTTAAAAAACCTTCAGAAAGGGGACAACAGGTTCCATAAAAACAGGAATGATTCATTCCGCTGCTGACAAAATTAGAAATAAAGTAATAATGGTAATAATAATAATAATAATAATTATAATCCTTGCACTAGATACTAATTAGTAAATAATTATCATAGCAACTTCTCTCTTATTTTTTTCTGGGTTTCTCTTTTTTTTCCCCCTAACCACTCGGAATTGCATATCCAGCCCCCTCATGTCGCAAAGGGGTGGAAAGGTGTTAAATTCTGAACTGAAAATTAACTCCAATCCTATGTTCCCCACTGTTCCACAGCTATTCTCCACACAGGCTCAGTGGGACTCCACTGGGGAAGGAAGGGGATCTTACATGTGTTCCTGCTTAGCACCCAGAGTACCTGCTTTCCAGATGCACACCTCTTAAACTCTAATTTTCTTGTTTTCTTCTGTTGTTTGCTTTTTTTTTTTTTCACAAGTAGGTCTAGGAAACAGAACAATGACAGGAGGATCATTGTGAGACAATCAATACGCGGAATTGTAGCCAAAATCTGAATTCACCAGAAACCAATAAGCTGAAATAGCCACAACCAACTGTCCATAGCCTTGTCTAGAATGGCTTTAAACAAAAAATATAAAGAGCCATGGACAGTCTCCTTACCCCTGTCCAGAATTTGATGTAAACAACATCCATAGAAACTGGGATTGTTAAGAAAGTTTATCCATATATCTGGATAGCAATAAAAAGCGTTTCCTAGGAAACTGTAAAATCCTGTACCAAGCAGCGTACAGCCAAGCCGAGAGGAACATTAGGTTGATTTATATTTTCAAGGTATAACTTTGCATGATTTCTTTTAGATCCTGTGATAATGTACAAGGAGAGCAAGTGTGAAGGTCGGGGCTGGTTTTTTTTTTTTTTTTCATTTGTTTGCTTGCTTTCTTCTCTGAAATGTCTCTTGTGTAACTCATTGGTCTGGGTTTTCATTTCAATTCTCGGTTGTAATAACAGGGCATTACCGCTCCCTGCGTCTGTCCTTCCTGTTCATGCCAAGGCCGCATCAGTAATTTCCTTCTGCTGCCAAAGAAACAACGGTTTCGTGTCTTCCCATTTCTTCAAGAACCGCTGCCAGCATGCTCAGGTTCCCGTCAGGGAAATTCTGGGCTTCCCAGAGGTCCAGGATCACCCCGGTGGGACTCGATTTCGTAGCAAAATAATTTAGGTACCTGCAACAAGCCAAAAGGAAAATAAATTTTTCAGCTGCATGAATGCTACCTGAATTTATATGATTTCAGCCCATCCCCATTACTGGTGCTGTGAAGGTGTTCATATCCTGCATGGTCAGTATGACCAGTTTGTTGACACGTCTCCTGTCACTCATCTTAGAATCATAGAGTGGTCAGAGGTGGAAGGGACCTTAAAGATCATCAAGTTCCAACTACCCTGCCATGGGCATGGACCCCTCCCACTAAACCAGGCTGGTGAATCATCTTCATCACGACCCTTTTGCACATCCCTCCCAGGGGGGGCTTTGCCACCTGACCACATGTAGGCAGCCCCACTCACCTGTCCAGTTTCAGCTTGTGGGCCAGCATCCGCCAGTCGTGGCCCCTGGTCTGGGGCGCATCCAGGCTGCTGCACAGCTTCTGCCTTATTGGGAGGGGGATGCTGAAAGCACTGGGCCCTACTATGGTGGTGATGGTGCCTGCTGAGTCCATAGGAGCATAATCAATGCCAGTAGGTTCCTGAGGTTGGAAAGAAAGCAAAAACAAAACAAAACAAAACAAAAAAAAACCCAGCAGTTTTGTTAATGAGTGCCGAGATGATTGTAGAAGTCTATCCCCTGAGATTTGGTGCTTTTACTTGCATTAGAGGGGAGCAGCCCTCTGCTAATCAAGCATTTATGTTAGTCAGCTGAAAAAGAGAAACATTTATAACCAACTTTGGGTAAGCAGCAGATTTTTATTTTTTTTTGTCCTTTATATTTTTTTTTTTGAGGGTGAAGATTACTATGGCTGGACAAAATTGAGCCCAGCTTTATTAATTGCTTACTGGAAATAATGAAAGATCAGGCACTTTGACACATTTCAGAGCAAATTGCTAGTATCAGGGCAGAACTGGGCTCTTCCCAGCAGCCCTCCAAGCCCCCCTGCCCCACACTGAGCCAGCACCAAGCTTCCCCTGGCAGCACCCATGCTCTCTGAAGCCTCTAATGCAAGGTAGACAACAAAGAGATGGTTAATACCGTCCCAGGCACAAGCTGACCCCCCCATTTTTATGTGGCTTTAACTCTGTGCTGGACACAGCTGGAGTGTGTGTGCTTGGGGATGGTGGTCATCACCCTCCTCCCCAAGACCAGCACTGCGCTCAAAGGCAGTGTGGCAGCAGTGATTCAAGGGGAAAGTCACCTCCAAAGTCAGCTTGTCACCTGCGGGTATGGTGTTGATGCTCTCCCAGCTGGGAGGTTCCCCACGGCACCGCTGTAACGTGGTCCCACAGGGAATAACAAGCGGTTGGTTCTTCTGGGTAAAGATTTTGTCTTTTCCTTGGCCTGGAAGGATTTAGCACCCACAGATTTGGTAGCTGGTAGGGCAATGGTGGTTGGGTTTGGGTCCTGCAAGGTGGCTGAAAGCCCCGCCAAACCTCACAGAAGCCGACTGACCACCCAACCATGAAGCAAGCATGGCTGGTTCTCCCTTCAAGCCTCTAACTCTATTTCTCAATTTGGTCTCCTTTTCAGGCAGAAATAGGGGAGCCACTTCTCCTCTCCCTGTACCAGATCACAGCACCGGGCAGCCAGAAACACCTGTGCAAAAGACTCATCATTAATTGTCAATTTATTCGCTCCTCTGTGAGCTGCCTTGTCACTTCATGTCAGGCTGGCTGCTGAAAAGGCTCTCTAAAACCCAAAACTGTCTCAAAACCAGGTAACGCCTGGCTTAAGCTGCCATTGCAAATCCCCCAGGAAGCTTGTTGGAGATTCTCACAGTCATGCGCAGTCTTTGATTCCCCCTTCCCACCCCCCCCCAAAAAAGTACATAGAGATGCAAAGGGGAGACACAGTATTCATGAGCAATGAACAGAATTAAACCTCTTTTGCCCCCACTCTTTTATGCACACCAATTAGTTCTCTTCCACTAAGTATGCATTTTTTAGCGCTTTTTTTTCCCTTTTTTTTAAAGAAATGGCATTTTAGACAATCAGTGACATTCCTAACCAAGGAAAGTTTATGCCACACTACACTGCAATGTCCTCGGTAAACACACCCAGAGCAGTGCCAGATGCAGCATCCTTACTCGGGTGCCCCAACCCCACCACTTCAGGCAACAAGCTGCCGTCCTCCGGCTGCCCAGGAGCTGGCACAATGGCTCACATGCCACCGCTGCTGCCTGCAGGCTCCCTGCTGGGGAGGGCAGAAGCTGCTCTAAGGTGGTGACTGCTGGCATCGCAGACGGCCAACCTTCCCTTTTTATTCTGGGCCAGGGGACTCAAGTGACACATTCAGGCAGCGCTGCCCCAGCTCTCCAGGTGGCCTCCTGCCCCAGGTGCATCAGGATTGCTGCAGAAGGAGCCCAGGTAGCTGTAGCCGTGCCCTGGGGCTCTTTCAGGTGAGTACTGACAGCGGGAGATAAAAGGGGCGCTTCAAAAATAAACAGTGGGAGACCTTTGTTGCAATCTTACTCTTGCCTCACAGATGTGAATGTTTTGGCACTCATTGCATTTGTATTTTTGAAATCCCAATGGCAGACACTGTGTAAAGCCAGAACAAAACCGTTTAATCCACAGAAGTTTTACATCCTTCACAGGGGACAAAGAAGAAAGCCCATAAAGGGAGGATGCAGGAAACTGTTACTATATTTTTAACTTCAGGGTGACAGAGGCATAGAGGTAGATCCAGCAACAAAGAAAGGCACCAGCACATTCCTGCGATGCCTAACTACTAGCTGGATACCACTAGCCACAGAAGAAAATGTGAGGAACCGCAGCTAAAGTTTCCTGATGTCTGCTCTGGTGTGTTTATCACATCTCTAGAGGCATACACATCAGTTTCCAGGTTGCTGACACTTCCAGGTCACTTTAGTTATCAAATCATCTGAGTTTTAGGTTTTTTTTTTTCTAGTTGACACAACCCTAATATGCCAGCCCTTAGCAGTACTCACTGGGGCTTGGGAGCATTATGAGGTGTTAACCACAAGGAGCAATTTTGTGGCAGGCAGCCTTGATAACGGTGGTATTATTCACTCCCTCTATTCATGCCTGATGGATGGGATTGCGGCACAAGACGAGAATATTATCCTATTCCCTCTGAATCTATTACCAGGCCTTATTACACACAAGCAGCTGAAGATGATTATAGTGTATACTTGCATTTCATTAAAGTTACTCTCAATTCTTTCTCTTCTCTGCAAGGTTAAATTAGAGATTACCTCAATGCAGCGCTTATTACAATAATTGTTTACGATACTTGTTTTACCATCTGTCTTTAATGCTGTGTAGTCCCCAGCTGAATATGTAACTTTACACCCAATAACCAAGCAGATGTTATGGGTAATGGTGCACACCGCCAGGGTCCTACAGCACAAGTAACTTTTGTGTCTGTGGTCTCTGAGCCCTTCCACAAGTCAGCCAGCAGCGATTGCTGCCTGAGAGCCTGCTCTTCGTAGCCACTGAGTGTACCAGGCATACAACCCACCAGCACACCCACTAAAGTCAATGCCACTTCACACCTGAACGTGTTGCTTGGTCTCAACCCCTCAACCCTGACAGCCCCAAGAAGTGAAAATTCTCCAGGTGCTACCCGGAGAAGCTACTTCCATCAGCAAAGTTGTTCCAAAACTTGATCATTTTTCTACTAGAATATATCAGCCATCAAAAGAAAAATTGTTGAAGGTAATGGTCAGGATTTGTAACAGTAGCAAAATCTGAGGTGAAAAGTCTATTGCAACTAGACCACCTGATATTCCCTATTGCACAGCAGTTGATACATGGGATTAGAGTGGAGGGGCTCATGCAAACCAAAATGGAGTGGCTCATATGGCAATGGCATTCTCCTATTCTCCTTCCTCCCTCTCCAGGGAAATGTCACACATGATGGTCTTGCAGACTGCCAGGAAACAGGACCATGCAGTGCTTCATCAGATATGTTATAGCGTGGTAGGCAAAGACCTCCCACCACATAGGAAGGGGAGGGAGCAAGGAGACCATAGCTGCCCTCCTCCCTTTCTTGAAGGGGGCATGCTTCCTTCCAGATGAGGGAAACTAAGGGAAAATACAACAGGAGATACAAAGCAATGGCTTAATACATCCTTATGTCCATCCCAGCAGTCAGGAGGAAAATGGGAAGCACTAAACAGGTAGCAATGGGAAAGGATATACCTCCTCGATCCTACCACATTCCTGCAGTCAGATAGAGAAATGCACCAATATCATTTACCTCTGAGATGGAGCAGTTGAGCTGGAAGATCTGCCCTTCTCCTTCAACCTGCCGCACGCAGAGTTTGCATACCAGCTCCAGGGTATTCAGGCTGAACCTTTCCAGTGTGAAGGTGCAGTGCAAGTTCCGCTGGCACCCACTCCAGATGTGGTAAAAGGGAATCTCCTGCAGAGGAAAGCAAACCAAAAGTATAGTCAGAGAGGGATGTGGGATCAGGGCATGGATGCTATATGACCAGAAACCATGGGCTCCATGCAAATGGAGCTCCACTGCTAATGGTCCAGGTTAAAAAAAAGTCCATGGGACTGCAGTCTGGTACCTGCTGTTTTTTAAACACCCCTGTGTGTCACTGTATTTCTTTAAGCCTCACTGCTAGGATGCAACGTGAATAGTTTGCGATGCTCACCTGGTATTTAGCCAGCAGTTTGCTCTTCCAGAGAGAGTGGGCAATGTCATGAATGGACAGGCGGAGGTTGTGGGTGCTTCCCTTAAAATGCAAAGCTTTGGGTTCTTCCAAAAGCTGCCCGCCCATCTGTCGCTCGAGCTGGAGGACCTCCTGCAGTATTGCAGTAACAAGAAGAAACTAGTTAGGTTTCATCAAGGCAGCCCACTGGTCTTCTGATTCCTCAAGATCAACTGCTGTAGATGCTTTAACTTGTGTAATACAGAAAAAAATGCAGAGTTGTGTTTCCCTATGAACCTGAATTGCACTACTGGATCTAAGTACAACCCACTCACCCTCATCATACAGCAGCAGCCAGCAGGGATGCAGGCACCCATATCTCCTTTGAGAGACAGACCCTTATCTGACATGTCCTATAAGCAAAAAGCTTAATTGCATGCAGTTATATTTCACTGAATTTCACTGAATTATTAGAGTTGGAAGGGACCATAGAGATCATCTAGTCCAACTCCCCTGCTGCAGCAGGATTGCCCAGAGCATGTTAGAGCGTGTTACTCAGG
>JAOTQQ010000032.1:28539652-28599856 GCA_026546715.1 Gallinago undulata | reverse complement strand
AAATCTCCAAAGAAGGGGACTCCACGACCTCCCTGGGCAGCCTGTTCCAGGGCTCTGTCACCCTCACTGTGAAGTAGATTTTTCTCATATTTGAGTGGAACCTCCTATGTTCCAACTATTGAACAGAAAGACCTTGCATACAGGCACTGTTTGAATATGGAAATACATCATTCTTCTCCATTGCTCACCAAACTGGTCATCTAATGGTAGTTTTACTATTTTGCTTTTTGGATGCTCTCATGCATCAGACCTACTGATATGGGATCTGTTCATACTGCTGCTCTTGTGGCCTTCTAGCAAACCACTCTGTGACAGAGCAATACACAACACGTAACAAACTCCTGCTCTGAGACTAACCATCGAGCGGGATGTGGGATGCTCAAAACATGAGCAAGACACTGTGATGGAGCATATGAACGCATAGGTTCAGGGTTACTGAAATACTAATCTTGTAATTCAAAGGTAGTAAGCCAATAATCTGGTCGTTTTCTGCTGCTAAAAGGAAATGCACGCCTGTTACCAGTGAGACCACAGTAGACTGTTGCCTACAAACAGCCTAATTGTAGTCCACAGGAAGATGCAAGTACAAAGGAACCTACACAAGTCCCATTAGAAACCAACACAGCCAAACGAAGTCATATTTAATTACAAGAGCCAACCAACCAACCAGTTTCATGTGGTCATCGCCAATCACGTACAGGACGAGCATGCTGAAGGAATACGTGGGCACACAAAACCAGGATGCTACCCCAGGCTAATAAAGGACCTTCAATTTTAGCTAAGCACAAAACAAGCTACTCTTGATCATGTCCAGGATCTAGTTAACATACAGGAAAAGCCCCTGTCCTTGGTGAGTCCAGCACCTGGAAGATTCTGAAGCTAAAATGATGTTTGTTTATCAGCTATTAGAGGAAAAGAAACAAAATCAGGAAACCTTTTAGATTAAGGTTACGCCAATGAATCACTTCCAGCTTCTTTCCAGTGCCTCCTAATTACCTCGTCAAGATGTCTAAAGAGCAATCAATAGTAATTATCTGATTACTATAGATCTTCATTATGTCCAAATTACCTCCCCAGAAGGGCCAGAAGACAACTTGCAGCACTGTGTGAGCTAATTGCAAACGCCACTTCTCAAGCACGCAGGGCACGGGGGCTGAAGGACAATTCCCACCCATGCAGCACGAGTCCTGGGAGCCGCACTACCAGGGGAAAAACATTGCAGCGTGGTGCTACACCATCCCACTCACCACGTCTGGGTGTCTAGTTTCAATATCCCACTGTTTGTAATGACCCTTGGTCACCATAGCCCCTCTACTGGAGGACGTTGAGCAGCCTGTGTTTCTCCCATGCCATTCGGCTAATTAATTCAGAATTAATTTGGAGCCATGATTTGCACAGTCCTTCAGATCTGCAGGCTGGCTCCAGCCATACGGCGTGTTATTTAGAGCACTGCTTATCCCACTGGCCTCGACGCCCTCCTGAGCCAAAACCTGAGCTGCACGTTGCTTGCCCCCCCTTGAGGTGGCTCTGGCCACCCTCCCCATCACTTCTTACCACTGCTGTGAGCCAGGACTTAAGCCTTTATGCCCTTCCTAGAAAAGGGAGCTGTGTACGGCATCACTCCATCATCAGTGCCACCAGGACAGCCATAACTTGTATTCGGAAAGGGCTTCCTCATTAACGGGGTGCAAGCAAGCAATGGTCTTCAGTCCAACCTACTGCTTTTCTTCATTAGAGGGCAAAATATGCATTAAATAACCGAGAGAAGATCACATGCCCATTGTGCCTTTTTTGTTTGTTTGCTTGTTTTTTCCAGGACAGTTACTGCACAGCACTAGGCAGGTTGGGGGATGCCACCCTGTTACAGCCTGAAATCACTCACTTGCCCCCAGTGTGGGAGGCAGTGTGCCTGGCTGCTCAGCCCCTGCCAGGCTGCCACACAGCTCACATACCTCCATCTCAAAGCCACACATGAATGAACAGATGAGAATACAGCAGCTGGATTTCTTTATAGTTATCATTTTGGGTTTGTTTTGGTTTTTTGTTTTTTTTTTAATTACAGCAAACTAGCTTGGGCATCCCCCTCAAAGTGCAAAAATGAGTCTTATATAAAGAGGCTAGTGCTTGAGGTCACAGCTACCTTTGCCCTTCCCCAGAAACATTTTTTTGAGCAACCCGTGCAGGCGGCTGGGGTCCCTGCAGGGCAGAGGGTGCTGCAGGTGTGATCAGCACTGAGCCCACTCTGCTCCACAGCCCCCAGGAACCCCGCCAAGCTGCTCCCACAATAACCATACCCTCATTACACTTCCCCACTCCACTGTGGGCACCAGCAGTTCAGCAGCGAGCGCTTACTCTGCATGATGAGGAAAAAGCCTGCTGGATAAATACTACGGTGTTTGATACCGCAACTGCTTGTCTTCCTTTGGTGGCTCCTAGGACATATTCAGCATATGGCACACTCTTTCCTAGTTGTAAGTAATAACAGAACGCATTCGGCTGCCTATTAAAATAAACACATAATCCTCTATAAAGGCTCTTCCAAACCTCAGTCATCTCGATGTGGCAACTTCTCATGCTGCTCTTCCCTCCCCTTGCCGTGTCTTGCCCAGAGCTGCCAGCCCCAAGACACCGAGACACTGCAGCTGGTTCCTCGCTTGCTGCCTACACCTTTTCCACCCTCTCCAAATTACTTTTAACCTCAGGACCCACTGGTCCAGCCCCATCTGCACGCTTTGTCCCGCACAGCCAGCCAAGGTAGAATGCCTTCCCTTCAGCAACATGGCAGTGCCAAGGGCCTCCTCCCAGCACGGCCAGGGCTGCAGCGGTGCCAGCTGTTGGGAAAGCACACAGCAAACACCTCAACCTTCTTTTTTCTTTCTAAATAGTCATAGTTTGAGTCTACACAACACTGTCACACAGGGCTGGTTTGGTTACTAGGTTCATTTTTCTTAAATCATCTCCTTCCCCAGACCTTTCATGTCCAGAGAAATGCAATTGGCACATTGGTAAGAGTGTGTGGTCAGAAAGTACATGTGCTTTTCCTCCCCCAAGCCACCAGCTAGCTGGGTCTTGAACCTCATGCCTTCCAGTCTGGGGGTCGAGGTGCCAAAAAAGAAGAAAATTAAAATGCACATACTTTGCCATTAAAAAGCAGTAGGTATGACTGCGATGGCAGCTGCCTTACTTTACTCACCTTTTCTCACCAAATTACAAGCTTGCTTTCCTGTGAGGGTGGTAAGAGACTACAACAGGTTGCCCAGAGAAACTGTGGATGCCCCATCCCTGGAAGTGTTTAAGGCCAGGCTGGATGGGGCTTTGAGCAACCTGCTGTAGTGGGAGATGTCCCTGCCCAGAACAGGGGGGTTGGAATTAGATGATCTTTGAGGTCTCTTCCAACTCTAACCATTCTATGGTTCTACGATCCTATGATTTAGGGTCTACCTGCAGCAGAAGCCCAAGGACTAGCCTGTTGCCCTCCCAAATGCTGGCTGCAGCTCCTCAGGTGGAATATGGTCCCTTCATGCTGCTCAGCGCCTCCCCTGATCCCTTCCACTATCGCACCAAATTGGATTAGCTTTACCTCACAACTCTCCCTCCAGTCTATTAGAAACAAAACAACAGCTCCTGAGTAACACCTAATTGGATTCCCCCAGCTCAGACTGCATTAGCTGTCTGTCCAAGGCCCCTCCAACTCACTTACTATTACCTCAGGCCTTGACGAACCCCTGGAAAATCATATTACGCAGCACAGGCATAAAACCATCAGGACTTTTGAAGCTTGATCACTATGAAAGATCCTTTTCACATTTTTTTTTAAAGAGGAAAAACAAAAGGAAAATCAGACCAGAAAAAATAATTGTTTCTAAAAGCCCAATAACACCAACCCATTGACAGAGGCCAAGCTCCCAGGCCCTCTACAGGCAAAGCCACGCTGAAGTCCCAACATGCCCGCTTCAACCCTTATACTTTACTGCCTTTCTTACACAGATTGGAAGCACGTCCCCCCAGCAAAGCCTTGATATCAGACAGTATTGGGGAAGAAAATGGAGCATGCCTTTCGCAGTGATGGAAGTCACTGCTCTGAAAAGCACAAACACCTCCCAGGCAGTGTATGTGGGTTTGAATCCCACTAATCCCCACGTGGAGCTGAGGAAACAAAAGCACAAACAGCACCAAGATCACTCCGCTTAGAGCCAGGCTTTCAACCTGCTTTGCTGCAAAGAGGCATTTGGGAAGTTGCACTGGCTGTAATTAAAGAACAAACTCCCACCTTTTATTAACCTCCCCTCTTACATGTGCAGTTGGAGCTACATATTTCATGAGTGCATCTATTAGAGATACCATCTGTATAAATGCAAGTATTTATAAAGAGAAATAGTGAGTATGGTTATCTGTCTGCTCATCTGCACATAGTGAGTGTGTGTTTGTGTGCATGCCAGAATTACACAGTGAGAGTAAGGTTATACAGACAGAGATAGCAACAGCTTTGGTTTATTTTAGTTGTGATTTCCCAACACAAAAAGCTGCACGCGAAAAGGTGTAATAAAGCAGTATGGAAGCAGGCAGTGATTAACAGTCCAGAAGCTTCTTTTATCATTATCAACTATTTACAAAGAAGCATTTATATGTTTCCCCATCTCTGGGGAGCTGGCACTTAGCATTAAAAATACATGAATAACGAATGAAGCCCCGTGTACCTTATGGCCTTTTAATAATGCAAAAATCTTAGGATTCAGGATATGATACAGGTAAACAAAGGAAAAAAGACTGGTGGGCGGAAAGCAGTGTGAGATCCCTATGCAAAGAACAATTTATAGCGTGTAGGGGTTAAACTGTAAAACAGCAGCTTGTTGTCAAGCTCTTCTGCTAATCTGAAAAATAACCCAGGGAGCAGGAATACGTAGAGGAGAGGGTCTAGTTACCACTATGACTCCAGTCCTGTGAGGGCAGGAGAGGGAGAGGGAAAGCAAGAGGGAGCAACAACTACCTTAAGGGCATCCTGCGTGTCATCGAGGCAGTAGACCCGGATACTGTACTCCAGCGAAGAGCAGGACAGGGGTCCAAAGATGGCCAGTTTGAGACGTTTGGCTGCTGCTTTGGTGATTGACTGTCCCACCAAGGCGTACGTGCTGAGGGTTTCTGTCAGGATATGGCAGGCTTCTGGGTCCAGCTGGATATAGCACGGAGTCGTGAAGTTTTCCTCCCCAACCACCACCACATCCTAAGGGAGAAAGAGGCCAAGTTAGGGCTCCTGACACCTCAGAGCTACTCTCCTTTGAGACAGAAATGCCCCTTTCAACCTTGGATGATGCACAAAGTCCTTGCTGTTTGCACCTTAGATTAATCATGATTTAAAATTCCTGATTCCAGCTTTTTTCCTGCGTAGGCATGGGGGGTAGGGGTTGGTTTCTCTAGGGTGTTGGTGGTGATGATAGTGGTAGAAACCTCCTCACGTCCTCACTCCCCTAAGACTTGTAACTCTGTATTTCCTCTGAGGCCTGCAGCAGCTTTTAAAACCCTGGGCAGAGTTTGGCATATAATGAAAATATCACCAATACTTTATGGAAAAGATATTACAAAACTAGTCATCGATCATGATTTAACATCAGCAGTCACAGTCATATTGAAGAAATAACTGCCCTTCACTTCCTAAGCATGACAATAAGGAGTTATAAAAACTCAAGGAAGGGAAGTAACCTCTACGATGGCTGAATGCAACTTCTACATGAAATATCACCTGCTGCTTCGTCAGAATAATCCTCCGTGACGAGACTGCAGGCTGAAGGGATACAGCCCAAACACAGACAACCTTCCCAACCTGTGCATAGAGGAAAACAGCTCCCCTGCTAATTTCTCCATTCAACCCTGCGTGTAATATCCTGCATGCAACACAAGGTGCTCTGAATAGCTTTGAGAGAGAGCAGAAGTGAACAGGCAGCAGCAGACGACGGCCGTCTCTTGCAAAGCCACAGCGCGCCACAGGATGCTCAGCACAACTCATCCGTGTCACCCCTGCTGCCTGCGGGTCTGTGGCATAATGTACACATCTGGACGCTGAGCAGCGTGGGCTCAACTCGAGTTCAGAATTAAGTTGGGGCCCCTTAGTCTCAGCAATGGCAAACGTGCCGTGTCTGCAGGGGTGGCACAATCCTTCTGGAGGGCAAAGTGCTGCAGCACTGATTGCAGCTCCCCCACAGCCACGGCAGCAACGGGTTCCAGGGGCAGGTGGTCACCCCGAGCGATGTTGCAGGTGTGTGCATGCACGCATACGTGGTTGCAGGTGTGTGCGTGCACATGTGAGGCTCGGATTGGAGGAGGTGCTCGAGAACTGAGTGGAGGAAGAAGATGGCGACGCGTTGGCTGTGGATGCTGGAGGTGCTGCCCCAGAGCGTATGCACGGCCGGTGAAGCAGCCGCTCTGTCAAGGGCAGGAGGACGGGAGAGAAAATGAGGAGGTGCCAGTAACGCCCAGACACAAATAAGGAACATATGTGCGGTGCCAAGGGTCAGGCTGGTGGGGTGCAGATGAGTTGGCGAGACAGACCCACGTTCGCTGCACGCTCCCTCCCAGCCTGAGGAAGAGCTGGTGCCGCAGACAGGGGACAAAAGCAAGAGCCTCCAGAAGGCAACGCTGGACACAGCGCTCTTGCTGCTGTCGGCCCAACTGCCTTCATAACCACTCTGCCCTCATTAGACCTACCAGTAGGAGAAGGCATCCTTGCCAAATTAATTATGTGAGACCAAACTGGTGGCAGCAGGTACCTAGGAGCACGGAGCTGGAGAGGAAGGGTCTGCCAGGGTGGCCCAGCCTTGCTGAAAGCATCGCTTTATGCTCCAGTTACAGTGGAAGATCCTTCTGCCACCGGGCCCCAGGACATGCTCCTGCTGGACTGCTGGCAAGGAACCATGCCAGGCTCCTGCCAAGCCTGCACTGCCCAGCAACGCTTGTGCAGCTCCCGAGTTACTGGGGTGCAGGGTTGGATCCCGGCTGCATGAACCAAATCAAAGTGATGCTCCACCAACAAAGTGATGCTCCACCAACACGTCAGGAGGGAAAACCAAAAGAAAAGTAAGGCCTATATGTTTTATTAACCTGGCCGATATCTTGATGCTGAAGCATGAGTGCATTTGCAGCATTATTTTCACTTTCTTGAAAACAGACTGTAAACCAGGGAAGTTCATACTACTCCATAAAAAACCTTCTATCTAGAATTGAGTCAGAAATTATTTTCAGCCATTGTTTTTTGTTTTGCCTTTTCTCTTCCTTCTCTCCCCATGGTTTTGGCACAATACCCTGCCATGACCAAAAGCTCAAGTGTTAAAACCCTGCACTGAAGGCTGTCTCATGGAAAATATCCAGAACTAGGAAGCACCAAATTGCCCCCCAAGACAGCATCCCTGTACAGCCACTGGGTAGCTTAGATACCTGGTGGACACCTGCCTGCCTGCAGCAGCCATGCATTTCACAGGGAAAACCTGAAATACAGGCATCCTTGTGTGGAAAGGCAGCTGAAGGATCAGCAGAGAGCCCTGAGTGCAGTCAGCGTACGGGCTGGAGCTCCGGAGCCTCACCTCCCACGGCCCCTGGGCAGCCTGGTGCTTCAGCTGGATCTGCCAGTCCTCCGTGTTGGGTTCTGCGCAGTGGTGCATGGTTAGAATGACGGGCCGGGTTAGCAGGGCTCCGGGCGGGCCACAGCTCACCACCGGCGTCAGCAGGGTTTGGCTGTCTTCTACAGGCGGCCTGACAATGGGACAGAAAGATGGAGAGGGTGAGTGAGTTGAAAAAGGCAAAAGGGTACATTCAGGTATGAAAAAATAAAAAACTCTTCTCGTAAAATAAAAAGATTGTGCAAGCAAATAACGGGTGGATCTGTTTTGTTACGGTTTTTTCTTTTCCCAGATCCTAAATTATTTTTTTTTTTGCCAGATACCACTCATTCACCAAAATATAGGTTTAGATGTCAGCAAATTATAGACCACACTTTCTGAACACTCCCCACTCTTAAGGATCCTTGCAGACCATATGCAGAGGCTCCATTTCACCCGCTGCCAAAATGCGGTCATTGCTGCACTTGGCAGTTGTTTAGCAGCACACAAACATGAACAGTGGCTCTCGTAAGCACCACATATGAGAATTATTTACTGTCTGGACAGAGAAAATTGAAGAACAAATGAAGAGAATGAACTAATGAGCACGTCTGAAACCTCCAAAGTGGTACACAGCATGCCTGAGACGTGCCGTTTGGGTTCAGAGCCATCACCAAATCCAGTGACGCTCCATTTTGCTTAGAAGGCGTTCAGATGGATTACTGGAACGGCTTTTGCAAACGTGCCTGGGGGGAGCAGGTGCCACTGGCAGCAGGGGAGAAAGGGAGAAGGGAGGGTAAGGAACAGCACAGAGGGCAAAATACACTCACAAAGCCCGAGTTTTCTAGCGATAAGCCCCAGCTGGTCAGTTCAGTGGGCGTATTGTCCAGCATGCCTGTGGCTCCTCACGAGGAATGGGTGATATGGGAAATCTTATAAATATATAGGATACGCTGCATACGCTGGAGTTTGTAAACAAGTGTGTGTGTCCATGTGTGTGTACATGTGTAAACTATCCCAGACCAACTGCTGAGGAGCTTAAAATCAGAGGAAGCATGAGTGACTTTAACTATCCCGACATCTGGTGTATGACAGATACAGCCGAATGTGCCTCATCAACCGCTTCCCTACATAATACAGAGGACAAATTCATGATCCAGAAACCAGCAAGCAGGAGATTAAAAGTTTTCAATGCGATCTGCACTAAAACTCCAGATCTGCCCACAGGACCTCCCATCTTCTGCTCTGGCGAAGGGTGCAAACCTTTGTTGTGTTTACAAATACTTGTACTTACATCTGTACTGGTTTTGGTGGAATTAGTTGAGACAAAATTAAATACTGTTTATTTCTGCAAGTCTTTGCCTTTACCAAAAAAAGCACCTGTAATCTTAGATAATATTTTCAAGGAGGCTAAATCAGGACAGAAGCTGTTTTGATACCCAGTTTATTACACTTATTCTGGCTATTGCAAAGGTATGTCCACAGGCATACCCTAATTTTGCCCACCTTAATTCTCCCTGAATAATTCATTAATCCCACAGAAAAAGAAAGGCAAACTTTTGAGAAATTCTTTTTCAAAGTGGAATGAAGGAGCTTTTGAAAAGTGTCTCTTGTTGCTACAAATGTGGGAGGTTTGTATAATATTTGAGGAAAAAAATGGTCTGGCATGGAAAAATTTAAATCTATGCAAATCAGTAAATCCAGATGATATGCATCTGTGGAAATTAACTGATGAGTTTACTAAATGACTTAACAATTGTCTCTGGAAAGCCGTGGACTGGAAATAAACAGCTGCAATAGCTGCCTTTCAAAAAAGATGTAAAATACAACAATCTGGACAGCCATCATATATTATGCTGGTTATTTTAGTCTAACAAACAGTACACAAAAGAAATGAAACACTAGCAGATAGAGTACCTAGTCCAGCTCCTCTTGCATGCTCCAGTGATCTCTGGATTCAGACTAAGAAGATCAGGGATGATTCTCTTGCAAGACTGAACTGAATAAATCATTGGGCAGTTTTTGACTAAAATGTTGCTTCTTTTTCAGACTCATTTATTTCATTTTTTTTCATAAGAAGCAACAAGAAGCTTAAAAAGCACTCACAATGTGGTAGTTGTTTGTAAAGGTCATTTACCTTGTACATTAATGGATATTTGAACGCTTTCTTACAGTCTAATTCCAGAAATTTCAAAAAACAGCATGTCTTATAAGAAAGATCTTTCAAAATGACTATATTTGTCTGGAAAGCTACAGATATGACAAACTATATATTCAATCACCCGGTTAACCTAACTTCTTCTAAAAGACTACTGACCCATGAAGAAGGAAGGAAGGAAAAAAATACTAGTTATCATTTATTTTTGTCTGAATTCCAAAAGCAGCAGTCAAAAAGAATATAGGAGGGAATATATCATTATTGCCATAAAAAAAAATCATACAGTGTCTTTTAGGTGAAAAATGAGTTAAAATCAACAAGAATCTGAGCACTGATGCATGTGGTTAGGGAAAGCCAAAAGGTCATTAAAATAATATGGTACTGATAAATCATACAGCCTAAAGTTGTCTGAAAGTAAAATTAAGTTTAGTCACTGCTCCGTGACAAAATTTTGGTAGCTGTTAAATTTTAGGACTCTGATGGAGGGCATGATTCTGCACCGCAACATTTAATGTCTGATTAGCACAAGTATAAAAAATGATGCAGAACATGAAGTCGGGGGGTGCTCCAGACTGCACAGTCAGCAAGTGAGATGGGAAGCGAAGCTCACAAAGGACATGCAAAAAATAGAAAGGCTTAGTATTTTCTCCCCAAACAGCATCTTTGTCACCAGACTTGTGAGAGTTATTGCCAAGTAGAAGACATATGCATGCTTCTGACCTGGGCGTTTATGATACAGGACACTCTGAAGAGTTGAAAAATGGGCCAACTGGGAGGGTTGCAATCCCCAGTTGCCCACCAGACACACATCTGAGCCCGGCACCACAAAGCTATGGAACACTGCTGGTTCCAATAACCCTCCTCTACCACCCATCTCATGCAGTTTGGGGACTGCAAGTGACCTAACCACTTTAAGCCTTTAAAAACTGAGATACAATGAGTTGCAGAGAAGATGTTGAGTGGTCACAAACAGGGGTCAGTGTCACTGAGTAGGTGAAAACCCAGCTCTGCTGAAGTCAATGTTAAACCTCTCCCTGACTACTGTCAGGCAAAGATTTCTACTCACAATGTGGAAGGCAATGTAAATAGAAACACCCATCATTAAAATTAGAGATAACACTAAATAAGGAATTATTGCCAGTAACAATGAGAGCTAGAAAATAATGCAAAAGATCCAGAGAGGGTAAAAATAAGGGTAGGAAATAAAATCGTATTAATTGTACAGCAGCTCACGCTTCCAGAGCAAAACAAACTCCAAACGTAGTTATTTAGTAGCAAAGAAAAACAATCAAAGTGAAAAAGATCTCAGGTGAGCTTACTGCAACACAGCAGGCATCAACTTGTTATGTGGAACAGTGGTAACAAGCAAATCTGATTTCTGGGGCTGTATGGGACAAGGCATGTCAGAGCATGCTGAGGTGCTATTCCCTTTCCTATCCAGCTTTAACGTGACTGCAGGTAGCACAGTGTTTAGGGACCACAGCGAGATCTCAGAAATAAACACCTGAAACCCAGAGGAATGAGGCTAAGGCACGCAATGGCACATACAGCAGGGAGGTACCCTATGACAACTGACAGGAAAAAGGAACAAAAACCTCTTGACAGATCTTTTCTTATTTCTCACTGCTTGTAATTTCCATTTTAAAACAAAAGGATTATGCCTTGCTATAGCTAATGAGAACAGAAACAGATGCAGTAGACAAGATATATTATACAGGAGATATTAATCTTTCTGCTTCAAGGCATAAACCCAACACTAATTGATTGGATTAGTAAACAACAAATTCCCCTGAAGACGGGTTATTGTGTAGTCATTCATTAGGAGCAGTTTTCTGCCTTCTCCTGGAGCAGGTAATGCAGCACCAGCAAAGCCAAGTGCCTCTTGTTATCAAGTATGGTGATTTCTGTGTCATAGATTGCAGGAGATCCAGCACAAACACAGACACAGGGGAGCATATAGAGCAAAGGGCCTATCTCCTATCAGACTTCTCAGCCAGAACCTACTTTTAGTCTGTCATCCAAAAAAGATCCCCCAAGTCCCCCAAACTCGCAAAAGGGAAGCGTGCTTCACTTTAGGCTTTCCTCGGAACAACTTAATAGATGGCACTGGGCATTCAGCTGTGCTAGTGCGACTCCGAAGTCACTTCACTGCGGGTGAAAGAGACATTTGTTCAACAAAGATCTGACTGAGACTAAAATTCAATCTCCTGTTTAGCATTGCTATTAAAAGGCACTAATAGTAAGTGAAAGGTCTTCAGATATTTTTAGATGTCTTTCCATCCTGCACTGCTTATCAAGAACAGTCACCTTTTATTTAAAAGCAAACAAACTTTTATTCACTATATCTGGTCTCTCCAAAATCAAATTTGTGTTTTTAATGGGATTATTCATTCGAAACCGTCTCCCTGTAATAAGCCAGACCATGTTCATTAAGGTAGCTGTCAGACAGCAGATGTGAACACAACTAGAGAAATCGCTGCTCCTCAGTGGGCCCACATTGCACTCCCTGGCACCCTGTGTAGATGTTACAGGCAATCACAGCAGCTCAGGAAACACAGGACAGAGCAGGGAGAGAGGAATGGCTAACTCATAGCAACAGATGGCAATCCTTCTACACAGCTTAGCCAAAAGTCAGAGGGAAGACATTTTATTGCTCCTTTCATTGCTGGGGCTTTATTTTTAATATGTGTTCTTTCCTAAGTTTCAAACTTAATATTCTTGACTGACCCTGGTTCTTCTGCTAGTCTATTTTAGAAGAAAAATGATCTGAAAAATTTTCCTCCCCTTTTCCTCCCCCACTTGTCTTTTTTATTTTGAATTTTTCAATTATAATGACTGACACTTCATGAAATTGTCCTCTGGAGTTGCAATGTAATTCTGTTTGTGCAACTGAGATATAGAAGGAAGATGGAGAAATGAGATGTGGAAGACTTCAATTTCTTTTATTTCACATCACTAAGAGTTTACTAGTTCACAAACTTAGAGTTTACTGGTGAAAAAGGCAACATTGCGCCTTGGATCAAACTTATTGATAAGCTGTGTCACTTTTATACAAAGTCTATACACACACTGTGAAGCTACTGACCCAAATTCCTACAAGGTCCACCTGACTATTCTCTCTTTTAAGGTAGCTAATTTGGAAGTTGCACAATTTATGTGTGTCTTCTATCAAGATCTTCAGGAGCACTGCTTGCTCCATTCTTCCAGGTTGTCACATTGCATGGGCATGGTGACATCCACTCTCATTTGCATCATCTCCTGTGTGATGGATTATACAGGAGTGTCCTTCACTGTGCCATATTTAGTGCAGTTCTTCCCTCTGATTAGAGTATGCAAGAATAGCTCCACCTAAAGCTGTGCAAGCTCGGCAGGAGTTCACACAGGAACACGGGAACTGCCATATGAGATCAAACCAATGGTCCATCAAGGTCCAGACCCTGTCTAGCACTGACCAGTGCCAGATGTTTCCTAAGGAAGCACACAGCTTCACTAATTTAGCTCACAGCTAAATTTGTTTTTTAACCCGAGGCAGTCAAGAAAATCTTGAAGGTTGGATGTTTATACTCATGCTATTTAATCCTTAATCGTGTAAGACCCAGGCTCTCACAGATGCTCATGGGAGCAGGCTCTTGCCTGGTACTGGTCACAACAATATGTTTATTCTATAGGCAAAGCCACTACTCAAAAAGGCACCCCTTCTTGCAAATCTCAGTCAGTGATACCTCCCCAGGCTAAGGGAGAGAGCGTCTGATCACCACTGAAAAAGCCAATGAGCTTCAAGAGAGAAACCTGTCTGATAGTTGTAAAATATTCTCATAGCCTTGTAATTTTTTCAGTTTTATAAATATATATATATACACACACACCCCTATACCGTATACAAACACACACACATTGTATGTATACATATCCTTTTCCCCACTATAGCCACTTCATAAAGCACATGGCCCTCTCCACAAGGTCAACATGCCAGCCAGGGATCAGTGCCCAGTAGCTGCTTGCCATCCATCCTGCCCTGAATGACAGGCAGAATGAGGATGAGCTTGCAGTGCAGGAAGAGGAACACCAGCCTGCTGGAGTATTGGTCCAGGAAAAGAGAAAACCTACTGTGCCACAAGCACGCTAACACACTTAGAGAAAACGACTGCCTCCAAGTGGCATTTATTGCAAGCCATCAGAACCCCAACTCACCACAGAAGGATAATGCTTTTAGGATGACCCTCCTGCTCTCACATGCTTTGATGGATATGAAATAGCATAAATAGAGTGTCTTGGAAAGCTCTCCTAACCAATCTGCGAGGCAACACAAAGAGTGACATTACTGAGCTGTGAAGTCTCTCAAATTTCTGTGCTACAGGTTTCAGAGACTAACTGGGGAAATGTATTAGGAAAACAAAGGAAGGAAAAGGGGAATTTGCAGGACTCTGAGGGATAACAGATTTCCTGTTGCAGCTTAACTATTCAGAAGTAGTTTCATATTTCTACAAACAAAGTGTGAGCTAAATCTAAAGTTGCTGGAGAGATGTGAGCTGTGATAGCAAGCGTCTCTGCTGCTGCACTGGTTATATTTAGGGTAGCGCTATGGGGACCACATTCTCGCCTCGGTGCTGGTTGTATATCAAGAAAAAGAGCCTGCCTTCATTTTCGATTATAACACCCATTTTATAGCTTCCTATATGTCTGCTACATCAACACACGACAGGACTTTTCAACCCATACACATTTACACAGTGCACATGAAAATAAATATAGGGTCTCTCAGGGTTTATTGAGCACACTTCAGCTACCACTTGGCCACAGAAGCAAATGTCTGCAGCTAGTCCTTATTGTGGACTATCACTCTCTGCTGTAAGAGTGCAGCAGTGGATTTAAAAGATAATTACGCCGCACACAAACTTGTGGTAGCCATATGACTCCAATTATATGATGCAATATCATGCAGTCAGAAAAAGTCAGAAAAAGCTCTGCTATAGAAAGTGAAGTGTCTGGTAACACCCTCCTGCAGCAGAAGAACATCAGAGCTGGGTATCACCCTCCTCTTTCTGCTCCTGGGCACCCAGGGAAAGGGAGTGGGTAACAGGCGAGGGTGTTACAGTCCTGCAGTGCTTAAGCCCTTTTCGGTGACTATTCAGTTCCAAGTGATCTAAACAACACCCTATGAGCTCTGTTTTAAATGTCCTAGAAGTGGTTGGTTTCCTCAAGCATGAAGAGCCTGGTATTCTGGAGGTGGGCTGACAAACTGCCATAAATCAAATAAGCAGCTGGGGTCTGTGTGCCCAGGAAATGATTCCCATGATGATGGAATGAGCCCTGTTGCCCCAATGGACAAGGCAGCTGTCTCCCTCTCCTCTCCAGAAAGAAATCACTCCTCAAAGCCTTCATGGCATGTGAGGATTCCCACCTCTCCATTCACTTCTGCAGGCATACTTCAGGTCACTTGCTCAGTTTGGCAGAGCACAGCTCCAATCATGCTCTTCCCAACAGAGGTTAACCTATCCTTCTATCCCCTGTGTGACCTGCTGAGTAACAGCTATCACAAAGCATGCACAAGAGTCTTTATGACCCTCGAAGAAAATAAATCAGACTAGCCTGTGGCATTGGTTGTCCACAGATGCATGAATAAGGAGGCAGGGATTCCCTCCATAACTGGTTGGAAAGAAAATAATTGCACATATAGCTCCTCCTAGGAACGAAATAAAAATTTTTGGAAGAATTAGGTATTTTAAAAAGGGAGATTTGGAGGCAGGCTGAATAACAAAGGATAGTTTTTTTCCCTTCTGCAGGAAAGAGTCCTTTTTCAATGCTGTTTAAAAGTGCCTTTAAAACACAGCCAAAAGTAAGAGGAATACGATCAATACTGATATGAACAGATACACTTTTTCTGTAGCTGCAATTAGCTATTTTCAAAGAGTAGGTGATGAATAATGTATGCAAAAAGGGTGGGTGGAGGGGTTACTTATTTTTTCTTTAAGCAGATTATTTTAAGCATGGGTGAAAGAGTACCAAGCTAAAGAATGGTGTTCAATATCACGTAGTGTATAAACAGCTGCGGCTTAGCACATAATAAAAGCCATTAAGGGGTTGAGCCAAAAAATGTATCTAGCTATGAGGAGGGGAAAGAGGCAAAGCACCATGTAATGATTGCTTAGATTCACACGCACCACTCAGCCTTTGTGCACACAAATCCATTCTGCAGGCTAAGATCTCACCTTTCTCTTAATTAAGTTTTCCTAAACTGCTTCAAATATTATCTTAGCATTTTCAGAAGCTCTTTTTTTATGCCAAGGCTGCCTGATCACTCAGTAGACATTAAGATCTAGAATATGAATTGGCCATACATGCATGTAACAGATGAGAATAATAGGGGTCATCCCAACATGGGCTCTGGGTGGCCCTTGGCATCTGTGCCTGGGGCTTAGTGAGACAACTACTTGCTTACTTCTACCTTAGAGCAAGGACGGGTGGAGGACACCAAAAGCTTTTGCTCTGTCCTCTTCACTACATGGACTAGCAAAGCCCGTGAAGGTTAAATAAAAATTCACCTTCATTATAATAGGAGAGGAGATTTTCCAAGCCAGGTGCTCAGGGACCTGTCCCTCTGCTGAGCCGACTTTTCACCTTGCTCCTCAACTCCCTTCTCCTTTGCAGCATGGGTCTTTATTAAAAGGTTACCTCACACCTTCTCTGCCTCAGCAAACTCACACTGGCACATTTTCTTTGCTTCTGGCTATGATTCAGCATCCCCCCAGCCTGAGGGCTTGCCACAGAGTGCAACTCTTGGTTAGAAAAGCAAAAGTCTGAGCTGCTTTTGTGGCAAAGTTTATCTTCAGCTCGCATTTAGCTCCAAGTCAGCAAATAGCTTCAAGGCAGTAGGCTGTGCCTAAGCATATTACTACAGGTCTTTAGTTACTACATTTTCCCCCTCCGTTAATGCACAAGCAAATAAAGGCAGTCTTTTACCTCATGTTTTCCTTCCTGTGAACTGTCACATACATTTCATAGACTCTTCCTTGTGGAACGGCGCCCGCTGGGATCAGCAAGCTTACTCCTGCAGAACAGAAGAAACACAAAAGATAAAATGGTGAAAAAAGAGGCAAATGGGCCCATGAGGGGAGTGACAGGAGAAGCAGAAGATGAAGCCTGTGATGCCAGATTTTCACCCAACCTCACCAGCAGGCTCTACATGACCTCAGCAACTCATGAGAGAAAGTATTTACTGCAGTCCTGGTGTGTCCAGCGGTCAGCTGGTCTGTTTATTCCTCTTGTGCATCAGCACTGAAATATAGGCATGGAAAAGATTATTTTCTTCCTTTTTATTTTATTGAAAGAGCAGACAGATGGTTACGCTGCTGCTTACCTTGTAAAATGACTGAAAAACTAACAACTCTGACTAAAATTTCCAACAGCTGTAATGGGATGTCTCTCCCCAGGCAACTCTTACTTAATTAAAATTAGGAAAGAAAGGCAGTAGAACACTGTCCCAGGAAGCAACAAGAACTAGTTGTTTCCTGAAAGATGGCTTCTGCGACTGGCATCCTGTCTTTTAATGCACTCAGCTTCTAATTAGACTACCAGGGAGATAAAATTGGACTTCTTGGTATTTTCAATGTGTCTAGTCCTGTAAAGTGGCTCAAAATTCGGGTATCCAACCTTGAAAAAAATGTGGGCAAATATGCATGGTTCCCTTTTCAGGGGTGATTAGCTGCAGAGCCAGTTACAAAACACTGGTTCTTACATTACTGCCATTCCAGAAATGTCCTGTCGTTAGACGACAAACACAGCAGACGAACCAGCTACTTGACTCTGCTGGACACGTCTCAGCCAGCTGTCTTTGCAGATGTGGATTAGCTAGGAGCCAGTGGCAAGGATTATAATACAGTTATTACTATGTAGCTGCAAACAAAAGTACAGGCAGATTATTTACATATATGCATATGCACAAAAGAAGCTTTATAGAAACCTTGCATGGCCCTGTATCTCTTCTTCAGCATATGTGGTTTGGTTACACTGGAGACCTCCCATGTGTTCCTGTACAGGGGCTCAGACCCATACCTGGCTTTGAAGGGGAGGCATTAGCTAAGAAAGCATTTTCCATGAATGCCTTCTGACACTTGTTTCCTTACAGGCCTGTAACAACCTCACCCGTGCCTGTTCTCAGCTGTAACGGGGCAAACATAGTGTAAATAAAGGGCTTTGATCATATTACTAAAAAGATATACATACGTCTAGAAGCAGCATGGAGGTACTACATGGTAGCAGCAGACAGATTGATACATTTTACAAAATGTATTTTAATCATTTTGAAGGGATTACAGCAATAAATAACCATATTTTTTCTTTACAAATTTATACTAATGTATGTGAACTAAACGTGACTAATAGATTTTGCTGACAACATGCACCATCATGGCATAAGAAAACAGAGCATTAATATCTAACTTCAGCTGCTACTTAGAGAAATGCGAAATCCAGGATTGTATAGCATGAATTGTCAATATTGCTCAGCAGTTAGCACCACATCTCTTTAAGCAGTTCAGCTTTCACTCGGGCTCTAAAATTTAATAGCTGGTTTTGCCCCCTGTTCCACGGTAGCTCAGAGATGAGGGCTTACCGCTCATCGCCACTTTTGGCTGCTTCCTGGGCAGTACAAACCTTCTTGGACCTAGGTCCAGGACCACGTAGGTGCTTTGCTTTCTCTATACCGTAAACAAAAAGGATCTGGCAAAGGAGCAGGAGAAAAGGGTAGGCGCTATCTCCTCGGGCAGGGCACCGTGCTATAAAATGGCCAAGAGCTGACCACATAATGTAAAGGAGGAAGGCAGTAGAGCTGTGAAACCTTGAACTATCGTGTCAGGCAGGTGTAAGCTGCAGTCTCCTGTGCACTGTGGTCTTACCTGGACCCAGAATTCCAGAGAAATCAGGCAGGGAGACTCCTGACCACTGCGTAGCCTGTGTATTCCCTACATCCAGTGTTTTATGCACTTGACTCGACCCCGCTTTAGATGCTAATGTTGCTTTGCATTAGCGTGCCAAGCCCATGGGAACATCTAGGTGCTGAACTCCTTCCAAACAGCAGTATGGCTCTCCTAAAACGTCCAGCTGAGAGAGATGAGCTCTCCCAAGGCTGCCCAGGACCTCCCCGGATGCTCTGAAACTCTCTCCCAGTGTCTGGGTGGTTTGAAGGGGGCCTGGCAGCCCGGCCTTGTACTGTACGAGAAAGACTGAGGAGCACTTTGCATCAAAAGGCACTCAAGGCTCAGTCCCTCTTTTTCGTAGTTGTAAAAGAAGTCAACAATACATATAACTAGGAGATAAATACGGAAAAACCACTCTTGGGCCTTATCCTCCTTGGGTATGTAATGGGTGCAGGAGAAAAGCATCTCAAAAATTAGTATTCTGCTGCCCGACTTCAATACCACACAGTCTGCACTGAATTGGAAGTGGAACAACTGATTTGCTTTTTAATTAATTTGTCCTTTTTATGTGTGATTACAAGGTTGAGGTTTTCTGGCTTGGTGTCCCTTTTCTAGAACTGCATGAAAGCAAAAGGTCAAGGATGCTGAATCGCATTTCACACAGGGAAGCTCTGAAGCCTCACATGTCTCTGAAAGTGGCTATGAGCCCTGCAATACTCCGTTTAAAAGATGGCCAGGACTTTGGGAAAAGAATATTTGAAGTACCTTGGTAGACCTGAACGGAAGGAAAATAATCCATCTGTTTGTTCTGAACAAAGAAAAGGCAGAGTCCCAGGGAGTGAACCCTGTCTTCCCCTGTTTAAAAGCAAGCTAATTCAACTTAAACCTACAAAACAACTGAGCCTTTAAGAGAACATGGCCAGCACCTTACCTGAATTGGGAATTACCAGGTGGCCTCCTAAAGAGTTGAAGGTCCCAAATGCAGTGCATGATGGGTCTGTTTGCCGAGCAAGGCTCTGGTTTTTCACGTTCAAGGTTTCATTCTCCAGCAGAGACTGTGTAATCTGCGGGGACAGCTTGGAGGAGAAGTCAGAGAGATCATCCTGGGGAGTGACTGCACCGGAGGTGTTATAAACCTTGATTTTCAGGTTGGGCAGCGGGTCCAGAATCGGAGAATTGGTCATTGGGATTTTATCAGAGACATCATGCAAGGCGTAAACAGGACCCCTGTACATGGCTGCAGCAGAAGTGAGGTCTGGTGGTACTGCCAAGAGGTCTGCATTGGAGATGAGAATGTTACTTCTCTATTCTGATTACTTTCTTCTGGTAACAATCAGGTTTGCATTCTGCATTTTGCATTTCATACCAAAGGTTAAGATACACAAAGTCCTTCAAGACTGACCTTGGTCTCCTTTTCCGTGCACCTCTCCAGCAAACCCCCAAGGCTTGCATTGCCCCAGCCACTGCGGAGTCTAATTGTCATAAAAAATTACAGCACATTTCTGCTCTAAGGGTTTTTCACTGGGATTATTTTTCCAGGCTGCACTAAGGTTTCCAGTATCACATGCTTAGCTTCAGGGCAAGACATTTTCCATACTCAGTAGATCTAGTTTTATTAAATAATATCCTCTCCCTAAATGTTAAGTAAGAATCATTAACCAATTTGCCTAGTTGGACTAATGATACCATTCCTGAAAGAAAAGACAGAATTAACCTATGAAGTCATCGTGCCCACGACTCACCACAGTGGGGGATTAGTACCTGCATCACACTTTTTGGAGATTTGTTTTAAGGCATCCCCAGCAAAGAAAATGACACTTCTGCTAATCTTCCACATGACAACTCTCCTGTCATCTTCACTCTTACTTTAATTTATTCTTTTTGCATGCATATTGGGAAAAAATAGGAACTCTACAGCCTAACTATGGGTCTTGAAAAAGCCAGCACTAACTTTAGAGTGTTTTTTTTTCTGGCAAATGAAGTGTGGAAATAACCAAGCTGTTATGCACCAGTGATAAAAACGTTCATTATTAAATGATGTTCTACCACAACTTCTTCTACATTGTCTATTGAAAGCACAGTACTTCTTAAACTACTATTTATGCCTGTAGAGACAGGGCACAGTAAAAAAGGCTATTAGTGAAACAACGGGGAGGGAGATGTGATAGAATTACTGTACTGTAATATCACTCCTGTGATGAATCCTGCCTCCGTTGTTTCTGTCAGAGCTTTGCCTTTGATTTAAATTTGAGCTGGAGCTGTATTTCCATAAATGTCTCTGTGTTTCACTCTCACACTCATGCTATCTCTTCAGAAGTTAAATTTCTCTGCTTTATGCTCTTGAGCGCATCTGAAAAATGCCAACATGGGTTTTGAGCGCTTGACCGCCAGAAACAAATGGATATAATCTTTCTCCCTTTTATGAAGTGCCAGCAAGCATCCAGCAAATATCATTCATACAGCCCAAGAGACCATAACCTTACACCATCTTCCTGAATTTGTCAACATGGAGTGAAAACACAACTAACCTTGCCTTGCAGCCTTGATGTTAACGGGCTGAAATCCCCCATTTAGCGCCGAGGAGTCGATAATATCTGACTCAAAGTCACGGTGGTTCTTGCGATACACAAACAGGGCCACAACCACAGAAATAGCCAGGCACACGATCACGGCTATGACGATCCCGACGTAGAGGGCAACATCATCTGAGTCAGGAGCAGCTAGAGGGAGAGAAACAAGAAAACCTTGAAGAAATGTGCTTTTCAAAGGGACTTTCAAGAAAACACATTCTTATTATTCTCCTTTCCTGCAGATATTTACTACCTCTTTTATAGGTTAATTTAAAATCCATTTCCAAAGCTATATAACAGGTCTATGCCCTTTTGATGGAAAACGATCTTTTATTTCTCTTTAACTTGTGTTCCAACTCTTTCCCTATCTACTCGTTCATCTATCTAGTAGCCAGGCTTTGAACTGCTAAGCATAACACGTTATAGACTTAGACTCATTAAGCAAATTCACCCTATGAAATAAAATATTATCTTAGTGACACAGTGTCATAATATTGGTATATAGTGGTTCATCTGATAACAAAAAAATGTTGTGAATTTTTAAACTTCAGAAGCCTTATTTTATAATTAAAAAAAAAAAAAAAGTCACACCCCCCCCTCCCCCCTCAAGTCCCTTTTCTATGGAATGCCTGAAATATCAGGATGTATTTTTGACTTTGCTTTATTTTTGAACTATAATGGATAAAGCCATTTTCCCCTTCCACTCATTTCCCTTTAAAAAATAAATAAATCTAGTAAAGTAGAGAATCAAACACTGAATTCTCATCACTGGCATTAACGTATCCGTATTTGGATAAAAGTCAAAGCAAGCACAAGAAATAATGTGGTAATTTACGAAAAGGAACCCAGATTTATTAGAGCTGTCTTGTGAGAAAATGGCTATGATATTTCTACTAGCTGCTTATACCGTATCTTTGGCACTAATTCCAGGCTAATCTCTAGCATCATTATCCACTAGACATTTTTTTTCAAAAAGGTCTGAATATATGACCAAAATTTGATGTGTTTCTATACAGTGAAGGATCCCAGTTTTAGAGATACAGTAATGAAAAAAGCAACTGCAAAAACAAATCACATTTTTTTAGTACCCTATTTTTGTTAGTTTCAAACATGTGAAATAATTCTTATCTTACTTTTTTGTTCCCTGCCTTCTAGCCATTTAATCCAGGCTGCCCTCCAGTGCAGAGGTGAGAGATGGCAGATGTTGAAAGGGACCGATCAGTCTCTGGCTATCAGACCATCACACGTACCAGCCTTGAAACATCACTTTTTTTTTTTCCTCAGCAGTTGAGGAAGCAGATCTCCAAGTTCCATGTCAAAGAAAAGCTACCCTTCCACCACATTTCTTTCATTTGCTAAGGAAATTTTAATGAGAAGAGGGTTCATTCTCTCTGGTTTCTGTCTCTGAGGCAGCGGCTTCTCCCATTTTCCTTGTGCATAAGGGCCGCTCTCGTTCTGTGTCAACCCACTGGCAGCAAAACACTGCGACTGCTGTCAAGCAAGCAGCATGGCACTAACTCTGGTGGATAGGTCCCTCTTTGCCTAGACACACAGAACTGACATAACAGTGAAGCTTGACTCAAGGAACAGCATCAAATTAGCATCCAGGAATGTAAAATCAAACATTAAACTTACAAGAAAATCCATATTCATTCTGGTTTCTCTGCTCAGTTGAAATAGGATAAATGAAACCTTAAAAAGAAAGAAATTAAACAAAAATGGGAACAAAATCAAATTAATGAGGAGAACAAAAAAGGGAAGCATGAAAAATGGTTTAATTAAAAAAAGAAGGAAAAGAAACTGATGGCAGTTTAAAATTCTGATACAGCACAGAATTATGATTTTGCATCCCCTGTCTCCTCCAGAGCCTTACTAAGAATTAATAAGCAGGCAGATTGAATTTCTAAGCCAAAATCGGTCTCGAGTCACTAACTTTGGAGTGCTTAAAGTCTTTCTTTTATTGAGCATAAACTCTAATGGATCTAATTTATTTCAGACATCAAGGGTCATTAGCATACGGAAAGTCTTTTTTCCCTATCCCTGCCATATGCTTTAATTCCCAGGACATGTTCGGTGAGGCTCTAAACAGTTTTTTTATTTAATTATAGTAGCTTGCTGTTGATCTAATAGAGCTAAAGGAGCCCTGTCGTCGCTGGTCAGAGGTTAAATACCCATTCGCTGAGCAGAGTCCATGCACAAAGCCCTCTCTCTCTATTTCCCTGGAATTATTTTATCCTGTCCTTAATACATGGTCAATAGGAATTCCTCAGGGAGCAAAGAATTTGTCAGCAAACGGGAAACTGAGTGGCTTTTCTTTGAAATTACTGCAAAATCAATAAGGCCTCTGGGGTCATAACATTATTTATTTGAAATCTTTGCAAGCACCACATATCGACAAAATCATAACGCAATTTACAGCTGTATTTCAGAATTGATAAATGAGAGAGATTGTTTCCTTTGTCTTTTCTTTCTGCAGCTCCTACAGCACAGCACGCTGGAGCTGCTTAGCTCCACACGAGTCCTCTGAACTCACTTAGCGCCTCCCAGCTGCCTCCCATCCATACGGGAAGCAAATGAAATGCTCCAAGTCCCGTCCTGCTGGAAAGGTAAATGACAAATCCAAAGTAAGCTGCGAGGGACGGGGAGTCGCTCTCGGGAATGGGATCAGAGTCGGTGTAAGACAGAAGGTGTCTCTCCTCCATCACCTTCCCTTCAGTGCTTCTGAAGGGAATTTCACACAAACCCCCCCAACTTGGATGGCACTATGAGGAGCTCACACTGCCAGGGACTCCCTGCAGGTCAAAGGAAACTGGGAAATGCACTCCTGGCGCTTGCCTAATGCACAGGACCACGTTGCAGGCAGACCAGAGGAACAATCCCCAGCTCCCAGAAATGCTGAGTGTGGGTGCTCGGCATCTGTTGTGCTTTACAGAGCTCTTCCTGCTTGGCTGCACTGCTTGCTAATGAAGATATAGTCTATCCCAATTGCAGGTAAAGGCTTACCTCCCCCTGAAGTTTCCAGACATTAACTATTGCGCAAATGCTACCCTAACTGAAATACTGCTGCAAGAAGAGCTGCTTTTTGATGATGATGTTTTTTCTGAGGCATCATGGGACAGACTATATTGCCTGTAATATCTATTTAAAACTTTATTTCACAGCAATGACTCCAGGCTTAGAATTGCTTTTAGAAATATTATGTTCTTACATTCATTTATTTGGTTCTTTCAGGCAAGTTCCTCTATGTGTACTCTCAACACACATACTCAATCTTTCCTAATAACTGCTTCCTACTTCTACTAGTGCACTCCAGGTATTGGCCATAAAAAGTCAGGCAAGCAACTTCTGTGGGCTTGAGCGTGTTCTCAGCAAGTCTGGGCATGTATTTACAGTACCCTAGTTACTCCCCACTTACCTCCCTAGATGAATGCTGAGGCCCATGTTTAGTCAACCTAAATTTCAGCTACAGCCTTATGCCCAATATTTCCTTTGGCAAGATGTCTCTGGAGACCAAGAGACATCTTGCAGGAAATAACGAGGCACAAGGACAAGGTAGTATTTAGGCTGGCTGCTTCTCCAAACTCTTTTTTGCCTTGTACTCAAATCCACTGGGAAAGCTGAGGACATCTCCCTGTACTTCCTGTGACCCAGCACGTTCTCAGGGGAGCCGGTGCAGGATGGCATGTATCCCCCAGCTCCGCATCGCCCACCGAGCTCGAGCTCACCCACACACAGCCGCAAAGGCTATTCCTCTCTCCTTACTTGTCATTTCAGCTGGCAAGTTTTACGTTCAGGGTTGTGTGTCATTCCTGCCACATCTGAAGTGATCTAGCAACTCAATGGGCAAAGGACCAGATCAGCTGTAATATTACTGAAAGCATTTCTCCTCCCGGGAAAATCAAAATCTAAATTCACGGCTTTCCAGTAAAGTAAACAAGCATATGTCCCAAATACTCTAAAAGAAAATGATCTCATTGCAACCTCTTCATAGACCCTCTTCATCACAAATACTCTTATTTGTGTCTTACAAGTCTGCATAGATTCTCCTAGCGATAACTAGGGAGAGCATCCATCCAGCTACATAAAGGTGACACCAATTTCTTAAACAGAAATGTTTTGTGCACGTGTTCAAAGGCACATCTATTAAAATAAGAGGAAGAGGCGAGGATTTCCTTCCATTTGCCTTGCAAACCGACATGCTTAGTAAAGCGAGCTTGATCTTATTCTCCTGTGTGTGCTGCAAACTGAACCACGCACCTGACTCCAGCCACCTGTGGCTTGCACAAGTGTCTGCAAGGACACATTTTCAGCCTGAAAGACACATTTTTTATACAGAAGGAAGTCATGGCTGAGGTGGAAGGTTTAAGAGCTGGCAAGTGAGATGCCATGCATTTGAGTCATGGGCATGCCATTTTTCAGCTGAGGAACAAGTCACAGCTGAACAACCTGGCAGTAGATGGATAGGTGGCTACTCATGCTGGAGGTAAAGTCCCTGTTGAGGTGACAGCACTACACAAGCTAAGCGGCAATGGTCACACAACCCTCTTTGCTCACAGTATGTGGGCAGGCTTCCCTGGGTGAAGCTAGCAGAGACCTTACCTTGGGTTGACTTTCAGCATCCCAGCAAGCTGGCAAACCCAGCCATCTGGTGGTTAAACACTGGCTCCATTTGCACTTGCAAATTAAGCACATTTGTTGGAGATCACTCAAACATGGCCCCTACAGATACCTTCTGCCATTTAGACAGGACTTTTTAGAATAAAACTACTTTTAAACAATCCTTTGTCATGAAAGCGCTCTTCCAAAAGGCAGTGGGCATTGCAGTGGAAGAGGTAAGGGGAAGGCTTCCACCCATGTGCGGGTGGTGGTGGCTGGGCAGGAGACAACATTATTGCCATGCTCCCAGTGCAAGAGCAGAGGTATTGCTTTAGAAAGTTGGCTCTCACTCTGGTACATCTGACGATGCCTTTCAACAATGAGAAAAGATATTTTCATCAGATAATGATGCAAACCTGCTGGGATTAGTAACTGAAATAATGAAGAATGACTTCCCTCCTCTCTTCAAAGTAACTGCAGTGAAAAGAGATCTTTTTCTTTTGTCTTTTTTTCCTCCTTGTATCAACAGCACTGCTTGGCAAGTACCTGAGGGACTTCTACCAGGATCATCAACATTTTTAACGAGGGTGAATTTAGAAAGGTGCTGGCGGGTTTGACTCTGGGAAGGCTGCTGAGGCTGCTGACTCACACTTGGAGCAGCTGGTTTCACAGTGAGCTACTTGCTTTGAGAAAAGTAATTTAAGCTTCTTCCTACAGCTTGTTGGGAAATGTACATTTTCAAAGGGGCTTTTGATGTTTTGTTGTGTAACTTACTGCTGGATGAGTAAAATAGTAATAATCATACTTTACACTTGCATAGTCCCTTCTGTCTGAGCCTCTCAGAGGCTTACCAAAAGTGGATACTTATTTCCCTCATTTTACAAGTACCTCACCTTATGTCATACCTGGAGAATCAGTTGGAGGCTTGGGTTAACACACAGAAACTGCACAACTGTAATTGCATGGTAAATGCATTCATTAAAAAGCCTTTAATTAAGTTGCTGTTTCTCAATGCATTCTACTTTCTATTCCACTTTAGGCTTGTAAATACATTTTTTTTTCCCCGTGGAAGTGCTTCTATTGAGTATTAAAGGTGGGCTTCTTTTTAACTAAGGTAATTACACTAGCACAAATCCTTTGTACAAATGCAGATGTATCATTATAAAGGTGCATTACGTAGGCATTGCCTATTCTATTTCTATAAAGCATGTGAAGAGAAATTGAAGCACCTTTCTAATGATGTAATGCACTGGGAAAAGTGAAGAAAGGTGAATACGTCAGCTTGTAGTGGAAAGATAAAACAAGTCCAATACTGGCATATAGAAAAGAGATCAGCAGGCTTTTTATCAATCTAGTTTAACTGAATTTCAGCAACAGTGGCTCTTACACTGATATGGGGAATCCTGTCCATTTAACTAAACAGATTTTGAAGTTCATTCAATTAGTTTGGTGCAATTAGTGAAGGCAGATGATCCTCAAACACTGGAAGTCCAGCCAGGGCATTCTGGTCCCACACACCCTGCTCTGACCTTCTGGAAATACACTTGTGCCAGAGAGCACAGCAGACTCACAGGCGGGTCTCTGTGGCCGAATGGCCATCAGCATATCCGCATGTGTGGGATCATCTGCCCTGGGGGTTGAGCTTTGACAAATAAGCAGGCTGACCCTTTTTACAGCATGAATTCATCTGATGCAATTGGCCGTGAGAGGAGTAGATAAACCTTCTGCCAAGCTGGGGAGAAATGAAACGTTTGGGAATGGAAGAATCTCAAACCTATGAAAGATAATTGTGCAGAGATTATGCCACTGACTCCCTTGAGACTGAAATTGAAACAGAGCGTCACCAGTCACCAAGAAAACTTTTCTAAGCTCTTTTTTTTTTTTCTCCTGGGGAAGAATCTACCCCTCGTGGGCATATATACACACACATGGTGCTTACACTGGAAACTCAGTATCATGACTGTGGGCATCCTGAAATCCTGTGTTTGATGTTACCTGGAATATAGGATCCTTGGAATATTCTGCCTTGGTCTGTGAACTGGCATATTTTAAAGGCAACTTTTACCCCTGCGGTATAAAACACTAGGTCATGGCTTCATGCAGAAGGAACTTTGTAACTGGCTTCCTTTTTTGGTCTTTAATAGATTTTGCTAGCTTTCTAGTCATGCTGAATTTGTATTAATGGATATCAATTTTAGAGTGAATTGATCAGATTATGAAAGTATTTTGCTCAGTTGCTTCCAGAAAATAAGATTTTCACATAAGAGACAAAGAAAAATTCCCAGTTCTCCATTTGTATTTTCCCCAGCTATGTTCTCTTCCCAGCAAGTAACTAGGTAAGATGAAGGAGTAGCTGAAGGTGATCTCTCTGGGCGCTTATTTTCTAGGGATCATACAGTTTGGGCCACATTTACAAAAATAATTACAATATTTCTGCAAATATATTGTTTTATACCATTATCTGCTGAGGTAAGAGTCAATGATACATATTTTGAAACCCTATCAAAGTCAGTGAGAGCTGGAGACATTCATTTAATAAAGTGAAGATTGCATAAAGCATGCCGTAACTGCTTGTTTATTTAATGCACCATATTTTAAACTGGCACCACTTGCTTCTAATCTATAAATGCTCTTTACTGTCTATGTATCAGTTTCAAGAGGAGCTAAGGTCATGTAATTATGTGGCCCTTTTGAAAGCCTAGCCACATGACATGTCTCAGTAACATCCTGTAGCAATGAACTCAACAGGTTAAGATTAATATATTGCAACAGCACTTTCCCCCCTTTTGGCTCGAAAGTCAATGCCCTTAAATCACCTATGAGAAAAGAAGAGGGCAAGCATTCAACTGCTGCCTTTCTTTCTCTGCTTTGATGGCTTTATCCAATGTAGTGACAATGAAGTAGGAAAAAGCTCTTGCTGGCAAGAGGCTATGAATCACAGAGCTATGATGGACAGATGAACAGAGACTAATTCGCACATGCAGATGCCTAAAATTTGAAGAAAGAAAGCAGTTCTTAGATGATTTACAGTAGGTATGTGGTGAATATATTGTGACACGAGAGTTTACTAGAACAACCCTTTGTTTCTCTGTGACACATCAGAAGAAGTTCCACTATTTAACAACTCAAAGCCAGCAAACTGGTCATTTTTCCCATATCATACCTAATTGCCATGATGAGGTCTTGTTTCAGAATTAATTCAATACCTTCCTTTTTCCCTGGCTCCAGTGGCTCAGAATTTTCTTAAAAATCTTTGAGTTTGGCTGAAATTTTCTATACTCGGCCTTAGAAATTATCCTGAAAAGTCTGCGTCAAATTGGGTTAAGATCCCTAATTATTATTACTATTATTATTGTTATTATTATTTGGTTTGGTTTTGTTGATTTTTGAGTTCAATGAATTTCAACAGGTAAAGAACAAGTATATTGCTGTTTCCAAATGTTAGGCTCTAAAAATTCAGCTTTTCTCCCTTTCCTTTAAAATGCCATTCTCAGTTCAAAATCAGCTCAATTTCAGATTTTGTAAAACTCTCAATCCTCAGAAGAGACATCCAGCAATTCTGAATTCTATTATAGAGAGACACTTCTGAGAGAAAGGAGAAAGGCACATACCCCTGCAGTGCTTGCAGTGCTGTGACCATAGCAAAGATCTCGCATTACCTGTTTCCATCTTATGCCTCCTTTTGCCTTATCCAGTTTACTTCTCAGCAACTCTACAGCCATCACCACCTGGCTGAGTTTCTTCATTATTTTTTAAAGCAGATTCTAGATGATAAATACAGTGTGCGAAGGCTCAAAACTTTCAAAAGAAACTTTCAAGAGCTTTCAAAACGTTAATTCAGATGCATTGCAATGTTACAGGTTTCTGTCTAATCCCTATCACGGGCAAACAGTCACATATTATCATGTTACAAGGAATTCAGGAGACTTAATTTGACATCCCAGAGTTTTGAATTGCTCCATTCAGGTCCCACCGTCCAGAGACTTCAACTGCACAAGCTTCCAGTAATTCCTTTTCTACAAGGGGGCTGAGTTAATGGTACAAGTGCAACCTTAGAGTAAACCACATACTCTGTTCAGTGTTAAACCTTCATGTTCACTTTTACATGTTGCTAATGCAGATTTACCACAGGAGAAATATTAACAATAATCTTTGAATTGTAATTGCTGTTAATTGTATCTCTCCCTGCTAGCACATAAACAAGAAGATGTGATATCTTATGCCTTATTTGTGGTGGCTAAAAATAAAAAAATAACCCAACAAACAAAGTCCCTGGAGCTGCAAAAAATTCTCAGACAGAATGTGCCCACCTTCTTCCTGTATTTGCTATATTAAAGAAAGACCTTCATGTCTGCAGCAATGATGCTGAAGGGCAGATATGATATCAGGCATCACAGAGATAATGCACAGTAATTTATTTTCCTTCTAAAGGACTAATTATTGGCATGTTCAGGGTGGGCTAATAAACAGAGAGCTCGAGGTTTTGTGACTGATTATTTACTTGGGTATTATCTCAGATCTTTCCTTAAGGGGTAGGTTAAATGGGGAGCCTTTCTTGTTCTGTCCTTGAACGGGAGTTTATGATAATCTATAATTAAGATTGCAACTATGTTTTCATTTTAAATTAGATTCCTGACATTTTATTAATACGGTTAGAAAGGTCTTGCCTGAGTTTAAACATGCATGTCATCTATATGGGGGTGGGGGAAGATGGAACAGTAGGATAACTGGTTGCTAAAATTTGATGTGTATTAGAACAGGCAATTTTGACATTACGCAATCTTCTACAGTTATGAACTTTGACCTTTTGGCTAAATCTTATGTCAGTCTTCAGTATCTTAGAAGCACAAACCTTAACATTGGGTTTCTAATGCACGTTTGACAGGAAAAGTAAACACATGTCTAGCATGGCAATTTGCTAGATTGTGTATTTGCAAATCCCACATTTACAATGACTCAGTGTTAAATAGGCTTCCTGGGGTTTGCTTTGTTTTGCAATTGTAGCAAGACAAGAGCACACAGGTTACAGGGAGAGCTGAAAGAGGGCCAGCACTGAAGAGGGGATGCCTGGCAAACAGCTAGATGAAGGGACAGCTGGAAGAGGATCTAGAAAGGGGATTGAAACTGTTAGGACCACTGGAAGAAAGGTTCGTGGAAAGCATGAATTATCCACATGGATGCTCAGTGACATGTATTGAAATCTCTGGCAGATCTGTGAGTTCTTCAACAAGGTAACTTGTATTCCCTGGCTTAATACCACAAAAATTTCAGATACCCCAGAATGAACTGATCAGCTCAACATTCCCATCCCAAATTACAGAAATTTCCTTCTCCAACATGAGTTTTCATTTAAGGATGCTACCAATGTTTTTGTTAGTCATTTGTGTAGAATACAGATCTAGAAATAGAGAGTGCTCTGTTTTACTCCTGATCCTGTTACTGACTCCCTGATGAGCCTTGCTTTGCCCAACACCCTACCAGGACAGCGATAGTCATGACATATATACCCAACTTTGTACATGGTAAGGAAAATATAAATGCTTATTACTGTCACTGTAAGGTTAGGTTTTTTTTCCATGATGAAGTTAGAGTCAGACTTTATTATAAGGTTCCCTTCTTCATTCATCTGTGTAACTTTTTTTTTAAATTTATTAGTGTTCAAAGGAATAAGGGAAAAATAAAAAGAAAAACCTCAAGGAATTAAAAAGAATGAAAATTATTGACGGACAAGGTTAGGGTTTTCCTCCTTTCTGCATATAATACTTTTTTCTTTTTTTCTATAATACTTTTGAATTACTTGAATTCAAAACAGCTTAGAGGTCTTAGAGCACTTGCCTTGCATTAAAATTAATGTGGAGGTGGCTACTTCTGAACTGACTCGGTTAAGACAGTGATTTTTAGTGTCCTGGGTTCTGCTTGTGTCTCTGTCCTTCTGTTTTCTCTCAACGCTTTTATCTGCTTTGGTAAGTAGGTTTTCTAGGCAAGAGCTCTTTCTAGGCAAGAGCTCTCACTCGGCAGTTGCAGGGAGCCCACCAGAGTGTGGACACTTCTCAGCTGGGGATTCCTCATGTCACTACAATAAAGATGAGTCCTAACTCTGAGATGTGTGCATGAACTCCCTCAGCTGCTACACCATTATGTAGTAGTTGGGTTGAAAACACTAAAACACATCTCTTTACTCATATCAAATAACAGTATTACAGAAAATTTCTTCTAGGAACAGCTGAGATGCGTTATTCAAATGACGGAACCTCCCTCCCCCAGCAAGGGCTCAGCAGAACAGACCAGGTGGCTACATCATTATGCTGACAGACTAAACCTATTGGAAGTTCTCTCTTGACCCACATGCTCTTAATAAAAGGTTTTATTTCATTCCTCTGCACACACAGGCTTCTGTTGCAGTCTCCCTTGAGAGAGTTTTGCTTACCTCCTGGAGGCTAGAAAACATTCCCCTGCTCTTTCCACACTACTCTGCTCTGGAGGACCATAGGTCCTCATCAAACTGCTCTGCCTTGTAATTCTTCCCTGAATGCCTGCTTTCAAAACAAGCCAAAAAGGGAAACAAATGCATCAGAGGTTCTGGCGTGTTACATTAAACAAACAGGGCATGTGCAAAATATACGTTTAGGGAAGAAAGAGATTTTAGTATCAGGTTAATCTTGTTTTCTACTCAAGATCTGTGTATAAACAGGCACAAGACTGGAAAAGGCCAGCAGTTAACCATTTCCTACATAAGCATGACAAACTGCATCATTTTCACATGCTTAGGCACTATTATTGTACGAGGGGACCTTATAAACTTCACTCTACTTTTCAGACGAAGATTTCAAAGCATTTGGCAAGTATAGATTTGCCTTCATCATTTCACATCAATTCACCCTCGACTAGAAGGCAGCTTTTTTTTTAATCAAGGAATGGAAATACTAGTTTGATAATAACATCTTCACCATGGTATAGGTGCCTTTTTCTCAAGTGGTGTACCCACTATTTGAATTTCCAAGTACTTAAGCTACACACAGGGAGAGAATCAAAGTAACCTGAGAGTTAGTCCAGACTGTTGTGTGTAACAAGGGGTGAAGGTGTTTTGAATCTTTTCTTCCATTCTTTAAGTGACAGTAGCACATCTAAGTCTTTTCATGCTAATTTATTTAAATCCAAAAGAACACACTGGATCTGATGACGCTTGGCAACAATACACAAGTGGAAATTTCCTGTTAGCCCTATTCAGTGATGGAGTTGTATTCCATTCTGTGAGACTGCACATAGTGAATAGTTTTTACTACACAGAGCAACAATACTATGTATGTAACTGTATTATCCATAGTCCTCAAGCAACAATATGTGCTTCGGTATTACCTTGCTGCTGTAAGATATCTAGCTGTGTGTTTCAAAAAAAATTTAAAGTACAACTTAGCCAGCCTTTTATAAAAGGCCACGGTCCTCTACTAAAGCTGGGAGTGAGCTGAGGAAGGGACACTGATTGCCTCCTTCTGACCATGCTTCTGCCAACCCTGCACATCACAAGCACAACTTCAGAAAAGACCAACAACTGTACCAGCATGGACAGGCACCAACCTCATGCCTACAGATCTCCTGCACTTATTTATTCAGGATGGGGCAAATGCAAATACGAACACTGTCACTTCAGATCCTCAACAATTAGGACACAGGTGACAGGTCTGAGCATGACAGCTGTACAACACATCTCGTGTATTAAGCCTTCAACATAACCATGCAACACAGCTAACTCCCTTCATAGGTTGCCCACCTCTTCCCAATTACCAGCAGCATTTTACACATAATGCAAAGCAGAATTTGGCCCGCCAGCAACTTTTAGCATCTGTTTGGTACCACACATGTGATCTCGTAAGTCATTCCAGACTGGGCCCAGCAAAACTCTTCCCCTTGTACGTTGCTTTAAACACACTTGTGATCTAGTGAAGGGAACTGCTTGTGTTGAAGTTCGCATCAGCAGTGGAGTGCTTTGCTTTCTTAGTACCCACACAGAACGCCCACAAAAGTCATTAGGTGGGATGAGTGGAGGACTAATTGCAGTGTTTCAGTTTATAGCAATCCCCTGTGAGATACAGTGCGTGCCTTTAAAAGTGTTGTTCCTTGCACTGAAGTATTTACCACAGTACTCATACTTCAAACGGGAAATAATGCAACTATAGAGGCAATAATGCAACTAGCGTAGGTGGTAACCAGCCAATTCTTTTTTACACCTACAGCATATTTTGTTCCAGAAGATCATATTAATGCTATTACGGGAATTATGAAATTGTTATAATGGGACCTGCTAGGTAATATTGTGTATTTGGAAACTTAAAATAGCAATGACCGTCTTAAATTTTCACTACAGCTACTTTTCTTCTTCAGTTCAGCCTGCTATCTCTCTGCAGGCTCTCTGCTTTAATGACTGTTCATCCTTTGATGTTAACAGAAAAATACTAACTACCGGATAAGTGAGTATATGTGTGTACTAGCAAGATCATTAGTCCGAATAAACGTGACAGCAGAGTTGCACAAGTAATGCCACAGTTAGTGGTAAGCACAAACTACAGCTTTGGGTGTAAAATACTGTAATTACAAGGGATGGAGAATGCTCCACAGTTTTTATCCCCGCAGAAATCGATAGTGGAGCAGACTACTGCTCTTCGCTGGAGCACGGGCAGTCTGATGAAAGAACTTATTGATTTATCCAGCTGGTGCTACTGTAGTGAATTATAGACTGGAAGAGAAAGGGCTTGTAAATTAGACTCATTCAATCCAACATTTTCCAGGATCTCTTTTATGTACAGCTATATGGAGATATATATTTACAAGTAAGTTTTTGTCAAAACAACAACCTACTGACTTCTGGTAAGATGGCCTGTCTACTAATTCTTTGACCTCAGGTACACCCATGGTGCTAAAGCTCTCATTTGACTGACACCAAGGAGGAAGTGCCAGGGCACCTAGGAACAGGATTTGGCTATGGTGCAGATAAGCAGCTGGCCAACACACAGAACTGCGGAATCATAGAATGGTTCTGGTTGGAAGAGTCCTTAAAAAATCATTGAGTTCCACGGGCAGGGACACCTCCCACTAGAGCAGGTTGCTCAAAGCCCCATCCAGCCTGGCCTTGAACACTTCCAAGAATGGGGCATCCACAACTTCTCTGTGCAACCTGTTCCAGTGCCTCAACACCCTCACAGTAAAAGATTTCTTTCTAATATCTAATCTAAATTTCCCCTCTTTCAGTTTAAGACAGTTACCCTTCGTCCTATTGCTCCACTCCCTGATAAAAAGTCCCTCTCCATCTCTCCTGTAGGCCCCTTTTAGGTACTGGAAGGCTGTTATAAGGTCTCCCTGGAGCCTGCTCTTCTCCAGGCTGAACAACCCAAACTCTCTCAGCCTGTTCTCATAGCATAAGTGCTCTAGCCCTCTATCATTGCCCAGAGGCTACAGTTCCAGAGGGAAGGTGGCTGTGGCACCCTCCATGACACCTGTGTCACACCAGACCCACTGGTGTGAAGGTGTTGGATGAGTCTGCTGTGAATCTACAGGTCCCCAGGCTAGGAGAAATGTCAGTTCCAGGCCAGTCCCCTGCAGCCTCAAATAATGTGGAAAGAGGCATGGTGTTTTCGGAATTAAAGAAATCCTGGGTTTCTTCCTAGCTCAGCAGGCAGATTTGCTATGAATCTAAATCCAGACCAGCAAAAACATAAGTGTTCAGATTGGTTTTAAACTAAGAAGAATTAAAGAAAAAGAGAGAGACAGAGAGAGAGAACAGCAGGCACGCTGTCACCAAGTACAGCAAATCAATCTGCTCAGCAGTGATGGATCAGGGAGCAGCAATGTAAATTTTATAGGTATATGAAACCCCACAAGTATAAAGACACTATTAAAACACTGCCATTAAATTCCAACACTGAAGGATGATCACAGCCCCTGGAGCCAAGCAGGTCAATATGTGACTGTATATTTTTCATTACCATTTTTTATATACATATATATGAAGCTGAATAGGATTCACAAAAACCTCACCCTCTCTCTCGCTGAAGGCCTCTGCTTTATACTCAGCATCCACTTTCAGAAATAAAATGCAATATACTATCAACAGATAAATGAGATCCCTACAGGGCTTTTATTCTTCCATACCATTATATCTACTTTTCCACAAGATTTCTGCTTAAATGGCTCTCTTTATGCACATACACAAAGATGACATACACCTGCCTAAATATAATCTGATAGCAAAGAGCTCCTCTGTATGGAGAAATGTATCTTTTCTTCCCAATTTACTGTAATGACTTATTCACACTGCTGGAGCCAGGGTTATGTTAGCTTCCCCACTATAAAAGTCACCGAGATGTTATACATAAGAAAAAAAAGGAGCCATGAATCCCACCTTTCTGGCTTCCCCACAAAAGCAAATGTTTTGAGGAATTACAGCTTTATAGGCTGCTGACACTGACTAGTAATTTTTAATGTCATGAAAGTGTTTGTGCGAGCCACTCTGAAGAAGCCTTTGTTGGGGTGGGAAACCTCAAGAATAAAGGGCCATGCTATGCCATAGGGCAGCTCAGAGATCACTGCCAGCACAGTAGACACTTATATGACACTTATTCAAGAAGTGGACCTATGTATTGGTAGTGTCACTTTTCTGTTGTTGTGACTGTCAGACAAAAGTAACCTGCCTCGGAGAATACAAATTCCTGACTCCTTTTTCATGAGAGAATTCAAAGCATTTTATGATCTGGACACGTAGATACCAGATAGCTGTAGTCACAACTCTTCAGACAAAAGAGACCTGAAGCTTGACAGAGAAGTACGGCAGAGAGACAGAATGAAGAAACAGGAGAGAGATGTATGTGAGGATTTTGGCGCAGGTTATCGTTCTAACGAAATGTGAATGGAAATTTCAATGCATTAACAGAAGAGAGAAGACCTCATTTTTGAGAAGGGATGGAGTGCAGAGAAGACTAATTTTTCATTATATGTCAGAATGACTCTAAAACCCTACTCTTCTTTACTTCTTGCTCTGATTAGTCACAAAGGCAGGACCATGGTGTGAATAGTCTTCAGTGCTAGAGTTGATATTCATGAGGCTGCAGCAGGCTGGTAATTATATATGAAGTTTGCATAGGCACTGCATAGATACAGGGTACTTCTTTCTAATACAGAGCACACCAAATTCAAAAAGGGTCATAACTACTATATGCAGAAACACATACACTCACCATTCTTGACAGTAAGAAGCCCCAAGCTGATCTCCTTGGCCAAGCTTACTTTTTTGAAAATGCTGGCTTTGCCCTAAACTCTAGTTTTTGTTTGCATTGTCATAAGAGTCACTGCCAAGCTTCCCCAGACAGATGCTGAGCCAGTATTGGAGAGAAGGGCTGTTTGGTGGGAATGGCAGAAGGGAGAGGGTTCTGTTATGAGACTTTAATTCCTCACTGCTAAACTTCATAAACATTAGACAGCATTACATTAATCTTCAGGGAAGAAGAGTGAGGTGTCCAGTGTGCTGAGAACTGGATTAACCCATTTCTCCATCCTACAAATGATTCCCTGACTTTAGGTCATGGATGCCGATCTGCGGCTATTGTAGGTTTTTCCATGGCCACATACATCCCAGACCCCGGAGGTGTCACAGTGTCACTTACCCTGCATGCAGAGCCCATCGGTGCAGTTCTTGGACTGCAGCACCAGCCCCTCGCAGTCCTTCCCCCCGTTCTTCGGCGCCGGGGCCGTGCACTCCCTCCGGCGCCAGTGGGTACACTCCGTGCCACAGGTGGACCACTTGCTCCAGGACGTCCACTTGCCATCCACTGAGACAAGGAAAGGACATGACATGTTAGGGGGTACATAAAAGCAAGACCGAGTGCCCTGTCCTTCCCAGCAGGGCAGAAGGATCATCAATCTGCTCTTCTTAAAGTCCTCTTTCTGGCCTGTAAATGCACATTCACTCTCCCTCTCCTTTCTCTCTTTCCCAGCCACATTTCTGCTCTTTTCTTCCCTTGTCAGTAGTTTATCTGTGCTCAAAGTGTACAAGAAAATGAACAAGTAAGGAATCTCTTTTTTTTTTGGCATTTTTTAACACAGAGGTTAAAGATAAACTAGGACAGAAATTCTTCTTTAGTAGGAAGACATTTAACGTTAAATGTTTTTCTAGTAAAAAGAATGTCTAGAGGCACTGATCTATTTCACACAAGCAGAACCAGGAATGTGTTTAGTACCTTTCAAAGTCACACAAATGATCTTCAAAAGCACTAAACTGAACAGCCAAAAAACAAACTATGAAATTGTTTCAGTGACACAGCCTGAGTCAGGAGTCTGTCATTTGGAATAGTGACTAGAGATGAAACCAGCTCTTCAAATTCCACCCACGACTAAGACCAGCAGTTAGATGGCCAAGCTTCACAAGCTGAAGACAATCCTACTGCCATCAATTTGAGTGGGACTGCAGATGTAGAAAAGCACTGGAAAAAAGGACAGATGTCAGAACTTCTGTCTTGAAACAAATTTTGTATTTTTCAGAAGTTTACATCTAAATATCTTTTAACCGTATGCATATACATCTCTTTCCAATATAAATGTCTTTGTATTTGAAGTCAGGTAAACACATGACTCAAATTTAACATCCACACCCCAGATGCTCCACTTGCTGTGACAGCTGGACATATTCCCATCATACTTGCTTTCTGTATTCAAATTCCAGTCCTTTTCCAGTGCTTTCAACCTTTATCTCCTAAAATTCGAAGCTTTGAATGTCCCTCAAATCCCCTGAATTACCAGGGCTGAGGCACAGGTGAAAGCTACATGCAAAAGTAGGTCTGAATCCTCTGCGGCTCGATATAACGTGCTCACTATTTCATCTACTTACGTAACAAAATTTCATATTCATTCACTGAAATGTTGGATTTATTAATAAAGAGAAGGAGGCTTTTGTAAATAATAGCCTTCTCCTTAAATGAATAAACTATTTAGGGCTATGTACTGTTCATACTGAACCTGGACACAGAGTGGTGCAAGCTATTTTCTGAACACTTTGGCCCTCGCAGAAGGCACCACCGTTGAGAGGGGCAGGATTGGTGCAGGTCCTTGTACGCTTCTGAAAGCCTCTCCCACACCGGCTGTTGCACACTGACCACTCAGTCCAAGTAGACCAGCCTCCATTCACTGAAAAGCAAAAGAGAAAGAGTATGATCACATAAGTAAGCCATCCTGGTCAGCCCAAAGGCATCTTTGGCTCTGTGTCATGCTGCCTCCAACAGCAGTCACAAGGGATGAAGAAGTCACAAAGAAAGAGCATGAGAAGCACCACTGAACAGACACAAACCCATGTCTCCAGCGTACCGAATGTACTGCTTGCCAAAAGCCATCGTACAAATCGAAAAAATGCTGATGCTGGATTGAAAACAGCATTTGATGCCTATTACAGCTGGCAGGTGACCTGCCTTCTCCTGAACACCAACCTGACCCAGCGCTAAGCACCTGGCAGCATGTGTACAGCCCAAATCCCTGTGGGTTCAGAGAGTACCATTAGCTCTGCCAGACAGAAGCCCGCGCTCTGAAAGCTGCACCATCTTCCAAAGGGAAGTAACCTGCTCTCCAGCGCATTCTCAGATGTACCCATCATGTATGCATGCTGAGAGACTACCGTGTTTTGACTAGGAATTGATAATTTTCTTTCCCTTTCTTTCCAGCAGGTGATTCCAGCATGCCAGGGCAACCTCACTCACCCCTCTGTGGATACAGCTGGTACGTATGAATGTCCCAGCACTTCCATAACAGATATTTAAGCTGCGTAGAGTAAACTCTCACTAAATGCATTTTTGGTTCTGGACTTAGGAAGAAATATCTTTGGGAAAATATTTATGCTAACTCTCTTTTTCATCCACCTGAGTTTCTGGGATAGATGGATGGATGAAGAAGGAGCTGTGCTGCACTATGCAATAACGTCAACGCCAGGTTATGGATAACACACTAACTGTTCAGACTCCCCGATCCCCATAATGACACTTCCTTAAGCAGCTTTGGTAACAAAACCCATAAAAACAGCTGGTCCCCTACATACATGTCTCTTGACCGCACTGTTGAAAAAAATGCTGTATATGTATGAGGGAGAGTTGCAGTATGCCAACATCTTTATGTTTCTGCATTCATCACAGTTACAAAACAGTGCTCTTGCATGGTCCATACCTCAATATCACAAACACTGCTAATCAACTCAATTCAGTCGGTTTTCTATAAAAACTGAACTAAAAGGCCCTCATTGTAATTTCAGGGAAACAACTGCTTACAATTAAATCTAAATGCTACCCTGAATATGAAATGAATATTAGGGATAATGATAGGGATTTTTTCCTACTTGTCTATCCTATAATTAAGCTGATTGTAAGGAACACCAGGACAGTCAGCTGGCACATTATCAGAGCAGGTTTTGTTCTGATGGATACCCCTGCCTGGGATGCATTGGGGCAGTAATTTTGCAGGCACGAAGGCTCAGACTGGTGTGGCAGAGCTGCAGCACAACACAGCCTGGAAGAGACCCCAGGAGGGCATTTCATCTAGCCCCTTCCCAGCCAAAGCACAGCCAACCTCAATACTAGATCAGGGCTGTGGATGCAGACACAGAATAATGTTATCCCATGCTTTGTATTCATCTGATGTTTATTTGTAGGCTAGGTTGTGTGCCTATGAACTGCAGCCCCAGAGCGCTTTGCTACTTTGCCCCTGACATCAGAGTACGTTTTGGTAGCAGACACCAAAAATAAGCTTATTTAAAGAAATGGAAAGAAGCTGGATGATTCTGCTGAGCTCTGACACTCTTACCAGTATCTGGAACCATGAACTTCCTTTCATTTTTACTCATTTCTGAAAAATGTCACTAAGAAAATGAAATGCATTGATAGAAACAATGCCTTGGATCCTCCAGCTGGAGGAAGCACCCTCAGGGCTCCTTGCTGCACCCAGCCAGCACGTGTTACAGCAAGAGGAGCAGCCGCCTTCTCTTCAGTGAGGCAACTGTCTGTTTGTGTAGGTTCCTCCTTTAACACTGTTGTGTGTCACCAATAAGCCAAGCCATCAGACCTATACTTCTGATTATTTTCAGTTATGAACACTGAGTGCAGTCTCTGCATATGGTTGCAAGTCCTTCATAGGGCTGCAATCCTGGACGCTGAATGCAGTACATGTTGCACACAGGCATTTTGCATTTCCCTCCTGCCCCACCACTTGCTCTGAGTGCATTTCCATCCACATGCAGCAGGACAATGCATCACTTACCATAGACAATCACAGTTGCTGTGGTGCTTTTCCTTTTGGCCACAATGTTTTTGGCAACACAAGTATAATTCGCCGTGTCAGAAAGCCGGGCTTGCTTGATGATCAGGTTGTGATCGATGGTGATGTAAAAATTTCTGTCTTCCACAGGATCAATCACCTCTTCGTTCTTCAGCCACTCCACCTTGGGGTTTCAAAGGGCCAGAGGAGAGGCAGTGAGTCAGCACCAGGCCACACCACAATGGGCACAGTATTTCTGATTATATTGCTCATCCCAGAAAGCGCTGGGAGTCAAGGCACATCATGAAGGACTCACCTGATGCATGCTGCCAACTGAAATAAAACACCACAGCCAGAACACGGGAGAACACCCTTCACGCCTACCCTTTCCTTCAGGTCCCGTTCCCTCCCACCTGTCCTGCCTTGAAAATATCAATGCCTTTTCAAAGGCTGCCAGCTACTGTACAGAGAAAAGTAGCTTATCTATGCTTTCAGGGTCTGAGGCAAGGGATATTCCAGAAAATTCCCTTACAACATCAGTAACCCTAAAATTGTGGAGATCTCACCCATTCTTTTGGACATCCTCTCTAATTAGGCAGTTAATAATGCCGTAACCTTGCGTGTTACCTTCCCTGGGTCTAAAAAAATGAGGCCCTATACCAGAGTAGGTCACATTAACAAATTACAAACATGCCAATGTTTTTAAGTACTGATGCACTCACATATGCACACATGTTGTTTTGCTGCAATCACAATTAAACAAAATAGAGACAGTTACCAAGGAAATGGGGAATCACAAAGCACATTAGTGCTTATTTTTCCCTTCTCTTTATGTAAGCCATATTTTATTTTAATAAAGCGTAATTTCCTTGGTTACACAGAAAAATATTTTCATATGTGATTTTTAATCTAGACAATGTTCTCTTTATTGCCTTCCTAAAGAAACACCCTATTATATCCCAGCTGACTGCTGTGAGCCACCTTAATATAATTTGGCTGCAAACCTAGTAGCTTGTTTTCATTTGAACTGAGCCTGCTCTGAAGGACAGAACTGGGGCCCTGGATGGATCAAAGCTGGGCCTTCATGTCACTGGATCACTTCAGCTTGAGCCCAGGACTTAATTAAAGGAATGAAAACATAAACACAATCAACCCACTGGACCCACAAGGTGCTAACTGCCAAGAACCCACTTTTCCAAAGACATTTGAGGAACTGCCCAAGCGCTGACATACCCCCAAACCAACAGAGAACCTGCTCCCCTGCCCCAAGACAGCCGTACAGACTGTCCCAAGCCATGGGGACAAAACTGATGGCCTCTCCCTGTGTTAAACACAGAGGGCTCAATTCATCCCAGACAGAGAGCCAGTCCAATGCTGCCGCTGGTGGCCACCAGGCCAGCGCTGGTGGACATGGGCTTGGTCGGATTCCAGCTGCCCATTCTCCATCTTTAGCCCTACTTTAAACAGCTCCAGTTCCCCTACCCCAGTTTGGGTGGATGTGCATCAGGTGCGAGTGGCTTCCAAAGATGTTCGCTTTACCTAATGCAAAGCCACCCCCGCCAGGAAGTTTTGATTTAAATCCTCCTCTCCCACAGCAGATTGCTACAGTATGGGGTAGCCTCACAACTACAGATACTTTATAGCTTAAAACTGATGGTGCAAAAAGGGCTATGGAAATGGATATGTGCGCCTGCAAGGAACAGAGGAGGAAGGAAAAAAAACAGACATAAAACTTTGGAAGCTGCGTTTCTGTCACTACAATATTCATGTTTTACCATAGAAGATACAAGCTCTGAGACAATAACCTGGTTTTCCTTGCCAGGATGACTAAAATTGTTCTTCCTCCTTTCATCAATGCTAATAGGTGCCGGGTATAATCAAGACAGAGAGATTCCTGTTCAGTCAATGACAATATTCAGCTCCTTCCTCACTTGCAGGTCAAACCTGCACGTATCCCAGACTAAAACAAGTCAGGAGCCCACCTCTCCTCCAGTGGTAGGCTGCCACTTAACCCCTGCCTCTCACAGAAACAAAACATCTTCCTTGGGTTTTAATAGCATTATTTATTTCTGGGATGATGCACAAACCTCTGTCAGGACTTCAAGAGGTGCTACACACAATGCCACAGCTGCATAGCTCCGTCAAATCCATGCTTTTCCTGCGCTCTGCACATTAAGGACACCAGGATGTCAGTGAGGACAAGACTACAGTCATCCCATGGTCTAAGGCTCAGTCCAAAATGTTTCTGGCATGCTCATCCAAGCACACACACTAGCAGTCCTTGGTGCTATGCAGGGCTCCACGCTCAAGCATGAGGTTCTCTCCTTCCAGCACTCTGCAACACTTTCTCTCTCCACAAAAACACACACATACATATTCAGCCTGGGTCTCAGCTGATTAGACAAAATTAAAGCTATGAGCATTAAATTCCTTTTCATCCTTGCAAAAACACTGAGGATGATATGAAAACAGGAGTTGCCAGTATCAGAAAAAAAAAAAAAAAGATACTCTGCATAATTCAGTAAACTGCCTCTGGCTTTTCACCAAATCTCTTAGGAAAAAGATCCTTTTCACCTAATGGCTCAGAGAATTTTCTAACAATAAAACATTAAGATGTCTTTTTTTCTGAAAAATCTGTTTTGCCATTACATGGGTACTGTGTGTGCATGTCTGAACCCCATCTCTCTTACAAGTCACCTCTTTGTTGTATCTAATTCAGTCATCTTCTGGCACCCAGCTTTTTACGATGTCACAAGTCCATTCATGTAGTAAACAATAACATCACCAATTCTGAAGGGAGGAACTGATGGTTAATTTGACAAGAGACGGGAGGTTCCTTTCATATACGTTTTAGTCATCAATCAAGCAACACAAAGAACGGACCCTTCCGGTGGATGTGTTTCCTCCCTCAGTCCTTGTAGAAACAGTAACTGACTAAACACACTAAAACATGTAAAAGAAACTTCTGTTGATACTTATTTTCAGTTATTTTTTTCTGGTGTGGGTGACAGTGGTGTTCAGCACCTCCAAACTTCAGATTTTGTTTTTTTTAAGGTAACCAGAATAGGTGGGAGCAGAGGTGTTCTGTCACATAGGTAGGAAGAGAACAGGTGTCAAATACAAAAGAGAAGAGAAGAAAGTGGAACAAGACAGTGTGATTTATGAATGACAAGTATGCAAACTGTCATTACAGAAGTTAAAAGCAACGATTTCTTTTGATGCCATGTCATTCCCCAAGGCTCAGCCCCCTTGTTGAAGCAGGCTGTTAATCCAGTCAATGCAGAAACTTATCCTGAATTTAATTCCGCTGCCTGAATAATGGTGACTGGTGCCCCGGGGAAACCACCATGCTCGCAACAAGGCTGGCAGATGAAGCACCAGACATTTATGTGCCAGAGACCTGCACCACTCTGGGCAAGCAGACAGAGGGGCAGCAGGATACCCCTGGGCATTTCAAAGTGCACAAGATGCCTGTCTTCAGGGTCATGTCAAATCACACCCTCATGGCTCCATTTTTCAACTCTCTGGAGAAGATGTTTCTAGAGTAGATGTTTGCTTTTGCCTAAATATTGAGGATGTATATGTATTGGCTATAAGCACAAGTTTTGAACAGGCACTTAGATCTATTTGTTCAAGCAAATCAGGCACATCCCTCCAACTGTTATTAATAAACGTATGGATGGTTGTGCATATATGTTAGAAAAGCCTGGGCATCAGTTTTTCCTTATCATAACAGAACTAATTTAATTGGCAACAATACAGCCATGAAGGATGGGGTAAGTGTTCCCTTGTGGAGATGACAGCTATGGAGTATTACAACAACATGCAAATGTGTTTTTTTACATACCAGTCCCCAGAGCAAAGCAGGCACAAAATCCCCATTTCTTTTTTTAGTTTTCTACTCAAGAAGGTATTTTTGTTATATATTGCATGTTGTATATGTTATATGATATATTTATGTTTGCAAACTGACTAGCAAGAGAAGGCCCTTCTGTAAAGGTGTGAACACAGTGAATAAAATCCTGACTAACAGTGACTGTGGATGCTGAGAAGGTGGAGCCTGCCCAAAGTTAGCTAGTTTTTGGCCAGAGCTCCTTAGTCTTCTGGATGTAATTTGCAGATCAGTGAGGCACGCAGCTCCTGCCAGCTGTGCTGCATCTACACGTCCAGTGCTGCTAACACCCTGGCAAGCCTGCCACGAGACTCAGCCATCCCCGTGACCAGCTGAGGAAGCGCACGATCCAAGGCGGCTGGAATTTGGAGCAACGTACCTCGTAGCATCTTTTCTGTCATCCCGCTCCCCAGTGAGAGACAGATGTGTTGCCTCTAATTATTCACTGATTGGTATCGGGAGATACATTAACATAATTGGCACATTTGTTCTAATTAACAGAGGGAACCTGCCACACGCCACCCAACATGAAAAGCGAGACCATCAGCAAGAAAAGGAAACCCGCAATCACTGCCCCAGCTATGTCTTCGAGCTGCACGACACTTCCAGCAGCAGCCTGAAATAAGGCAGCGCACGCAGAGACCAAGACTTGCAAAGCTGGGCCAGGCTTCTGTGCAGACTAAATGAACACAGGGAACATAAATCACACAAGCAATTACATATGCAGGAAAACCTATTACGGAAGATAATTGCTGACACGATTTTAGCCATACCAAGCTACTAACATTACTAGACACTTCACTCTCTTAGCACACTTGTATATGTGTGACTGTTTTAGAAACTGGTAGAGCAGAAGCACATTTGCTCCAAAAGAAACCCAAGAATGGAAAAGGGATACGAGCTCACCCAGATCCTCCCCTCCTGGTTGTATGAGTCATTCCTTACACCTCTCGCAATCTCAAGAGGAAAGTCAGCAGGGCGAGAGTTCTGGATTCTGGTCTCTCATTGCCTCCTCTGCACCAATCTGCCCTAGAGTCATCTTCAGAGTGGAGAGAACCTGTCGAAAACAGCAAGTCTTCCACTCCCCTAGACACAGGCAAAACCCTCCAGTGCCCAAGCGCAATTCTCCAGAAGAAAGAAGATGCAAATGGCTGGGAGCAGTGAGAGATTTGCCTTGATAAAAAGTAATTTAGGATTCTGGGAGGCAAGACCATTTGCACTCTTGCCTTCCCCATACCTGGCCAACACGGCAGGATCACCTTCCATCTGGTCTCCCAACCATGCTGGCGTTGTGGCTTATGTTCTCTGCAGCCGTACCGACCTGTCATGGCACCACTCACCACCTTTGCTGCAGACCCTGCTGAGTTCACATCACCTCCAACAGCCACAGGGAAATCACAGCTCCCCTGCTTCACCCGAATTGTAACAACAGACACGCACCCTATGCCATATTTATAGTGAGGGCACACATACACGTGCCAGTAAGAATGAAACGTCTGTGAAGCTAGCTACTGATTTGGACACAGTACAAGACATCCAAGTGAGACTGAGAAAACTTTATCAGTTTTCATACAGGCCATTGAGCCAGCAGCTATTTCAGGTACCTTGAGACTTGAGTGCCTCTTTCAAGAATGTTATTTGATTTTTGGATTTGGTTTCAAATGTACACTTTCATCCCAGCAACTGCCTGCTGAAGAGGATGTTGTCCTCTGCACACTACTTGCTGGAAATAGAATTTTTTTTTTACCTGTTTAAGATTTAAAAAAAAAAAAAAAAAGACAAAAAAAAGAGTAGTCTCCAAAGAGAATGAAACTACAGCTATGAGTGACTGCAAAACACATATTGAGGATGAGACAGCAAATGCAAACCACTGTGACACTTTGTTCAGTTGTTGCTACTGTGCTTCTGCTGCCAATAAGGGGAATTTGCGTTCCTGCTCTGGAAACACTTCCTTAATTGCACATATATCCAGCTTTTTGCTTAGTACAAAACCATAAGGTGTACGTACAGCTGCTGGATGTCTCCTGCCCTATTACAGCTTCACTTTACACAAAATGGGGAAGTGAAGCCTCACAGGAGAAACTTCAGAGGCCGAGGTGAACTGCATGGCTTAGGCAGTAGCAGATAGAGAATTCTGTTTCATAGACCATAGAGTATTTTCATTCAAATACACATCACAGCATCTATAACCAAAACCCACAGTGGCTGCCATGTGGCCACCAGGAATTGCTGGGCTCCCTTTCCTGCTTGAAAGAGGGGTTCAGAATTGAGCTCCCATGTGTTGGTTGACGTTTTCAGCATCACTTGGGCATGCGGACTCCCGATACCCAAAGCAAACAGGACAGGTCTGTTTGAAAACAGTTTTAAATGGGTTGGTTACCAATGTGAAGTCTGCAGTTCTTTGGATGGGTGGATGGCCTCCTTCTTCATAGCACAGAGCTATAGTTCAATAAGGGAACAGGAATGCTAGCTGCATTCCCTGAGGATGAGTCCTTTCCAGTTTTCCCTGAAACTGGCATTGTGCCTAATGCCCTATGACAGCTCCTCCTGTCAGTTCTAAAGTATGTAGAATTTTGTCCAGGTTACACTTTTTAGTGAAAGAAATACATCAGTTCTAGAAGCACATGGAAATTCCTGAGCAAAATCCAGCAAAACCTGATCAGATGACTTTTAAGTAACAGCTGTCATGCATTCTGCAGACCGTATTTTGGAAACCCTTCTGTTAAAACATGGGAGCATTGACATTCTTCACACCAAAGATGAGCACTGCATCTGAAGAAGTTAACGCCAGAGGAAGTGACCAAGGCAAATGCTATCACTGGGTGCCTGAGGGTGCTGGTAAGAACTGGGGGCTCTCCAAATCCCTGCCAGAGGTAACTCTTGCAGGCACTATGAGGCCTGTTTGCTATAGGGAACAAGAATCAGTTGGTGTCATAGTAGGACCTGATGGTCTAATCTTGTAGGCTTACTGAATAGTACCTCCAAGATGAGAAGCTATCTTCTCTAAGGGGAAATCTGGGAGGTACGCTCATCTACCTCACCAAAAAAATGCAGCAAAAGCTGTGTCCCACACGGCACATCTTCCAAAAATATGCATAAGGTAAAATGCTGCTCTTTCTGAGTACATCTTGAAGAGGAGAGGTAGCTTGTGTTAGCTAAACCAGCATCCCAGAACCAGCTTTGCCACAAAATGCAAGCTGTAGAGAGGAAAAGCTAGCAGGGTGCATGTCACCGCTCTTGTAGAAAACTTCCTGTCGTAGTATTTTATGGAGGAGCTAGAAACCTGACCATTCTCCAGTCCCACAGATCATCCTTGCCTGTGCCAATGGTACAGATTCACTTAGGAGCACACTCTGTCCTCACTTAATGCCAGCATCAACAGAACTTCTCTAGAAATGAGAAGTATAGGGGTAGATCCCATAGAAAATTCAGGTTTCAAAAAAACTCTGTCCTGCAGGAAGAGATGCACATGGGTTCCTTTCACTGTGGAAACAGACAGATAGGAAATGTAAAAAAAAGGCCACCTAATAAGGTAGCATCAGCTATGAGATCCAAACCTAAGCCTGTTTTCAAGCAGAGGGTTGTAACCCACCTCTCTCATTTCTCAAAACAGTGCCCTGATCATCCACCACCAGAATGGGGGGTCAAAATCATGTAAAAAAGAATATAAAAGTATGGAACCAGACACTGACAATTCAGGGAGCTTTAATCTTCTGGAGAAGGACAGACCTGCATTGCCAGACCTTACTCAACAGCTCTTGTGAGAGGTCCTCACTCTTCTTAGGCTGTGCTTCTTCTGCACACAAACCTATCTCCCTCTTCCTTCTGTTGCCAGCCAAAGGCAGTTCTGCTGTATGTTGTAAGGCACTGCAAAGAACAGTGTCACTTCCCAGCTAATTAGTATTTGTGGTCACAAACTCCTCCACTCTGCTCTCCTAGAGCTTACTTTCCTGCCGGGAATATAAACCACTGCCTCAGTGACACACACCTGCATGGAAATGCATACACATGAACTCCCAATTAAAGGATAATTGCTGCTAAACATAAGTGGCTCTCATGCAACAAAGCAAACAGTGGTCGAATTAATAATCAATTAGATGAAGCAGCCACCTGATGCTGCCTATTTGGAGAAGTCCCCAGCTTCCACCAGCTTTTGCCCATGCAAGAGCAGCTGAATAAAGCCTGTGTCACAGTCATCTTGACTCGGCAAAACACCCTTTTCTGCCTCTTGACTCAGGGATGTTTTTCCCCTTGCTTTAGTTCCTAATTAAAGCCATGAATGTGGATAAATATCTTGTCCAGTTTTAAACCCAGCTGGGGTCGCCAAATGGTATGTTGTACTCTGTTTTGTAATTAAACTACTCTGTGAAACACCTCAATTGTAATTAAAGAAGCAACTATCCCCCTGTTAAAGGTGCCACAAATCACACATTTCAACGCAAAAGTTCATCTGGCAGCTTAACCAATCTTACATCTCATTGATGTTTTGATCTATAACCTACCAGAATGAGCTAGTCTGATGTGACTCGCTGCCTCTAACTATATTTTACCATATGCAATACAAGGCTGGCATCTTTCAAAGAACAAATTAAATGAGCTAAGGGGTTAATTGCTAATAACTGCCATTACTGTTGGAGCATTGCAGAATGGGACCCTTCCTGCCTTGTCAGGTTAGGCTTGAAAAAATGCACATGCAGAAGAGAGTGGAATTGAAAACGACATTTCTGATAACACCAGGGAACTGTCTGATCTCCGCTGAGCACCGGCAGCTCCTGCCAACTCTGGCAGGTCAGGCTGCTTATCTCACTGCCTTATCCTATTCCTCCCCAGAAAAGCAGAAGTCAGGGAAGCACGGAGCTAGGGCAGGGTGTTGTTTGGTTTTATCTCCATTACTTTTTTTCCATTTTTCACAGCAGAAACAAGTGAATTTGCCTCTTCATCGGCTACGTGTGGAAACCACCTGCACTGGTCCTTCTACTGCTTGCCTGGGCCATGTATAGGAAAAGACAAAGCATTTGCCTGGGTGTTTCACAACTTGTAGGTAGGTTCAGCTTGATATTGGCTATAAAACCACGAGTGGTGAGGTGCCACTGGCATGGACACGGGTTGGGGCTGGTGGGCAAAGGCACATGGCTACAGAGAAGTTGATCTGGTTTTCCCAGTGACCAAGCAAACCCTCAGTTCCTTACTTGGTCCCACATGAACAAGAAAGGTCTACTTGGATTTGACCTCAGGCCATGAGACTGGTGTATTTTAAAACACTTTCTTCTATGTGGATCTTGGGCTTTTTTTTAGTGGCTGTGATCTGAGCCTACTCTAATGCTCGTCATGTCCTAGTGGGTCTGAGGGACTGGTAAGTGCTGCTTTAAAAGCTTTGCCTGCCCATTTCTGTCTTTGTCCTTCTTGCCTTCTGGAGCAGCTGTATGCTGCTATGTGGCTCAGCTTTTCAATAATAGTAAGATCTGCTCTAGCATTGATCCATAAGAGCTTGACACAGTTAATTGCAATTAAATAGGCTGGGAATTATAAGACTAAATTCCCCAGCTACTGAAAAGAGGACAGAATGTATCCCTGAGCATGGTTGTTCACACCACTTTGAAATACCAGGAAAAAAAATAATTCTCTGCCTTTCTCTTGGTGGCAGAGAATAAAATCAAAGAGAAAAAGCAAGAGGAAGACTCTGTGACTCTGTACTCCAGCATTATATTACACTGAATGCGTATTTTTTACAGCTTCACACTGTAAACTTTTCTTCCTCTACTTTGGAGTTAAAGCCAGTGACTACTTCAGAAGGCAATAAATGGTTAAAAAAAAACCAACAAAAACCAACAAAACAAAATGCCCGGACTGGGGAGAGTCTGAGGTACATGCTCACCAAAGCATTTGGAAATGCTGCTCGCAGCTGTAGCATATGCATTACCCTACTTAGAATCAAAGCAGTCTTTCAACAAGATGGAAAAAAGCCTCAGCCTGCTGCCTGCCTTCTCCCACGTTCTCTCTTACTTAGTTACCTGCACCAGCATATCAGAAACTTCTCCGAACAAATAAACGAAGTCTTAAACAAAGAACCCATTCATCTCTAAATTAAAATAATCATGTAATCCTTCAACCCACCAAGTTACCTTTCATCTTTCCATTTTTTTTAAATTTATCTTACCAGCTTCAGCAAGTGGCTGTAATAAAGTGTCACATTAAGGTATTCATATTCATTAGTGTTCAGGTCTTTGTTCTTTTAATAGTGTTGGAAAGAATCTACAAAGAGGCTGTATTAGGCGGCTGTCCAATCTGGGTGTTTGATCTCCTTCTGACTTCAAAAGTCAGAAGAGGAAAAAAACAACATTGAGAATGGTTCTTTTGAATGTCAGATGGGGAGTATACAATTTCTGAGCCTGCCAAGTGTTAATTGGTGTCTGCCCTGACCACGGTACAAATAAGATTCAGAGCCAGTTAATGTACAGTCATGAATCTCAGCTATTCAGAGACAGAGCGAGCCAGGATACTAGAAGGCAGGAAAAAGTGCAATTATTACGAGAGTAGTTCACAGAGGATCTTTTCAGAGATCACTTCCGTGCATCATGTTAAATCACGCTGTTTGGGTCCCAGATGCTCAACTGGGCATTACAGACCTTTCTGAGGGAATAACCACACTAGCTGCTGAAATTTCAGAGGTGCTTGTAACATTGCATTCAAACAAACTACCCATCATCATCAATCTCCATTTCTAGCAAACGTAATGAAGTTCCCCATTACTACCCTGCACCTCCAGAACAATGTATCCCATTGCAAGCACTCTTGTCATGACACAAGTTGATTTGATGCAAAGAAGCATCAGAAAGGAAAATAAAAAATTGCTGCTAAATTCCTGAGGAAAGTCAACTGATTAATATTAGAGTTGTCAGCAAGCTGGCTTGGCAGACCTAAATACTCTTTACAGTTTTAGGGATCTCAACAGGGAAAGAAAACAGCCTGCGGGGAAAAAAAAAATGGGAAAAATCTTCTATGCTAATTATTCCTTCCAATGTTTGTGGACACGTTTCTGCATTTCTGATTAAATCTAAACTTGGGTTAGATGGGGAGGTAACACTTTAAGCTTCATCTCCTGAGAAATCAGTCATCAGCGCTGAGTGACAACCACTTTGCTACTTAGCCACGACAGTCTAACTTATCCTAATGCAAATTGGCATCAGTTTCTTCTGTGCATGGCAGAGGAAAACCGAGGAGAATTCAGATAGGGGAATTACCGTCATTAACAATCAATTTTTCTCTTAACAGCCGCAGCGGATTTAGGATTTCAGAGGCCCCCCTGTGACTCAGAGACCCCCCTCCCACCAGCAGTGTGTCTAAAGCTGGAGCCACCACTGCACTTAGGCAAGCTCCTGTTGACAGGGACACCTGCTGCTAGTGGTGGGCACAGATTTTGCTGAAGGGTAGGCTCGCTCCTGCCAGGGGGAGGGCAGGGTACCCACCCCGGCTTTACTTAAATGCCATCAGGAAAAACCAGATAAGCCCCTGAAGATGGATTATTAGGCAGACATATACCCTACTTGCCCCCACTTCATGCTGTGGTGTGAAGCTGTTCTGGACCATGGTATATCCTCTTGTGCCAAGCTGGCCGGCTGGTGCACACACACCATGCACAAGCATGTGCACAAATGTGAGGGAAATATAATCTGGCAAACTAAAAATTAAAGCATCTTTATACTATGCTTGAAAGGAAGGAAAAGGAAAGATAGGCTGGTATTAATATGCCCCGCCAGCTACGTGTCCTTTGGAGGCCAGATGTAACTGTGATTTTTCGAAAGGGAAGAAAAAACTAAAACCAAACAGCCTGCATCTCTGCCCAGCGAGGCACCATAACCCAAAGCCATTAATCAGTTCCCAATCAATCTTGTTTACCGTCAGTAGTCAGTCAGCTCTCCATTACCACCCATTCATCATGCCATGCCCTAACTCACTGCACCATTAGCCACTGATCAGGCCTTAGTCAGGATGTCCAAGTGCCAGGGCACTGCTGCTTCTGCTCACCTCAGCTACTGGGATGCCTTCGGGGGGACGGCACTGGAGCAGGACCTCTTGTTCCAGGGACACTTCTTTCCCCAAGGGTTCCTGCTCAAAAGTTTTCCGAAGATCTGGGGAGGGAGAAGGAGAATAAAAATAGTAGTATTAATAGCTGGTCGCATAAATTACATTTGATTGCCATACTGCATAAATATGAGGGATCTTTCTAAACAGAGAAAATAGCATTTCTGTTCCCTGGAAATTGAAGCACTTAAAAAAGACTGGGACATGTTTTCACTTCATTCCAACATTAATCTGTCAAAGGTTTCATAGTGGATTTATTATTTATATTATGGTAGAATATATGAACCCAGAGAGGATCCAAGGCCTCACTATAGAAGGTCATGTTCAGACACAGAACAAAAAGTGAAACAAGTTCCCTTATTCAGGTAATTTATGTTTGATAAACTATGCCAGTGAAGTACTAAAGTAAGTTATGGAAAATTAAATAAACCTGTAAAACTAAAGCACATAAGCCTTAAACTCATGAATGCAAGTGTTCATGCTGTGATTTGATGCACTTTTAGTTTATAAGCATTAACTTTACAGCTTTAGTTTATGTTTCTTCACTTTTTCATTACCCCTGTATCACTAAATAGATAATAATAATCATAATCTGGAGCTGAACTGCACTTGGATCCCAGCACAGCACCCCAGAAATGTGGCAAGCAGAGAGGGCATTGATTGTGTTTCCAAACGCTGGACCACTTCATCATACCGGACAGCTGTGAACCCTGGCTTTTTCATACGCTTCTGTAATATCTTTGTGTTGGTAGTAAAATGGAGTTGAGAAGTTCCCTCCTTACCACAGGCTTGCCACGGACTGGCACCCTCTCCACTGTGCCAGGGAGGACAGGGTTTCGCAGAAGTGAGAATTCAGCCCCAGTAGTGACTGGGGATATTTCTCTCTGCTGCAAATGGACACAGGGTCATGTTTGAGGTCATACCAGAGAGCTGGCCTGACTTTAAAAAAAAATACTTGCAAAAAAGTTATTTCTATTTTACTCTTTGTTCTCAAGTCAGACCAGTTCTGTATGCCAGCTCACGGCAAGGTTGCACAAATACTTGTGTCATATTGGAAACAGGTCATATGGGAACAATTTAAAAGCCAAATATTTCATATTTTGAAGCCATAACCTGCAGCTGTGCTGGAAAACAGATCACTGAATTGAACAGGTTTACAAATAAACCATCCAAAGAGTTATTTTTCATCTAGATTACCTCCAAGATCTGATTTACAGCTGACCCCAGCAGGAACTGCATCAGCACTACCAAAAGGCAAAACCTGGGGCAGACAAATGCACAGATGGAAAAGGAGATGGGTGTTTGCCATTAAAATCAGCTCCTCTGAAACTCACCTTCAGATAGCATGAGACCAATGTCAGGAAAACATGGCTGTTCAACTACCTGGAATTACATGTCAATCCAATTCTCCTATGGAAAAGCTCTGTCAGAGCTGGAGTTGCTGATTTTAACTTAAACCACAGTAAACTTCTAACGCCCTTAAACCCATGCATTTCCCTAGTGAAACTGAGACGTCTCTTTTCTTCCCCCACACTGAAGGCACAAGAGGAGTGACCCCAAATCCCACGCCCTTCCCACCTCTGGCATTCTGTCTCCCTCTAGCACACAGGGCAGGGATGCTGAGAGCCCCTCTAATGGGACAGGATCTATTGCCACAGTTTAGGGCACAGAAAGATAAACTTTGGCAGCTCCTACTGTGGCAATATAAGAAATTACTGCCTCCAGCTGTCTGCTTGCTTGTGGGTTACCTCTGTTGACAGAAAGCACATGCCAATGTCAGAGCTATCTCACTACAAAATTCTCAGTTGTTGATAAGCAGGCTTGAACCTACAACACCGGGTAACTTATGGCAAAGGGGAGGAGCAAACATCTGGAAGTGATCAGTTCTTAGGATGACATGCCAAGCTTCACCAGACTCTGCCTGTCAGCATCCTTGTCACACTGGAGCTATTCCAGGCCAGCGAGGCTCATTCACGTGAGAGTGACCACAGCAAGACAACTGACCAGTTCAGGTCAGTCTCCAATGCTTGTGAGTAGCTCCCACTGCATTGCTAGCTCCCCAGCATCACCAGCCCACCAGCTTCATCCCACCCTGACAGGCCAACCAGGGGACCTCAATTTGAGTAAACCCAAAACCCTCCAGGTGCCCTATGGGTAGGAGTCATTCCAAGGGCAGAATGTTGAGTTTTGGCTTGCTGTACTTCTGCATGATAAACATAGAGATAAACAGCTCTTGCAGGAGCTGCTGTGTTTCTCAGGATGTGACATTCTGCATTTGGCCCAGGCTCCTCATGCATCATCTGAGCTTGATAGGTATCCTGGGCACACATAACACCAGGTTAATGCAGTTTGCTTTAGATTAGCAAATATTGCTAGCAGTACCCATATGATCATATTATTGCTAGTTTCCAAAGGAAAAGAATTACCTTCACATCCGGTACACCTTCACACACCTAGCAGGTACAGACATGGTGCAGACAATTATAACAGATGTATTGTGCTCTAATATCATGGCTGAGAATAAATAAGAAAGTCACCGTGCTGGTAATAGTAGCACATAAGCACAGTAATAAGTAGTACATTAATAATAGCTTTCAGGTGTTCAGATATGGAGGGACGAAGACAGTAAAGGCAGATTAGATAGATAATAATCTGAGATTTTTTCCTTGACACATTGATTTACTGTCCCGCCTACCTTCCTGAAACATTAATAGAGCTCTGAAGATCTCCAGAGCCTCACACACACAATAATCACCTCTCTCATAAAGCACTTGCCTTTAAAAAAAAAACTCAAATTCTGATGCATACAAAAGTAAACAGCATTAGTCTAGAAATGTGTAATAACAGTAAAAAAATCCCACTTTAATCTCCTTATTATCAACAGCTGGAATTGCCGGGTATGAACAGCCCCTTTTCCCATGGAACCACTACAGTGGGGCTGTGGCAGGTGAGACGAATCCTGTGGGACCTCGGCTCCCCACTGCCTGTGGAGCCTTCCTGCGTACAGATGCTTTAACAGCACTGTTGGATTCCAGCAGGTCAATAATCCACAAACTAAAAATATACTAAGTTGGGGCCTTGACATAATAGACAGTAATGTTCTCAAAGGAGCCATTAGATACTATTGAGTAAATGATACTAATTTGTGGGGGGAAAAAAAAAAGAAAGTATATAATTGGGTATTACAAGATTGAGAGCTCTTATACCCTATTCTGGTGGCTCCTTCCCATGTTTTCCCAGCTTTATCCCACCAGAACTATCTACCACCTCCTGCTACAGGCACAAATAGCCACAGATGTCGGCTGTGCAGGACAGGTTTTATCCGACCAAGCATAAGGTTCCCTGGTTGGTAACAGACAAATAAATTAACAAGGTGGTCTTTTAAGTGATGAAGAATCAGAGGGCCCGGACAACTTCGTCACCTGCTCTAACTATTATGAAACACCTTCCTGGGACAGCACTAGGTTTTGAAATGACTGAGGTTTTTTTCTATGGCCCTTGCAGTATGATTTCTGTGGATAACGACGGCCTTCTAACTCTTAAGTCTTCAGGATCCTTTGCCATTTAACAAATATAGTCATCATGGCAACTTCATATTGTCGACGAGGAGTGGGTGAGCTTGCTAATATACTGAGGGACTTTGGAACTTTTCCAAGGAGAGTATTTTCAATAACATTTTTCACTTTTTCAAAGTGTCACATAAGTTACAATTGCTTGCAAGCAAGGATAGAAGGGATACATTACCAGAGAATGGTAAAATACGAATAAAATTCATCCCATTTAAAAAAATGGGGGAAAAAAAAGAGAAGTTTTAAGAATCTTCAGAAAAGATGCTTGAAAAAGCAAAACAATAAAACATTAGATCCATTCTGGGTCAGGACCTCCTTGTCTGTGAAGAGGCAGTGTGAATTATTAAAGCCTCAGGTCTGCAGCAACCCTGCTAATGTGACACTGAGAAAGAGGTTTCTCTATCCTCACTATAGGAAGAGACACAAGAGAAAAGCAGTTGCACTTTATTTCCATTATAATTTCCATTTTTCAGGTAATATAGAATAATCCCTGATTGTCTGTGTTAGCAATACTCTTCCTCCCCTTATAGAGGTAATATTGCTGCCACAGCCCATCTCTTTTGGAGCAGAGCGAGCCCACATGGGCAGCAATGCTGAAGGGTCCGTCTTGTTTTTCTCACCAGCTCACTCACGTATTTCACCCAGCTGCAGGTGGGGATGTCACCGTCAGGCTCAGGGGACAGCCTGCACCCCTAACTTTTCCCCCACCCCTAACTTCCCTTCAGGGCTGTCTTCATGAAAGGAAATCAAGGAGAAGAATTAAAATTCTGGTCTGCCACCTTGAGCCAGACTATTTTCTTTACTAACGCATCGTCTTAGTAAATTCAGAGGGGGCTCTTGTGGCATGTATCGCAGCACATTTACAGCATACTTAAGATAAGACTTTCCTCCAAGACTCCTGAAATACTCCTGCACAACACTCTCTGGTAAGGACAGATGGCTGCATTCAGAGCTGCATTGAAATGAGAGAATTTCCACAAGCATAAAACTGAAATAGTATAATGGGAAATCAGAATCTCAGTGTACACCATATTGTTAGCTTTATTTCTGAATCGCTATGCTTTCAGGGGAGAGTAGCATTAGATCTTAATTTTGAAGCACTGTTAAATGACTTCCTTTTACATTCAATGCATTTTGAGCTTGCAAACCACTCAGAAGTTGCATTTTCGCCTGCTAAAGGTACTCATTTCTACAGGAACTCATGGCATATCCCCCCTTCCTTTTCTACCTGTCAACTGCTAAGAAAGAGCATAGAACAACCCTGTTTTTTTTTCCAATCAAATGTATTCTATCTCTTTGCTGTTCTGCGTTTTACTGTGATGGGTGGGTGGGTAAAACTTTAAGGGTATCTTTTATCATTTCTGAGAAATGTGATAAGAGGCAGACCAGACGCCTTCAAGGCAGTGCTAATGCAATGGTGACTAATGAATGAGCATGAAAAACGGACACTTGTCAGCCAGGAATTAGATGTAAACCAGAAACAAACAGAACAATGCAGCATTACTGTCAGGGAAAGATGGATTTCTGCCCTTGGTAGACATTAAAGATTCTGTGCTGCTTCTAGTAACTCCACTGTCAACTTTCCTTCTATAACAAACAATTCAAAAAATGAGCAAGTATTAAGAGCACAAAAAGAGAAACCACATTATTTTCTATCCAACTTTCAGACAATCACAGAATAGTAGGGGCTGAAAGGGACCATATTAACTATGGACATTGAGAGAAATGCGTTTGGTGTGTGCTTTCAGAGAAATAAGGTTTTAAGAATGTAAAAATACCTTCATAAGACGTACATATTTCCATATAGAAGACAGCTTGCTTTATATGGTTAAGTATTTACAGGCATCCATATAAAAACAAACAGGTCCTAAGCAAAAAATGCAACTGAAAGGGAAAATGGCTTGGCATTATTTTAACCATTATTAGAGAATCAATACGTACTAAGCTCTCCACTTCAAGCCTATGTCCTAGCATTGAGAGTGTTCTCAAGAGGTAAGGATCAACGCCGTTTTAACTTTAGCTAGTCTAATAAGAAACACTCAAACAGAAAAATAATTGTGTAAAAAGAGTGGGAAAAGGCCACTGATGTTCTGCAAAACGAAAGAGGATCCACATGCTTGTGAATACACATCTCACTGCATTTATGTCCAAACTTGGATGACTGATGCTGAGTTAGGGAAACATGACTAATATTTTAAAACTGACCCATTCCTCTCCCATCACTTTCCGTGATGCAGGTGGAGTTAAGAGACACCCTCTTTTGCAAAAGAAAGGTATTAGAGACTGAATTGCAATTCCAAATGTAAGAAACCATGTGCTATCAGGCATACTTCACCATCTCTTTTCTGATCACAGCTGAGTCTATGACCTTTGTGCAGGGATTGATCACGCTGGTGGGTAAATAATGGAAAGGTTTGGTACAAAAAAATCCTTTTTTTTTTTTTCATTTTGTCCTTGTGTGGTTCCAGCTCTCTATTGTTACTTAGATTAAACCAGATTTCCATTGAGACAGTCACAAAGTTGTCACCACTCTGTAACTCAGGGGATCCCTCTGAAACCTCTATCAATTGCTACTGTAAGTGTGGCACTTCGCCCTGTGGAGTGCTGACCAAAGCCTCCTGCCCTCCACCAGTGCACCACGGGATGAGATAACACAGCTGGACAGGGCTGTGCTCTCAGCCAGCCCAAGCATCAACAGCTGGAGCTGAGGACAGAGGAAATAACTCAACATCTCAAAACCCTGCCTTTATGCTCCATACACAATTCTGTGCCACTCTTTCCTTCTCTGGAGGGGATGTTTCACATCTGGCCAGCCCTAAAGACAAATGCCATGGCACCACAAGCTGTCCGAGCCACCCTTTCAGCCTGGAGAGGAACATCAGGGATAGTGGAGCTTCTCCCTTTCCAAAGATGCCTGGCACCCCACAGCTTGGGCTGAGCTTGTCCATATCCCTCCAGCAGCCCCAGGAGCAAGGTTTCTCCCACGCAGCTGAGAAACCACACCAGCTTTCATAGTCAAGCAGCTGATGGGGACTGAGGCAGACTTCTTGGAAATGCACAATATGTTTTGGCAGCACAGGCTTCTACCTCAGTGACCTGAGGTGGTACTTGGAGCCTTACTGCCCACGTCTGCAGAAAAAACATCTTTATCCCATTCTCTCTTCAGCTCTAAGCTAGTTCAGTCAGGTGCTGGTAAGGCTAAACACCATCTTGGCAACACAGCTTCCATGTGGGCAATACTTTTAATGAAGACTGAGCCACTCAACACATCTGATATTGATACAACTATAAAAAATACAAGCAAGCAAACTTTATCAAGAATTCACTGAGCAGATGGGTTCCCAGGTGTACATCGATTGCACTGTTCTCCTCCTCTTATATTTTCACTTGACAGTTTGATATTTGTTTTTCTTGGTTATCCTAATCTACAAACTAATTTATAAACTTAATTTTATTCACTAAGTTGGTGATTGAAGATGGAATCTTCAGGTCCAGAGAAGGGCAACAAAGCTGGTGAGGGGTCTGGAGCACAAGTCTTACGAGGAGAGGCTGAGGGAGCTGGG
>JAOTQQ010000032.1:28457142-28539552 GCA_026546715.1 Gallinago undulata | reverse complement strand
TTTTTTTTGTGGTTGGACTTGATGATCTCTGAGGTCCCTTCCAACCACCGTGATTCTGTGATTCTGTGATTCTGATTCTGTTCTTGTTTTACAAATAAATCTAAAAGTAAAGTTCAAATAACCTCACTTCGACAGATGCCTTTCTAGATGGCAGATACATCAAAGGTACCAAAGAAGACAATCAAGACATCAAGTGTACATTGCAATCCATATGTAGAATTGAATTTAAAACACACTGAATCACTAGAACAGAAAATAATTTGTATAAATATGGTGTTTTGTTGTTGCTTTCTGATACCCTAATCTGACATGCAGCTGTCTGGTCACTACCAAATCTAGACAAAATTTTGTTAACTTCCTAACTGCATCTGTGTTTCACAACCAGGCACTAGGCAGGCTCTACCGAGAGACGATCATTTCTTAGGCATGACAGCGTAGGTAGGATATTCTCAATGCTCCTACGGAGGGATTAAATTAATATAAATTCAGTAAGGGGGTTTCTCTTTAAAACAAATGCAACGCTAACAGTGAAGTAATGTGATTTGTATTTATTGGTGTTGCAACTGCATCCTTAAGTTCAGGAGCCTGTCAAGCCTGCTAACTTGGGAAGCAGTGCAGAAGCACGCCTGTCAGGAGCTAAAGCAGAGCCGTGGTATCAAATATGTTAAATGCTCTGTGAACTCCTCTGCTGCCCTTTCTGTGATCTGCCACTCTCTCTTCAGTAATCTCAGCTCCAGACCACTTGCCTCACTTATCACTTTATTAACTACAGGCAGCAGATATCGATTAGTAGCAACTTAAATGGTATACAAGAAAGGAATTAAGGTTCTATCTCTGCTAACTCTCATTCCCACTTATCAAAGTTCGCAAAACACATTTTGGGGTTATTTTTTAATACTGCACATCCTGGACGTACCTTCCTATTAAAACTTTCAAGTGACGTCCTTCCCAGCTCGCTCTCCTTATCTCAACATCCACCCCTCTTTGTATCTACTGCAATGTGCTCTAATGCTCTGGTGGTGTGACGAGAGGGAAGAAAGGCGCTGCAGCAATGTAACACGGAGCATGGGCCTCAGTACTAAAAGGTGAGATAACCCAGTGTCAGTAAAGAATCTGTGGGGTTTTTTTAAAATATCTCTTTCTTTGTATTACTGCATGCTCCCTCTAAGTGGAGATAAACCGTCAGGTGAACTAGTCTACTTTTTGTACTGCATTTATCTTATCAGTATACAGTATCTGACATGCATATATTAGCTACATTCCTTTGAAAAAAATGTCTGGGGGGAAAAAGGCAGATAAGTACATAGGAAACTAATATCAAATTATACAAAAGATTAACAAGTGCAGTTCTTTACTACACCAGGGCCTTTTTTTTAATTCTGTATTTAGGTAATGAATAAAGGAAAAGAATATTCACATTCATTACACCAAAAAAAGACCAGGTAACAGAACAAGCTGCTATTTTCTTTTAGGTTTTCAACAAATCCAAAATCAGGAAGCAGATTTAGGGCTTATATTCTTACTATATGTTCTCAAGGACAGCCTGGGTTAACGTCATGAAGTCAGTGAGGCTACAGCAACACCGAACCACAGCAGATAAAAACTGAGGCTTCTTTATGCACATGGGCTCAGAGCAATTTGTCTTAGCCACCCCTTCATTATCTGATCTAAAAATTAGGTCAAATTCTGCAGCTATTTGTTAGTCTTTATCAGAAGTATTTTCCAGTGGGTTTAACCCTAACTCTTGGTTACAGAGGCTCAGGCCTCATTCATCCTTTTAACAGGAATTTTGCCCTGTTAGATTTTATCTGTTCTGTTACATAAAATCCACATTAAAACTTTATATTGGGCTTGGTTTTGTTGTTTTTTTTTTTAACCAAAGATAAAGCTACCCGAACCCCCTCCTTTTTCCCTCTACAAAAGGAACATTTTTTTAATTGGGCAGAAAAACTGTATCAAAACATATTAGTGACTCCTAGTGCTCCTGATAGGATGTGTCTAGAATAAATAAGAAATGTGTGAATAAATAGGAAATACGTTTTAGCACTTTCATAGGCCAGTATCTCTGAAAATTATATCTTTCCAGCTCTACCAAGATATACATTAGGTGTTCCTACTCTGTTGGCTACTGAGATATCTAGAATGGCAGTGTGAAAATTAATCCCCACAAATCTGCTGTTTTAAGAAGATGAAATGCTCAGCTCTGTTCTCTAGGGGAGACCAAAACCTCAGGAAGATGAATTCCATGAAATAGGAAAAGCTGAAAAAAATGATATTTCTATCACCTATTGCATCTCCTCCTTTTCAGACAGCCATCACCTATTGCTTCTCCTCTTCTTGAGAAACAGCCTGCACAGAAGGGAGTGATTTCCCAGCACACTCATCCAGGAGCGCAATGACCAGACGTCGTTACATGCCCTGAACACTCAGAGAAAAGCCAGGATGCTGGCTTTAGACTCAGACTCTTTTCCTGTTTATATTGCTAGCATGGGCAGCCTTTGAAAACCAGCAGCATCTTCACTATATTTATAGATTACTCCCTTCCTCAATAACTGAAGCTCTTGGCCGGAGAGATGTTGCAATTGATTTTCACAGAGAACTTTCATTGACTAGGTTGTTATGTACTTTCTGACACATGCCTGACCCTGCATTAAACAAATACAAGCCACTTTTCGAGGATGCACATTTTTCACACTTTCAAATTACTTTTCAGTTAATTCTATTACACGCTCAGTGAACAGAGATGTTGAATGCTATTTTTTTTGTTTGTTTTAATGGAGTGCAGCTCCAGCCCTTGAGAGGACACAATAATTCCAGAATAAGACCAGTGGGCATAAGGGAGAAAAGTGAGAAAGAGGAGAACAGGAGAAGGAGAAAGAGGAGGAGGAAGGGGAGAGGAAGAGGGAGAGGGAGAAGGAGAGAAGCTTTTCTTAATGTGATAGGTATAGCTAGTTATTTTGCAGCTGTACCTCTCTAGATGAAATCACCAGGTTCAGGTACTAAAATAAATAATAATATAACTCAAGCAGAGCACTTTACATGCTCCATTTACGCTTCATTTTTCCCAAAGGTGTCAGTGCTCACTTTTTGTATGAGTTAAAACTGAAAAGTGCACTGGTGACAAATCCGCAAGTATAGCTGCAGACACAGCTGGAGAGATGGACTCTTCTGTCCCACTTGAATTTTGGACATCCTTGATTTTCTAGATTAATAAATACTACACGGACCCTACTTGGCATCCCAGACTCGTGGCACATTGTGTGCCATCAGAATACTTCCCAGCTGTGTTTAAAGTTTAGATAGGAAACAACTATTATATTGCTTGTACAGATTCCGTAGTCAAGGCTGTGAATACAGATGAGTATTGTTACATCAGAGTCCACAATTTGAAATAGGGATCTTATTGATCAAAAGGCATGGTAAAATTAAGCAAATACCCCACATCATATGTCTGAGTTCCTAAAAAATAGCTCTGAATTACCTGAGAAATTTATAGAAGTCTGTGAAATTGAAAACGGACAATTTTGCAGACAACATGCTTTTGCTGATGTTTGAAAATCTGCAGTTTGAAGGCTTAACACTTCAATCCTCAATCCTGAGGAGTCTAAGTGATTTGCCTATTTCTCAGCTGCCCAAGGACCCCAAATTCAAGAACAAGAAGTTAAAAAAATCTTCACTAAAATACAAGGCCATGTTTCAATTACAGGCACATAAAACTCCCTGGAATTTATTTAATTAGACTGTTTTTAAAAAAAAACAAGGCTCAAGAAAAATCACTGAAGTTATTGTTCCTCTCTCTCCAAATTATGGTAAGGAAAAGAAGCAAAATTTATACTATGAGCACCTTCAATAGAAATTTGGAGACTCAGCAAGAAATGTTAATTGATATAAAGTAACCTGCATACACATACAATGATCATGAGTTATATAGAAATTAAGAGTATATGTATGGCTGTATACAAAAGTTACTTAACCATCAAGTGAGATGCACTCAGACTGCTAAACTGCTGTAATTTAATGGTCATCCGTCAAGGGCTAACTGACAGGACATGAAAATCTACTTAATGAGTTAATTTAGGAGTCAAAATCTAAAAAACCTGTTCAAACATTGCTAAGCCTCTCTGAAGTGCTGACTGTCAGAAGAAAAAAATTGAAATCGCTCCCTTTCATTTCAGTACAGAAAATCTTCAAAGTCTTGAAAAGTTTCCTGCTATGGAAAAGCACTATGCACATACGTAATGGTGTTTCTAATTTTGCAGGAAGACCGTACAATAATTTTAATTCCCCTTAATCCTGGGGAAATTCCTTTCTGGGGCTAATCCGGTACTCAAAAGTACAGGTCCTCTACTTCCAGTCAGTTACCTGGACTAAAAGCATTCAAAAATGGGTATTTAAATTGCACTTCCTAGATTTGTATCTGGATATTTACACAGAAGGTAGCTCCTCTTCAAGGACTTAATCCCGTAATACTTTCACAAGAACAAAATCAAGCTCTAAATGGAGAGTTTTAAACGACAAAGAGTCCTTCCTCTATTGTGTCTGTGAAAAGCTTTATTTGGTTTGAAGAATTCTCTTCTCTCATTATAAATTGTTAGGCAGAGTGCAGGAATTATAAGTAACCTGCAAACCCAGCTTCTAAAGACCTTTTTGTCACAAAATGTGGTTTTGCTGAGGTGAAAACAGAATAGACACAATTCCAGATAATATATTTTGTTCCCATTATAGAAAACAGGATTTCATCATGTGAAAGAGAAATGGCAGTCCCCAGTGCAACTACTCTATTACAAAGAAAAGTACCTCTTTGAAAATTAATGAACATTAAATATTTGTACAGTCAAATGAAGATCTGTTTTCAGTGAACTGGTTGCCCTGTGTTTTTGGGGCCTAAACTGGGAATAGTTTAAAATAAATACTAAGGTTAGTAGCCATGAATAACAATGATGCAATAGTAGGGTTGAGATAATCACTTTCAACCTTGGTATTACCAATCTGATTATCTGATACACTAAACATAGACTTTTTTTTCTTTATAAAGGAACAGCAGCTTTATTATATGATCATATATATTGAATTTATGAACATATGTATTTTCAGCTTTGCAGCAAAGGACCTAGGGGTCCTGGTGGACACCAAGTTGACCATGAATCAGCAATGTGCCCTTGCTGCAGAGAAGGCAATTTTTAATTGGGCTGCATTAGACAAAGTATTGCCAGCAGGTTGAGTTCCTTTGCAACTGGCTCTATATGGCCCTACTTGAGCAGCAAGGTTGGACCAGATGACTTCCAGAGGTCCCTTCCAGCCTCAACTCCAGAATCAATTCTGTGATTCTATGAAAGGAACAGCTGTCACCTCATTTCATAGCTTTCTTTGGTAATATTCCAACTCATTAGCTTCAGACACTTTTCTTGAGACATGTAACTGCTGTGATCAAGAAACACGGTTTTTGATGCTTTCCCCCACACACAAAGTGAAGAATGAGATTTTGCTCTTAAGAACAGGATAAACTGAAATTATTACAAATGCTTCTGAAGGCTTTAATTTTAGTATGCACCAATAACTCCAGAAAACACAAAGCCTAACTGGTAAGAAACAAAATCTCTCTCCTGAACAGCAGTGACATCACTTTTCCTCACCCAAACACCATTGACTCAACGTGCAGAGCAAAGATACTCACATGCAATGCGGACGTAGGCTTTCCGGCTCTTGGTGGTGCCTGCAGAGCTCCAGGCAACACACTGGCACCAGTAATCTTCGGGCCCGAAGAGCTCCTCGACTTGCTGGCGGGAAATCTCAATGCTTACCTCTCGGACAATCAGACCTGTCAGGGTACAAGTAACACTGGTCAATGTGATGCCTACAAAGAGAAAGAAAGAAAGAAAGAAGCGTAGGAACAGAAGTCTGCTGGCAAAGTTGTGAGATGATACAGCTCTCTACCAATATCTACTCAGCAACATGGACTGTCCTAAGGATGTGGTGGAAAAACCCAACACTTTATCTGCGTAACATGAGAAGTGGGTGAATGAAAAATTAATTAGTGTGATTTTGACTTCTATCACATAACATATGTAAGTTAGACAAATAAGAGGAACAGTACCTCAGCTGATATAAATCGTACCATGTCCCTAGGATGATTTACATTGTGATGGTCCAACCCAGTTTTATTTTCATAGAGAGTCATTCAATTTATAAGACTCTCTTAGTCCTTCTGTATTTCATCTCCTTTTGCTGGACAATAGAGGGAAAGGATCTGTTCACTCTGACACTGAACTGCCCAGGAAAATGGATTTTGCCACTGTAGAAAATCACAGAATCATAGAATGGTTTGGGTTGGAAGGGACCTTAAAGATCATCTAGTTCCAATCTCCTTGCCATGAGCAAGGACACCTCTCACTGGACCAGGCTGCTCAGATTCCCATCCGACCTGACCTTGAACGTTTCCAGGGATGGGGCATCTACCACCTCTCTGGGCAACCTGTTCCAGTGTTTCACCACTCTCATTGTAAAAAATTTGTTCCTTGTGTCTAGTCTAAATCTACCCTCTTTCAGTTTAAAACTGTTACCCCTTGTCCTATCACTACACTCCCTGATAAAGCGTCTCTGCCTATCTGTTCTGTAGGCCCCCTTCAGGTACTAGAAGGTCTCCCTGGAGTCTTCTCCAGGCTGAACAATTCAGAAATGTCCCAATACTGACTCTGTAATGATGGGCACGTGTGCTGCAGTATGGTTATTGCAAGCTGCCAGTTTGGGGACAATCACCGTCATATATACTGCAGATACTGCGGTATTGTTTAGGTGATTTTATAATACAGGGCAACACTCTTCAGCGCCTGACACTCTCCCTGGCCCTGCCCTCCATAAGACATGTCAGCACAGCCCCCCTAGACCCACAGTTGCACCGACGATGACAGTGACCCACTCGCTATCCTTCCATGCAGACCAGTATTCGTCCACTTTTCCCACACTGTGGTCTCTGCTGGGAAGCTGTTTTGCTGCTTCTAAATACAAGGAAATACTGTGGTGTCTCAGATACCACTGGGAGGATTGTTGGTAATGTGATGATCCTCTAACAACAGACACTGTGTTTCATACTGACACAACCCCTTCCTCTGCCTCAAAATGCACTGCCTGGTCAAAACACTCTTAATTCCAGTCAAAGTAGTGGGTGGGGGTGGGAGAGAGTGTTTATACCTCATCAGCATACTTGGTCTTTGTTGCCAGTGCCAAAGTATCAATAAAGTTCTGTGCCTGTCTGTAGAAAACACCATTGTCATTTCAAAAATGCACACTTGCAAACAGCCTCGAATATATAAATTCACGTACAAGTACTTTGCATAGCGGGACTGATTTTCTTTTTCCTTCCAGAATTGCCAGAAAACCCAACCGAAAGATCCTTGGATCACAGCGTGCACAGTTTGTCCCCATCACCAAACACCAAAGGGCAGGTCCTTCTGCTGAGCACAGGCTTCAGTCGTGGAGGCCAGCTACCCTCAGCCTCCTGCCACTCCGCTTACAAGGCGATATTCACAACCTGAATGTTCCCAATCGTACAGCACAACGCCTTCCTCAAGTGCTGGAAACCAGGCCAGCCCTTTGATTCGCCTCCAGCCTCACAGAGGCTCTATTCAGGGAGCCAACGATTAATTACTGTTTGCACACACTCGTGCACTGTCATTGAGGCTGCATGCTGTCTGCATCCAAAACTTGGTTAACAACAGCAGAAAGGAATTCATGCATGTAATACCATAGACGTCTCTGGTGGGAATGCCTTCTAATGAGATGCATTTTCCTGCTAGAGACTACCACAGCCTAGCTCCCTTTTTATTTCATTATCCTTGACATCTTTAGCCATTGAATAATCAACTACTTTGGGGGAAACACTTAATAGCTTTCCTCCTTGAAATGAAATACTCAAAATATGGCAACTGCACTCCAAAGAATGGAAATCAAAGCAGCGCACAAGCATTTGATATGCAGTGAACAACACTGTGTTATAAACTTGTTCTGCTTTGATGAGCTAATTTGGCTCCAAAAGGGGTCTGAGGGATAGCTTTTGTCCTGTTGAGAAGAGCATGAAGAGGCTGAGGAGGGTCCATGTACATTACATGCATAAAAATGGTTATATTTTCCCAGTGCAACTGCTGCTAGCTTAAAGATTACTTCAGTTCATTCCCAGTTTTTATAGCACTAGCCCAGGGAGCCTTTGAAGGTTACAATATTATGTTTTTATAATAAGGCTGATTATGACAGAGCCTGACGGAGCAGTGAACTTTGTTACCCGAGGGCTAAAGAAAGCAGGCTCATAACGACAGTACTGGTTAATAATGATTATGGAATAGTCTTAACATTCAGGACACAAATGCCGTCCTCTGATAGACTGTTGAAGATACAAAACCATATGATAAATAGCTCTCACTGAATGCACCAGCAGAACTTTTTATCTCTGACCTTCTGAGATGCTTTCTAATTCAAAATAACAAGCAACTCCAGGTAGCTTGGGACAGGTGTGAAGTCCTGATAGGTTCCACGTTATTCGGGTAATTTGGCCTTTGCTTTTTAAGTAATATCAACAGTTGTGCCATAAGCAAAGAGATGCACACCTTCTTTACATACCAGATAGATGTTGCCTCATTCTGCATACAAGCAAAAAAATATTTTTATGTCTTTGTCTCTAAGGTAAACTATTTTTCCTGTAGTTCAAAATGTATCAAACCAGTTGGTGATGCCATGAGATCATCTGGGACGTAAGGATCCATGGCCAGAACTTGCAGCTGATTCAACCACTCCTTCACAGCATCACCAATTGACACCTCACTGCACAAACAGCCACGTCAATTTAGTAGGAACATCTCATCAGCTGAAATGCACCCAGCCTCAGGCTCTGGGGCAAGCACAAAGAGATGTGTTTCCCTTGTTGTAGCAACTCACAATCCTATTCTTTCTGCTAACACACTTCAACGGAAACCCAAATAGAAAATCCCTTTCTGGGCTAGATTACAGAAGATGCAATATGCTGAGATACCTCAGCTAGCAACTGCCTTGTTACCAGCAGACATACTGCTGTGTACCTCAGATTGCACAGAGGAGCTGCTAACCTCTGTCCGCTCTCAGTCAGGAGTGTATCACTTGTCCCACCTCATGTGGGCACCAAGTGCAGGACAAGCCTGGTACAATGACTTCAAACAGAGATCTTCATCTTGTCCCTGCTGAAGGTGCTTCTGCTTCTACATCACAGTAGCTGGAGTCATAAAAAAACAAACAACAATTAAAAAAAAAAAAAAGAAAAAGAAAAAAATAGCCAAAGAACCCATCTCTCAGTATTTCCAGATAATGTGATATGCTGTGCCTGTAGATCAGGCAACTGTTTATCCAACTGTTTGCTTATAGGTGAGTGCACAACCTCTGAGTGCAAAATTAGAAGTCACTTTATAAAATGAGTCCCTATATTTTGCCTAAACATAGGCAAGCATTCAGGACGAGACAGATCACGAGATTAGTAGTAATTTACCCAGCATATAACCTACCTGGTATTGGCCAATTCTACTTTGCCACAGTGCTAAGTAACAAAATGTCACCCTCTCACAGAGAGCATCTCCTCTACCTTTCCTTCTTTATTAGAAATATATTGATTTTTCAGTCTAGTTCCTCATATGGCTAAGCTATACAGCAGGTGAAGATACGCAGCTAAATGTTTCCTTGCACCACCCGAGTAAAATGCACATTTCCAGAATTCATATAATCACACAGATGGTGGCACAATCCACAAGTCAGGATCTCCCTATTTTAAAGCAATGCAATAACAAACACAGCTGAAGGGAGATAACAGAAACGTGGGCAGCTAGAACACTTGACAGAGCCTGTCTAATGTGTATAATAAATCCATAAAGAGCATCTATACAATATTTCTAACGCATACTCTCCCTGTGATGAATAGCTAGAATATGACAGGGAAAAGCATTTCCTTGCACTGTCCAAACTTGATTTGCATTCAACAAAGTGAGAACTGTTTCTGTAGCCTCTTGCAGTCCATCTGGATCTTGGCTACGAAGACGGATATGTGAAGAAATTGGGTCTAATTATCCCCGCCCTATTTCTGGCAACAAGAAGATTGTGGAGAGGAGCTTTAAAATGAAAATGCAGAAAATCAAAGTAATTTAAAGCAATTCTCAAAAATAAATGGTAATTGTATCTAAACATTGTTCACTGGAAAGAACACAGACCCTTAAAAATGCATCTGCAGGTTGCTGGGCTCTTTCTGCACAAGCTTTTCTTTTCTGATCTCAGTGAATAACTTCAGCATTCCCAAGAGAGAAGCAATCTAAGAAGTTTTACAACTTGAGTACCAGGAAGTAAAAAAAACCTCAGGAAAAAAATAATATTTGCTGTCCTCTCTGGGTCCTCAGTTTACAGATCTTATAAAAGGCATCACAAATCTTGCTCGAGGCTGGAGCTATTTATACATTTATACAGATTTAATGCATTTACCTAAAACCTAGCACCAGAAATAGATGTTATATTGGTGAAATTTCCCTAAAGAGAGGAGCAAAACCCTGTAGCTGCTAGGAGACTAAATAAACCCGTCTAAGATATCCTTTTACCTCTGATAGTTTTCTGTCCAGTTGAGGAAGGCGGATGGCTTACAAGAAGGCTCAGGGCATTTGGCATAATCAGTCTTCAATTGTGTCCCAGTCCCACAAATTAAATAGGTTATTCATGAATGACAATTGTGCATATTTAGTAGTACAGCATATACAATTATTCATTTCAATAAAACAAATGTATCACTGGCATTAATACAACTTGGGCTCTGAAAAGGGAGTAGGAAGGAACCAGAACTTTACTTATTGCACATTAATGAGGAATTAATAGGTGGAGAGAGGCAGAGGGCGGAGGAAGCCTCGCTCAGTCTGCCCACTGCTAATGTGTGCAGCTGAATGAGCTCAGGGGAGAGGCACTAGATGAAGGTATATATCAAAATAAAATTACTACCCCTCCTGGACCAAAAGGAAGTGTATAGAGGAAATTGAGCCTTATATACATGGTCTTTTATTATAAACTGTATCCTAGAAGCACAATCAAGCAAAGACAGACACATTTCATTCACACCATGCCCAAGCACTTAACTTAGCTGGCTGTACAAACTGTGAGATAGATTATCTGGTCTTCAGAGGCAGAAATGTTATCTTTTTTAATGTATGCAAATGTAATGTAATTGTATGATATTACAGTAGATTATTAGTAACTGCAACTCATGTGTTCCATATAGCACCCGACAAAGTAATTGGAAAATTTCCCAATGATTTTAATAGGAGCAGATTTCCCAATCAGACTAATGTCTTTCTAGAGGGAAACAAAAATGTCTTACAAGGTTCTGCAAGTGAATATGACTGCTCAAGACAAGAAATGTCTGAAAACAGAAGATTATTATCAATTAATCAAATGTAATTATCCAGCCTGGAGTGAAGCCAGGTCACAGAGTTAATATCTACACCTCACTGGGCATCGTTCTGCCAAAAAATTTTTTGGATGTATTTTGGCTGCCATAAATGTTCAGCATTTGATATTAATACATCACATGTGTGAAAATATTCCTCAGGACTTTGATAGAGCAATTTCTGTGGAAGCATTATATTGGCATATATTTGAACCCTCTGGCACAACACTAAACAGGAGCTATTTAGTTGCAAGACTAAACTGTGCTTATAAACTCTAAGAAATTGCATAGATAATTTGTTTATTTTCTCTGTAAGTAGAAGTTCAAACAATTTCTGTGCTTTTGTGCTTTCATTTGCCCAAAAGGTATTTCATTAATTAGTAATCACATACGCCATAGAACACATTTCTCAAGGAGACGGAACTTTATGATCTACTGGTCTGGAAAAAGACATTGCTGTAACACATGCATATAGATTGCAGGTGTATCACAGCCACTGTAAATAAGTATGGAAATGCAGCCCATTTTCATGCAGGTAACTTGCAACCCTCTACAAGTCCAATTTCTTGAAATCAGTACTCAGGACCCTCCCAAAACTGATGTTCAGTGCTCTTGGCTCCCTGTGCGCTTAGACAGGTATGGTTTCCCTCAATTGCCTGCACCCCCAAATCTCCCTTTCTGCTGTGCACTGGGGACACAGAGGACATGGACAGTGTTGTTTGACGACAGCAAGGAGGCTTTAGGGAGCCCACAGTAAAACATCTCTGGGGTAAGAGGACTCCTCTGCACATCCATGCAACACATGCTGCTACAGAATGAAATCATATGGCAAGTAACTTAGAAAAAGTCTCCATTCAGATTCTCAACCTATACATAGAGAAAAATGCAGTGACTTAAAATAAAGCAGCCTTAAAATAAAGCAGTGCCAGTCTGAAACAGTCCATGCTTTCTGACTCACAGTTCCTTTTCCTAGCTATTAGGAGCAGTACAGGAGAGTGGAGGAATACTTTATGAATGTTCCTCAGTCAGGACAGATTTGGCTGACTTAAGCATATATGCTTTTTAATGCAAGATGAGGGTAGAAGGAAAATCCTGATAGCAAAAAGGAAATTTTTCAGTAATTTCAGGAGTGGCTGGATTACCATCACAGTATTTGGCAAAAAGGATGAAAGCATTTTCAGTTCTCATAGTCCCCATCTGTCTTACATTTCATAGGAAGCTTTATCCAAAAATCCTTTAAAAAGCACCATATTTTTTGCTTCATGAAAGTGGCCTAGACCATACACCAAAATGGTATGACTGTAAACAGACTTAATAAAAGGTAAACATATTGCTTCCTTATTATGAAGTCCTTTGACATTAGATTGTTCTCTGATGGTAAAACCTAAATAACCAAAGTGAAGAATGATGATCTTTTTACTTACTGATAGTCCAGAATAACCCATCCAATTTCACAGAATTATTGAATGGTTCAGGATGGAAAGGACCTTACAGATCATTGAGTTCCAACCCCCCTGCCATGGGCAGGGACACCTCCCACCAGACCAGGTTGCTCAAAGCCCCAACCAGCCTGGCCTTGAACACTTCCAGGGATGGGGCTCCACAACTTCTTTGGGCAACCTGTTCCAGTGCCTCACCACCCTCACAGTAAAGAATTTCTTCCTAATATCTAATCTAAATCTCCCCTCTTTCAGTTTGAAGCCATTACTCCCAGTTCTATCACCACATGCCCTTATATAAAGTCCCTTTCCAGATTTCCTGTAGGCCCCCTTTAGGTACTAGAAGACCACTATAAAGTCTCCCCAGAGCCTTCTCTTCTCCAGGCTGAACCACCCCAATTCTCTCAGCTTATCTTCATAGGAGAGGTGCTCCAGCTCTCTGATCATCTTCGTGGCCCTCCTCTGGACTTGCATTGGGGTCTGTGTGTTTCTTGCATTGGGGGGCCCAGTGCTGGACACAGTAATCCAGGTGGCATCTCACCAGAGCAGAGGGGCAGAATCACCTCCCTTGACCTGCTGGCCATGCTTCTTTTGATGCAGCACAGCATACAGTTGGCTTTCTTGGTTGCAAGAGCACATTGCTGGGTCATGTTTAACTTCACATCCATTAACACCCCCAAGTCCTTCTCGGCACTGATATACCTGTAGAAGCTTTTCTTTTTGCCCTTGACATCCCTGGCCAGACTTAATTCCATCGGGGCTTTAGCTTTCCTAACCTGATCCCTGTCTGCTCAGACAGTTTCTCTGTATTCCTCCCAGGCTACTTGTCCACTTCTCCTTTTTGGCTCCTTTATCACTTGAAGAAGGAAGTTACCATCATTGTATTCCAGGAACCTCCTGGATTGCTTCTGCCCTGCTGTGTTGTCCCTCCGACAGATATCAGGGTGGCTGAAGTCCTCTATGAGGACCAAGGCTTGTGAACATGATACTGCTCCTATCTGTCTATAAAGGACCTACAGATTTAATAACTCATCACATGTGCTATAAACAACCCATCTCTACGGCAGAAGGCTGATTACTTTACTTTGTGAAATAACCTTTTTACAAAGGTAAAAATGAAAGTAGTGCTGTGTCAGAATTGAAATTTATTTACCCTCTTGCAGAGATGGATTCCTCACCGTCAGAGAGTTATTCTGCTCAAATATATCAGAGTACTTAAGCTATGGAATTTGGTGTTTAAAAAATGAATAAATAGACTATGCACAAGAAGAATGGCTTCAAATATTAAAGTTCTTGCAGAGAAAAACATACTCTGTGCATCCTAATGGGATAGAGATGATTGCATAACGGCACATTTTGCCTATAGCTTATTTTCTATATAGAGTATCTGTAATCTTAACAAAAGATACATAGACAGATAGATACCTAGAGATAGTTTAAAGAGCAACAGCTTTAACACCCAGTAATCCTTCACACTGTGATTGCATGCACCTAGTTTTGCCTTAGTACTACTTTTCCAGGCTGGCTGGTGATACAATGAAGATCACAAACAATTTTCCACAAATATTAGCTTAAATATTTAAATTAAATGCTTCCAGCTATTTTTGCTCTTTTCATAACTTTCTCTTTAGGAAAGAGATACATTCTTAACTCAAATTAATATAGACTAAGGCAATAGCCTAATAAAGTCAAGTATGTATTAAAACCGATGCCAAGTTTGCACTGGTTTGTATCAGTTTGCTATGATACCTAATTACCAGTTAATGGTAGTGAGTAAAGCTAATATCCCAGCCCCCCTACTATTTTTAACTTATTTACTTACACAAAAATTACAAAGGGTTGTCTTCAGAGAGGTTTTACTTTGAACTGGAATTAAAAAGCACATATTCTGTTCGGGTTTTATTTTCTTTTACTGAAAACAAGGCCTTTTTGTTCTTTTCCTATATATATCTGAAGGACCAAGTTGTGTAAGATGAAAGAAAGATTTCAAAACTGAGTTCTTGAATGCTGGTGGAAAGCAAACCATGTGCCCTAGTCCCTGCCAGCATGGTGGAGGTGGGCAATACAGCCCGGTAGGCTTGTCCCCTTGGGGAAGGTAAAATAGCCCCTCTGCTATCTCCTCCCCCAGCCAACCTCTGCAGCTGATTGCTTTATATAAACCTTGAAGTGCTGCCATTTAAAACTTTAGAACAGCTTTGGATTGCTTGTTCTCAGACTATAAACAGTTCAGAGACAAAGGAAAAACATTCCCTCCCCCCCCTATTTTTTAATGGAGGCTATTTTCTGGTTGATGGCATTTTTTGCTAATATGCACAAATTGCTCCAAAATGCATTGTTCTCTTCCACATGTAGCAACGTGTGCCTATTGTTGCTGCTTTTTTTATTTCCTTCTTTCCTGGTACAAAAGTAATAATCATGCTCCAGTGTAGCAGGACTCCAAAGAAAACCAAAGCTCCAAAGCATATATTTATGTTCAAGCATGGGCATCATCATTTCTGAAATTACATAGGCTGAGGTCTAGGAGCAAAAAGAAACATCTTGATGGCATCTTGACCCAAGCCATCCCAATGCTAAGCAACCCCACCAAGCAGCAGTACCTAAGCAATTCTCTGCCAGGCTCCTGCTACTTACAGGGATTAGGAAGAAGAGAAATATTCCACGATAGGAAAGCCTAAGTACGAGCTCTTAGCAGCTCCAGCTTTTGGGTCAAAGCCTGATGTTCCCTTCTTTTGGTTGAGGCACGTGCAGCTGAGAAAAGATAGTGTTGTTCTTTGTGTTTGGGTTTTGTTTTTTTTTTTCCAAGGGCCAGAAAAAATGTGCCAATGGTTTATGTTTTACTTAAAGCTGCAGTTGAGACTTCACAAAGAAAATCTGTGCACTTTTTATTTCTGGTTCAGAGGATTTACATGCTCTTTCTAATGATCTGGGCCTTCAACAGTGGGTAATACTTCCCAGTCCCCAGCTTAGAGCTCATGCAAAATTGAAGTACTTTTGAGGCAGTTTAGAGCCTACAGATGAATCTCAATGTGCAGGCAAGAAGGAATAATCGTTGTTTAGCACTTCACTAGAAGAAGCTGAGGAAATTATGAAAAAAAAATATAAATAAATTTATTGAACTTCAAACATCTGGGAAGCCAACTGAGTGCATCTGAATTTTCAACATGTTTACATTCCCTTTGCATAGTGGAGGTAGAGGGCAGGGAAATGAACAATAAATGGGTTTGTGTGCAAATTTTTTTAAAAAATATACATGAAGTTGTTTATGTTATTGACTTACTGACATATACGCATGTGTGCATATATATATATAAAATATGTATCTGCACAGGGACTTCTGCACCACACCCACTCTGCGTGGTTTTGAGAAGCAGAGACAATGTGAAAATGCCTCATTTCTGCAAACTTGGTGCGATGACACAGTTCAGCGGCTGGTGCAGCTATTGTGGGAACAAGGACAGTCGCAACATGACACAAGGGGTCACCCGGGAGCCTTCCTCAGCAGCTGGTTTCCTGGTTTTTAGTCCACAATGTGCAGGAACAGCAGGTTGGGGGAGAAGTGTAAAAGCCCCACCGTTTTTTTGCCGCGGTTGTTCTGTATGCTAGGGATGGCATTTCGCAGTCGACTTAGGTGTCTTGAAAAACAAATGAAAGAAAAAAAGAAAAAGGCAAGCAGCTGCTTTCAAAGCGGCTTTGTCCAATGTGCTGTCAAGTAAAGTGACTTTCTCCAGACAGAGATGAAGCTCTGGGAATTTACTGTCTGCTCCCTCGTGCAGCGTGTTTTCGGGGCTTTGCCAGGGCAGCAGTCAAAACACCAGCTCCTGAACACCAGGAGATTTTTCTTAGTTTGTAGGGAATAAAAGAATCATTGCAGGAAGGCGTGCGAAAAGGCAGCCTGGTGGTCACAGAAGTCATTTGGTGCGTACGTGTTTCTGGATACAGCGCAACTCATGATCCCCATCACCAACAGCAAGGCACCAGGGGTGTAAGCAAGTTGCTCTGCAGATCCATGCAACTTTGCCATGGAAGAAGACCTCTTTAATTATATAAGGTTGGACTTGATCTCAAAGGCCCCTTCCAACCATGAAGATTCTGTAATTCCAAGTAAATGTTGTCAATAGTATCCTTGTAATCATAGAATCATAGAATCATCTGGGCCAGAAGGGACCTTCAAAGGCCATCTAGTCCGGCCCCCCTGCAGTCACAGGGACACCTCCAACTAGACCAGGTTGCCCAGGGCCTTGTCGAGCCTCACCTTGAATGTCTCCCGGGAAGGGGCCTCAACCACCTCCCTGGGCAACGTGTTCCAGTGCTCCACCACCCTCATAGTAAAGAACTTGTCCCTAATGTCTAATCTAAATCTGCTCTTCTCCAGTTGATACCCGTTAGCCCTTGTTCTGTCGTTGCCAGCGTTTGTGAACAGACTCTCCCCAGCTTTCCTGTAGCGCCCTCAGGGACTGTAAGGCCGCTATTAGATCTCCCCGGAGCCTCCTCTTCTCCAGGCTGAACAACCCCAGCTCCCTCATAGCAGAGGTGCTCCAACCTCCTAATCATTTTAGTGGCCCTCCTCTGGACCCGTTCCATCAGGTCTATGTCCTTCTTATATTGAGGGCTCCAGACCTGCACACAGTACTCCAGATGAGGTCTTACCAGAGCAGAGTAAAGTGGGAGAATCACTTCTCTGGACCTAATTCTAGCTGCTGCTGCATTCCCCCACCACACACACCCCCGGGAAACCACTCTGACTGAATTCCAATACTTGTTTCTAGGTATCGTTATTCTTCAGGCCCAGCAATCTTTACTCCTGTTCAGAGGAGGGCATGGCAACCGACCCAGATGCAGTGTCAGCACTCATTACAGAAGCACCATTATACAAGTCACTGGGAAGCCAAAAGCAGCAATCAACCAACCAGGATCCTCTCTAAAATCAAAACCTGGGAGCAAATAATAGAAGAGGCCGTGAGGGTCTAAAGATCAGCATTCAGGGGAAATAAGAGACACAGAAGATTCTGACAAAAGACTCCCTTTCTGCTCTCACAATCAAAATATGAAGAGGGATGAGAAGTTATGAGGAATTGTGAAAGGCATCCCATCAAAACCTGATAAGAAAGAGCTGTACATAACCTTGCCAGTGAATGGCAGTCCTGCAGGTACCTACCACATCACGCTGCTCATTTAAGTACGAATCAGGAATGCACGGGAATGACAAAATGAATACAGGCGGTGAAGCTGCAAAGGAGGCACAAAAATTAGATCCTACACGGGTCAGAGCTGCATGTGACAGCCACCTCTCTTTCCCTTACATGCTAGCGATGATTTGGTATCCTACCTGCACAGTGAAAAAAGCCTCACTAAATCTGATCTATGTCCAGTGATTGTTCCATATAAATGGCTTTTTTTTCTTTTCAAAAAAAAAAAAAGAAGGATTTCTCCAGTCTAGTTTTAAGCAATACAAATTCTTCTACCTCTCTTCAGAGAATGATTTCACTGACTAATGAGCTAATAGAGCAAAAAGTAGAAGATACTACTCAGGTAACAGATAGAAACTTTCACAGACTTCAAGGGACTCCAGACAAAGTCTCACAGAGTCATCAACACCCTCATGTCTCTAAACATGATTACACTATATTTCCAGTGACTGCATCAGACTATAACTTGTTCACAACAAAGAAAAAGTAAGGTATAATTTGGACCTTCCATTTCCCTGAATATTTTCAGGGATTTTCGCAAAGAAATTGAGAGGTCTGTATTCTCATATTTAATTAAATAAAACCCCATAATTTATAGGACACAAATGTTCCTGCCCTTGTACTGCTAGGGTGCTACTCACTGCAGTATTTTTGTTTGACAGCACTCAAGACCTTGGCTCAGTTCCTCTTTTCCACCATTCTTGTATCCAAAAAAACAGCTGCTTTCCATTTAGGCCATAGGATACAGGACAGAGATTAACCTTTGGGAATCGCTTCCAAACCGAGTTGACATTTATTGGCCTTCCAGGCACCAGACCACCCTTGCTGTGGTGGCTCCAGATCCCACACGACAGGCGTTCACCTCTATGGGAGCCAGGGGACATGGATGGAAAAAGCAAGCATTGCTGTGAAGAGCTGTGGCTAGTCTGAAGGTGTGATGGGTAGGCTGATGTCTGAAGATCTCTTTTGGGGAATTAATGGGATTATGAGTGTGTAACAAAAGGTTTAATGAATGAGAAACTTGGAGGGAGATAAGGTGTGGGCTGCAACTATTCAGAGGGGTATCCTCAAATGCTTCAGATGAATGCACTAAGCATCCGTATACACCTCCTCATTATTTTAATAACTTCATTTCCCGTCTCAGACTTGTTTTCCTAGCAGCCCACAGGAAACCTTCAGGACAATTAGACGAACAGCTGCAGATAGGAAGTTAATGCCCCAATAAGAAATGAATACATATTCTAAATCTTTTATCTTTTGGTCCCAAAACACTTTGCAGAGGTAAACAACAGAGACTTTTAGTAGTTTGCACAGAGATACATGGTGAACCCACAGAAAATCTAGACTAGGCAAATGACCCTTCCCATGGACACATGGTTACTCACAGGAAGAGCGGCTCCCTCTGGGCTCCCCGTTACCATCCCTGAATACCCTGAATGACAGAGTAAATGCTGAGGCTGGAAGAGCTCAGTCAGCTTAGCAGCAAGAGAGCAGAGGGGTCACGAAGTCCACGGCTGCCATCTGTGAAGGTGGGCATGCCACAAACCCCTCCCAGACCAATCAGACAGGCACCTAATAGCCCTGCAAAGGCAAAGAGCTGCTGGAAAGGACAGCATTAGTAGAAGAACAGGCAGGTGTCAACACCTTTGAACATACCAAGAAAGTATCTAGGTCTAAGAGCTAAAAGTAGTCTTCCATGAAGACTTATAGCAACAAAAACCCCACATATAACTGCTTAATTGAATAAGAAATATGTTAATACATGTATTATAAGCGAATACTATACAAATTAGAGTCTAAACTCAACACCCACCCCCCCATCCCCAGTCTTTTGCCGGCTTCTATACAAAAATATAATCTTCCTGGGTTTGGGGGATGGGTTTGTATTGCCTACAAGCAAACTTCCCTCCAGAAGCAAATACCTGGCCCAATGTTGTTATTCTGTATACAAAAAGACCTTCTTTAGGTCAGGACTGATCTCAATGATTTCTCCACTAACTTCAACAGAAACAGCCACCATTTTGGATTTATATCCTAGAAAATGGTGATTCTCTGCCTCTCTGTGTGTTTCTTCTGAAGCTTCGGAAACGGTTCTTTTTCTATCAAAATATACTAATTACTTAAGATAAAAGTGGAAACTTCACCTGCTTGCAAAAACCCTCTGCAGCAGCTTTGTTGCTCCATATTCCCTTGATCTAGGTGCACTGGGAACTATGTTCCCAGCAGCTGATTTTGAAGTTGCAAAGTGCCAGAGAAGAGAACTTCTCTTGCAGTGGCGATGGGCACAGGGCTCTCCTTCCCCAGAAGAGCTGCCTGCAAGGCCACAGGGAGTGAGAGACAGAGAGAAGAGACAGCCCAAGTAACATAAAAAAAATGGCTGCAACTTAAATGTCAAATAAGAAAAAAAGTGTGGGTTTGTTCATATACTTTTATGTAAGTAAACAGCCTGTATTTCCACAGAGAATTCCAGTTCTTTGGAGGAAGTTGTCTGCTCCTTTCTGCACCAGCTGCAGCCTTTCAGACCATACATATAAACATGTTTCACTTACAGCACCCTTCCAAAGAGGGGACAGACTTTGAATTACTAAAGAAAATGGACTGTAGCATCAATTCTAACCCACGTATCAGAACTATTAATAGAAGCATTTGGGAAGAGATACACAGACACATTTTTAAATTTCCTTGAAATGAGTTGGATTAGGGCAGAGTATGGAAGAAGCAGAGCTAAAAATTGGTAATATGTTGCCGAGAAATAATTATTCTGAATTGGGGTGCTTGATGTTTGTAGTGGATTTGATCCAATGATAAACGGAAAATTAAATGACTTGTGACAACAGTGGAATGAAAACAATCCTTATTTATGATATGTGGCTACCCTTACTAACATAACCCCAAGGTATTCTACCCCAGAGAGTCAAAATATTGCAGGCTAAGTATAACTGCAGCATTTAGCATCCCTTGTCATCTCCTTAGTGAAGTTAATAGGGAAACCGGCCACATTTGTTCAGAAAAATAGCTTTCTTCCTTATCTTTTGGACTCTTGAAAAATAATACAGAGGATTAGGAGCCTACAGCAGGTCAAGAAGCAGCAAAAAGAAATTAAGGAATGTGTGCAGAGAGGAAAAAAGAGCAGTAAGGAAAGGTAGATCTGTGGGTCACAGAAAATAAGTAAAACATTATCCCTCCACACTCCTGTCCCTGAGCTGTGCTTACATGGGTGTGGGGGGCATCTGAATTTCATATTTTGGCTCCCAAATTTCTTCAACACTGGTATGCAAATTGTATTTAAAAGCAATGATAGCTTTTCTCATTTATAAAAAATACTATGACAAATGAGCACACCTGCTCAAAATGAGAGGCTACATTATGATCTTTGCTGTATAAACAGAAGTCCCACCTTAAATGTCTGAACAAGTCCATGGGGATTTTGTCATTAGGGCAATGCAGCCTTCCAAAATGTAGTGGCACAAACACCAAAATAAATGGCTTTCATGAGACGTACACAAAGAGAGGAAGATAAAGCAAGAGAGCACTGTGTGATGGAAGAGATTTTTCTGCCTCTATAGATAGTGCAAGAAGAGCAGACAGTGACTGTGGAGGTTTCCCCACTGCTGTCTTGGCTGCAGCATCTTGTAAGATCTGTTTTAAAGGCAAAAGGGCAGACGTCAATCTTTGATCTTTCTGTTGAGAGGGTGATCTATTAAAGATTTAGCTAGCTGGGTACCTACTCCCTCAACAGGCTGCCAAACCTATTGCTTAAGGTAACAACCGCCTATTTGCCAGATCAATGCTGACCTAATGTCAAAAGCTCTGTCTTCTTTCACTGAATCTGCAAGTTATCCAGAAATACTTTATTAATGGGGAAAGATAGTGATGGGAGACAAGTGCAGGAATCACAGTGGCAGCTATGTAAAGAAACTGAAACAAAGTCGTCTAAGACTTGTGTCTGAAAAAAAGGGCATATTCATCCACATCAGTGCAGTTTGATAAACCCTCTTTAATGAGACAAAAAATTTATTCTCAGCGGGATTCTAACTTTATCGCTTTCGTTGAATTGTGGGGAGGCAGAGAGTAGCAGGGGCAGCTGAAGGGAAAGTCCTTGGAGCTAGCTATCTGCCTTGCTGAAGGCTGGATGGTGCTGGGGATGCCCCTGGAGAACATTAGGTCTTCTGAGAACCTGCTTCTGAAGGCAGTACATGGGAAAAAGGGTTGGCAACTTCATCTGCTCCTTAACAGAGCATCCCTCAGCATGCCTTTCCTCTGAGATTGCAAAGACGAGCCTGTTCATTTTGCATTAGCTGGGGCCTTAGGCTAGGCTCAAGAGTCCTTATTCTGTCTTGCTGCTATTTGGGATCATGGAGGAGGTCATCAGCAAACTCTTTGAGCCCTCCTCTCCCTATGCATCCCAGAAAAAGAAGATAGAAAGTGTAGGCAAACAATAATGCTGGCTGAATTGCCCAATATGTCTATTTAATTAGCACTTAGAAGACTCCCAAATGCTGTTTTCTCCTTGCTTGAAGGAGAGCAACGAAGAACATGTCACTGGGATTGCAGAGGGCAAGTGGGGTTTTATAGATCATTTCACCTTAATAGTCATAAAGAAAATATTACAATGCATATACAAATAGAAAAGACAAAAAAAAAGGTCCCTATTGACCTAACTTTCCTCTGTTGTGCATCACTGGGATGTGGGGTTTGATTTAGCAGCATGTAATCCCTCTGGACAAATAAAAGGGGTGCAGGACGCTCATTTTCTATACATCCACAACTCTCCCACCACTGCAGAATTGGGGGGCGTGTGTCTGAAAATATTTCTCCATAAAAAGCACACATGCAATATAAAATCTCTTGCCATAGCCATTTTCAGAGGTAATTTGGAAAATTTGCACAAATTGCTCTAACAATTATTGATGCTATTGAGCTTCCTGTCCTGTGACAATGGAATTTTCTTGCCCCTAAAAGCATCAGTTCTGCAGGTTTCCTTTTACTTTCATCGCTGTTATCTTTTATGACAGTCAGCCATAAAATCAAATGTGTTCTCTCAAAACAACTTTCATATTTGTTTTTTTAAAACTAGCGTTCTTATTCTTTACATATATTTTTCCACATTAATGGGAAAATATTCCAGAATAAACATAAAAAAAACATGGCCTGCCTTGTATTTCACGGATGGAAATGAAAGAGTCAAAGATGTGCACTAAAGATTTTCAAAGAACTCATTTGACTTCTTTATGAAAATGCTTAGCTTTTTCCATAAAGAAGAAAAATTACAGCGAGTCTGAGGATTGAAAACCAGAAGGTAATGATCTTCTATGTAAAGCTTCTGGCTTCTCAGACTCGATCATGGGAATTTTTTTTTGCAAGGCTCTCTCTTCAGGCTAATTTAATTAAATAAAGTGGTACTGGAACACCCTGTCACTATTACTGTTCTCATCCTCTCCAACCAGAAGGCAACAACTCCCACAGAGTCCCTGTGAATGTTCTTTACAGCAATGCTTTACCTACTGTTTAAAAATATCCCACAGTGCAAAGTGCATATAACTTATTTTGTAGTTTCTCTCTGTTAGAAAGGAAATATATATATATATATATGAAAAAGATATAAATATTTATTTCCCCTTCTTAAAAATTAACCTTCTTAATATATTCAACATTTTATCTAGCAGATTTCTTCAATGAGAGCTGGGCTGCACTCTCATTCCATCCCTTGTGCTGCTGCTATCGTTGTGCTGTTGTGTCTGGTTTTATCAATGACAGAAACAAATTTGCCTTATAAGAAGAGTTAATCATCTCTACACAGATTTCATTCCTGGGCACAGTCTCAAAGTCCATGAACACATAATCTTTTGCAAATCAAAACCTATTTCTCTTTCATGCATCATTTACAATCCCAAGATGATGTACCGCTAGCATCACACCCGTATTTTAGTCCTCTTTCTTCTAAATTACCTGTCCTTTAGAAAAGAAAGCATAGTTGACCTTTACTTTTTTCCTCTCGTGTATTTTATTGTCTGTTTGTCTTGTTTTCCTTTGGTTTGCTTTTCTACCTAAAGAACTGAAAGAGAAAGGATGGTTCAAAAATGGCAGCAGAAGACCACTAAAGCACAGTGCTCTTCTTCATATTTAGGCAAAAGTAACCTTAAGAATGGTAAAGTATCAGGAGAGAAAAATGAGCCCAGTTGTCAGTTGCTCCGATTACACGACTGACCCAGCAGAAGCACTGTGTAGCTGAGCTCCCTTTGAGCCCTGGGCTACCCATGTAAAGGCTAGACCTAGTCTGGTTTGTGGACAATTTCTCTAGCCTCCCTACCTGCAAGCCTGAAGCCTGCAGCAACCTGGGGGTTTGGGCTGCCATCCCTACACCACCCTCTGAGCAGCTCAATCACTACTGCTGTGTCCTAGGTTACAACTACAGCACTAGCTAGCCAAAAATAGCAACAGAAACCAAAATAGCCTCAAAAGTGACTTTGCCAGCCTGACCAGTGCAAACTGCCAAGCTGATGATCTCATACCTCCTTCTCCAGGCCCCAGAATGAAGCCCCACAGTCACTGTCTCCAGCAACATTTTCTCCAGCTCCATCTGCAGTGGATATATTTTCCCAAGCTCCCATTGCTTTGATATAGTTTTACCACTACCTTAAATACACTGTTTATCTATTTCTATACTACCTATGTGCTATGAGCCCTGGATGAGCCCTAGAGTCTGCTTACAGGAAGGTGCGCAAACACTGCAACAGTGACATGCATTAACCTGCCTTTTGGCAACAACCAGGTTGATTGATAAATTTAGATTCTGATGACAGCTTCATTTTAACAAGTTATTAGTGTGGCTGGGTTTGTGGCTCTTGTGCTAATAGTCTGATGTCCACAGCTTTTGACATCCTCCTCCCCCCCAAACTCCAGTAGATAATCTCTAATTGGATACAGGATTCGTTTGCATATAATTGCAGCTATTTGTTATGCAAAACATTGGTCCTCTAATCTATTTAGATGCATGTTTTTTCAAGAGTGGCCTTCTGCATTTGTCAAGTGCAATTTCCTCTCCAGTATCATGAAGTTCTTCAAAAATGATATTGAATTAATTTCACCTGTAGTGAAAACCACTGTCAACACATCAGCATTGCCACATTTCTGAATGCCGATGCTAATGAAAGCTTAAAAAATTAACACAGTGATAGCTGCCCTCCTGATTGTCCTTCTTCATTCCAGTGGAATCCCATGGATCAAAAAAACTGAAGATGTATTAAGTAACAATAATTTCTTTTTTAGTTTTTCTGCTGCAGTCAACTTTTTGGAAAAGCCAATTCTGACAAACAAATAAACAGGACCAAAGTTTAATACAGATTTTTTTCCTACAGTCTTTCTTCCTACACCCACCTTCTATTTTTCAAGCTGAGTGCACCACAGTACCGTTAAAAGCTTATGCTTTTGATCTCTGTGCAAATAAATGAGCTGAAACAAATAAAACCCAGTTCACAAGAGACTTCCAAGACATCTGGTGGAGTTATTTTTCTAAGTAATTAGACCAAGTGTTGGTGTAATTCCCAAATGAAAGGTACCTTCTTGCTAGGTATCCAGTTATTTCTTGGAGCCATCAAAACAGCAGTAAGTCCTGCTTCTCTCCTTGCGTGTGACTCAGACTCTATTGATTACCAGGCTTCCCAAACGGGAACAATCATATCTTTGATTTATGCTGGTTTATTACTCAAGTTTTTAAACTTTTTTTTTTTTTTGGTATGGTAACAGTCCCTTTTTTTTTTACATGAATGTCAGTGGGATTTCTGGTATTGACTAAGGAAGGATGAGGCTCTTAGCTACTTCCCCCCCCCCCCCCTCCTCTTTCTTTTCCTTGCTAACCTACTGTAGTTCTTTTTCATACAGGCTCCATGGAACAGGCTGAAAAGTGTAATGGAATAACAGCCAGGTGCTTGCTCTGGATCAATTCACTGCTCCTAACTATGCCCAGGTGTGTTTGCTCCTCCTTTCTTGCTGGAAGCTGAGTAAATCTCCCAAAGAAAACATTATTCTAGGAACAACCCAAATGCTCTTCAGCAGTTTGGGAAGAATATAGTTTTTGGTCTATGACTACAATACAGTGGAACCACTAGGAATTTGTGACACTGGGGCAGTGAACAGAGGGTAGACCTGGCTGAGAAAGCAATTCCCTTTTGTTTGCGCATGGTTCTCCTGGTTTTATTTTGTTTCATACTTGGGCAGGGTGCTCTACAGGCATGCTTTACTAATGGACCTGGATACACACACCAGCTCTATGCTATGTCAGCTAATGTTCAATGATGCCAGATAGAGAATTCACAGCTGTATCAAAAGTAAAGTACTGCTATCTAAAATAGCTGCTAGATTACAACAGCGGGCTTGATATTCATGCATTTTAATTCTCATGTTTCTGTGACATAATGCAAACTCACCAGAGGTTTCATCTACTCTCTCATCCACCACGTGGTCCTTCTGATGAACCCATTCACTGTTGCACTTGAAATAGATCTGTGTGGCTGGGCTTGCTTTGCAGTACAGATTCACAGGCTTGTTCTTCACAATGTAAGCCTCTTCGGGTTCGATAAGAAAGTGGGGCAATGGTTCTGGAGGATCAGATGGAAATGTTTCTGGAAGTTCATGAAAAAAATCATCATCTGTGGAGAAGAGAGAAAAAGGACAAATGAAACAACCACAATTCAGCTGGCAAATATGTACGACCACTTGCTGAAAATTTCAAAAGGAGCATATTTTTCAAATAAAATGTTATCTTAGGAGCATTCATAAACTGAGGCTTAAAAGTAATGCCATTTTCAGACTAGAAGAAATTGTTCTTTACATCCTGAGCTCTCTTTCCTCTATGTGATGCGACAGGGATGCGCACATTCACATGACTGGGAACGGTCCTTTGTTACCATCCATGGCAATACTAGCAATAAAGCATTATGTTAGCGCTTGGGAGACTTGACTGCAAAACCGTAAAAAGAAATAATAGAAACTTTTGGAGGCTTCAAGGTCAGACTTTTCAATAGTGACTTATCACACTGCTTAATCAAGTGCATGCACATAGGTAGTATTGGCTGAGGCTGGTACAAATAGGAAATAGTGTCTTTCATTTCAGATGAGCAATTTGAAATCTGCTCTAAGGGCAAAAGACTAAATACAAGTCCAGTCTACGCCGCCTTGTTCATACTCTGATTCTCTTGCTAAGACTGCTAACGAAGGTGCCAAGCAATGCCTTATTTACTTCATTTAGTGAGCTAGGACATGAGGCTGAGCAGCTGTGAGATGGTGACATTTCAGGCCAACATGGATGCTATTGACATAAGGAACCTCTGCACCTCTCTGGTGCTACTGGTAATGAATAAAGTCAATCCAAGAAGTCCAGAGGAGGAAAAGAATCCAATGCACAAGAGGAAACACTGAAAAGACCTAATACGCATACTTTCCTTTCTCTCTCCCTCCCTCTTCACAAACCCTCCTTTAAAACCCCTCTGCCCTTTTCTGCAGATGAATTCCTCCACATCAGAAAGCACCAATTCGGCAGAGAACAACCATCTTCTTATCCACCTCCCCACCTGCCGTCAGTGCACGAGAACATCCAAGAAGCTCCCAGCAGCAAAGGGGTAGGAGGGCACCAACTACTGTGAGATCCACCAGCAGTAAGCTGACAGTCCCGAGGGCCTTATTCAATCTTCCCCTTTCTGCCTCTGAAGCTGTTATCATTATACACAGAGATGGACGCTGCTGATGATCAATAAAACATCAGAATATCAAACTAAAAATACTGGGGAAGGCTGGCCTTCTTCTCCCTGCCAGGCTTCATGAAGATGAAATGTCAGACAGCTACTTTCCCATACCAGAGCCAGGCCTGTACAGGTTGTGTCCAGAATTACAAGAACTTTCCTTCCAGCCACTGCTTTTGCAGAAAGACAAGAAAGAACAGCAACAGATGAAGGTGACAGGAGAAGAAGGTAATACAATACCCATCCACATAGTGATATGGAGGTAGACTGTACATCTTTATCAATGATGGGAATACTTTACACAGCAAAAGACTTTGTTAATCTCTTGAACTACTTATGAAGACAGCATATGTTCACCAATTGTGAACAATTGTGGGTTTTTTTCTCTTCATATTAATTTAAAAATACTCCTGCCTTTTCGGGTGTCTCATTTTACAAAGACTAACAGTCCTGACTCACCACTGCATCACCCCCTGAGAGCTAATAGAACTGAACTGGTTCAATGATAGAAGAAAGGGCTGCTAAATAAGGCCCGGCATTTTTCTAGCAAAAGGAAATCTGTGACATACTATAGCATTTCAATTTCCATCTCCAACTAATCATCCCCAAATACTCAAACTTAATTTTTATCACTTTCCCATTCTTCGTTTTTTCCTCCTGTTTGCTTTTTGCTCTGATCACACCAGCCTCCTTTTTCTGCAATCCTATTTCCTCTCCCCATTAGGTATTTCCTCCTTGCTCCATTTTGATCTCCAGGTTTGCAGAAAGACAAGTTACAGTACAGTAAGTTAATGGGAGTCTGCATCTGGTTTCATGACAACGAAACATGTTTGAACTGAAGCACGAGGCTTTTCAGCATTCTTCATCCCCTCCTCTCCCTATCTCCCCCCTCTTCCCCACTCCCTCCCTCTCACACATGCAGCTCCATAGACATCCACAACATGGAAACATTAGAGATGAATCATTTCCCTTGAATTGCCACAGGACATATCTTTTTCTTCTGGTCATTTAATTGCAAATGAGCGAGCAGACAGATGGAAACTAACAAAGCACACATATGTTTTATAATTAAACAAGTATTGCTTCACTAATTTCTGGTGACAGGAAGAACAAATGTATTTATTTTCACCACTAGATTTCTGCACATTATCAAAGACAATACTTATGCTGCCTGACCAATTAACTGCATCTTATCAAAGATGTAACTAGAAAGTCTAAAAGGAGTGATCAGCAAGCTGCAGAAAAAAACAGGCTTAAAAAAATGATTTCTTTAATCAGCCTGGAGAATGTGTGTGGGCTTTGGCTTTCCCTCCAGAAGGTAATTGCTTCTAATGTTTAAATATTATTTTTATGTTAAAGTGGATTCAGAGTACTGCCCGGTACATGACAACAGAGTCTCACATTTTGATTGTGGCGAGAGATGTTTCTGTCAGCCTGGCATCCCACAGCCCAGTACAAGCCAGTTTTCCTACTGGCTTCTTCCTATAATTCCACCTTATTTTTCTTAAGCAATAAGAAAGCCCAGCTTTATTTTTCTACACTCTTGCTCATTGCTATCGAGAGGCAACTGAACCGCTCTTAAATGTTAGAGATATAGATGGAAATCAGTCACAAACTGTCACACAAACAGAGAGCGCAGAGGCTGCTTTGTACCTGGAAACTGGCATTTAAAATCTGCAATTTTAGAATAAATTTAAGATAGTAGCTAAGACATTTTTTTTTAGGCTTTTTAAAGTGGAGTATGTTTATTCAATCCCTCCCTTGTACTGTTGCTATTAGTAGTAACATTGGAGTTATTTTTCTTATAGAGAAGATACTTAAGAGGGGCATCCAGAATATGACCAGGACTGGGTTTTCCTGTGTTTGGCAGAAAGAAAAACAACCCAGTCACACTGCAAACCTAGTCCTACCCCCCGTTAGCATTCAGGGCCCTTCACTCCTGCTGTTCCCTAGTGGAAGGTAACAGGCAGCTTTATCAGCCTGTGTGAATCGCAGTGGGAAGTCACAGAACATAGAATCATCTATGTTGGGAGGGACCTTTAAGATCACCGAGTCCAACCACCAACCTAATGCAGACAAAACCACCATTAAACCATATCCCTAAGCACCACATCCACCTCCCGGGACGGTGATTCCACCACGTCCCTGGGCAGCCTGTTCCAATGCTTGATAACCCTTTCGGTGAAGAAATTTTTCCTAATATCAAACCTAAACCTCCCCTGGCACAACTGGTGACTGTTTCCTCTTGTCCTACCGCGTGTTACTTGGGAGAAGCGACTGACCCCACCTCACTACAGCCTCCTCTCAGATAATTGTAGAGGGCGACAAGGTCTCCCCTCAGCCTCCTTTTTTCCAGGCTGAACAACCCTGGTTCCCTCAGCCGCTCCTCATAAGACTTGTGATCTAAAGTTGGTGTTCCCTGCATTCCCCAATGAGATGGGACCGGCTGCCGTGGAGAGGCAAACCACCGCTGAAGTGGCAGGATGGTGGCTTACAGGTAGGCAGGGTGTGCAGTCACAGCTCCTCCGTGCTGGGCTGTGGTACTCACCTCTCGGGTGAGGCACTGAGGAGGAAGAACCTTAAACCCCCTCATGATGTCTTGCCCATCACAAAAAGCACAGCAGCAGCACGGCTCAGGACAGCCAGCCAATTCGGCTGCTAATTTGGGACAGGGTTTTGAACCATCAGCCTTAACACACATCTTGAATCAAAGATTGCATTTCATTTTTTTTTTTTTAATTAGACTGATCTACTGCTGTGCTTTTATTGTAATGCTTACAGCAACATGTAAGCATAATTATAATGGCACTGTAATTACACAACAAAATACTCTTTAAAATCCAACACAGATATTTACCTCTGAAAACATCAATATAGACATTTGACTGTGTTGAGATTTTTGCAACTTTCTGCAAAACAAAACTTTAGTAAAAGGAATCGTCTCGTGAATCTCTGTTTTCATGAGGTTATAATTCCTAACAAGCTAATAAACATTTCCATCAAAATTTCTCCTAACCAGCTCTAGTTAAACACAGCCACTCCTCTGTCCATACAAATACCAAACTCTGCCTGAGGGTTTTCAGGGATGACTGTGTTGTAACCATGTGGTCTGCTGGGCCTGTTTCTGCAATTAGGATGGGGGTCACCTCTCGATGTGTCCTCATCACTGTACAAGGGGATAAATCTTGCTGAATCTTCCTGATAGTATTGTTTGGTTGGTTTGGAGGTTTTTTTGTGATTTTTTTTTTTTAACATTCATTTCACAATGATGCAACAAAGCAGCAAACTTTATGTATCTCTTATTTAACTCTCCTAAAGAGTTAGATATTTTTAATTCTGTCTAGAGCAAAAAAAAAAGCTAATTAAACCATTTGGGAGCGATCAGGGAGCGTAGATGCAAACAAACACTAAAAATTCACGTACTTTATTTCCAACCATTATGTCAGCATCATGTGCAGCAAGTTCCCCTTACAACCTTGATCAAACACAAATGCAAAGCAAACATAGTTCCTCCCCATTGTAACAAATCCCCTTCTGCGCTCGGTAACTTTGAGCTGCAAGTTTACTTCTGCAGTATGTCACATTCATCTTTATTTTCACATAATAAAGAGTACAGCCCATCTGTTGTTATTGACTGATTTATATTAGCAAGACAAAAGACCTGATTAATGGCACTGCTAAACTGGTTTCACTCGTGCAATCATTCATATTAAGAAAATAAATTTTAAAAAGCCATTTTAATCTATAAACTTAATTTGGAATTTTTATTTTAGTTGGTGGCCTGAATACAGATATGCTTTTTCTTTGCCTTTTGTAGTATCAGACAGCTATGTTGGTTTTTTTTTTTTAATGCAAGTTAAATGCAAAAATCTATAGGAACAGGCGAACTGTCACTGAAATCAGCCTTGATAGAAGCTGGCATGGACTTTCACATGTAGGAATTTTAGTTTAATTTCAGTTAAATTTTCTTTTAAGGAAAAACAAATCTCTGCCTAAGCCAGGAACCTTTTGATGTTAGGAAAGGTCTTCATTCTTTTCATGCATTTGTTTGTAAAACTATACATAGTACAGCTCTTCATGCATAACAAGTGAAAAAGGAGATTTTATGGTGTACTTCCCTTTTTATGGACTGGTATCCCTGCTCTAATCTGTGGCACGAAAATATTGTGCTCCGTACACCAATCTATTCATCTCTAGATCACTAGTTTTATTACTATATATCAAGCTTAATTCTCATCAACCCAGCATATAACTCACTATATTTCTGAACTGCGAGACTTAAACTATTATTGCTTAGATCATAATATATTGGACCATTATCTCTTTGTGCGAGACCTGAAGCAAATTCTTCTCAAATGGAATTTACTTCAGAATGATTCAAGAGCAATTTAAAATGAATGGCTGCAAAGCTAATTCCATTTGCATTTGGATGCCCATCACTCGGCAAGATCATTCCCCACGCGTTGCAAGAAAGGCAGCTGGAGCTAACTCTATGGATGGGATTTCTGTAGAGTTTTTTAATGTTATGATTAAAAAGCTTTCCAGAGCAACAAGTACTGTTTACTGTGAAATTAACAGCAGGTGCCAGCTCGGTAAAACAGTTTATCAGGATGGAGGGAAGGGTTTGGTTCACACTGCACACATTTCCAGGAAGGGGAAATTACTCAGCTGGAAGTCCTTTGGTGGCAGGGCTTTCTGTCCTCCTAGGAAGAGCATGCAGTACCACGATGCCATCAAATGGGAAGCAAAGAGGGCAAAAAAACCCTGTATGCCATACAGCCTGCATCCACCTGAGAGCCCCATAACACCCAAAGAGATATGAAACAAAAATTCAGCCAAGCTGAATGTGAAATGGGATTAAAACAGGACCTTTTCTAATAATTACAAGTGAGTAGCTTCCATGTCAGAGGCCCCCCTTGACTCCACCTCAGCCCTGGAGACCATGCAGGGACAGAGGATGGGCACAGCAAAGTGTAGCACGCACCCTGAAAGAGCAAGCACGTTTTCCTGCCCTGCAGAAGAGGAGGAGGACGGTGGCTTTCTTGGCATTTATTCTCTGTCAGCCCTACCTCCAGCTGATTGCAAGCTGGACATGCAATAAGGCAATCACACATTATTCTTCAGCATCTCGAAAGTGGAGGGTTTCACCAAATAGCCTAGGAAGACCGCAATTTTATAACAGCAAAATACTTGGCCAGTTTGGGAGGCTGGCATCTGCTTGCTTGTAGCTGAATTCACTGCAGGCCTTTATGTCCCTACAGATGAGGCTTGGTTTTGCGGGAGCCCACAAACCAGATGCTTGCTGAACCTTGCTGAGCTCTCATGGGAGCAAGGTCAAGGGAATTTCAGACTAAAATTTACTGAGCACCCACAAAATTAAATGCTCTTTTCAGCAGGGAAAGCAGAGTGCAGGCATGGTTTGGGAAAAGTGATAGAGAAATCGATAGGGCATGTAACGTTTTTGTTTGTTTGTTTGTTTTTTGGGGGGGGATGATTTCAGTTCAGAAACAGAATAAATAAAGACTGCAAAAAGGAATGAACTTCCTCTGCACCTGCAGCAGCTCAGTGAAGACCCTCCTAGCATATCTCAGCTTAACAGCACATCCCCAGGAGGTTAAAACCAAGCTCTGCACACGCTTAGAGAATGAGGAACATATCCATTGAGTGGCTACATATAGATCAGAAGGCTGCTGGGGAAAAATCTCCCTCCCAAGCACACACGCATCAAACAAACCACAAACATATCTTTTCCTGTCCTCCTGTACCCCTACCAGAAAGGCAACTCCCAGAGGCATGGGAATCAATACACCATCCACTGTCAGCCATAAGCGCCAACCTGGAGGCCTTTTGAAAACCTAGATGCAGGGCATTTAAGACATCTGAAATACTGCATTTTTGGCTCAACTAAAGAGTCCAGAAAGGAGGTTTCTGTTATTCAATGACAGGCCTACTACACTCAGCATCCCAACTAAATAAATAGGCTACCAAAGGCCTAATACAGTAATTGTGCTCGTTATGTCCATCTTACCTTGCCGAGCCATAGAATCATAGAATCGTTTGTGTTGGAAGGGACCTTAAAGATCATCAAGTTTCAACCCCCCTGCCATGGGCTGGGACACCTCCCACCAGACCAGGCTGCTCAAAGCCTGCCTTAAACACTTCCAGGGATGGGGCATCCATGACTTCCCTGGGCAACCTGTTCCAGTGTCTCACCACTCTCACTGGAAAGAATTTCTTTCTTGTATCTAATCTAAATCTCCCCTCTTCCAATTTAAAACCATTACCCCTTGTCCTGTCACTACACTTCCTGACAAAGAGTCCCTCTCTGGCTCTCTCTGGTAGGCTCCCTTCAGATATTGACAGGCTCCCCGGAGCCTTCTCCTCTCAAGGCTGAACAACCCTACCTCTCTCACCCTGTCCTCATAGGGGAGGTGCTCCATCCCTCTGATCATCTTCATGGCCCTCCGCTGGACCTGTTCTAACAGGTCCATGTCCTTCCTGTGTTGAGGACTCCAAAACTGGGTGCAGTACTCCAGGTGGGGTCTCACAAGTGCAGAGTAGAGGGGTAGAATCACCTCCCGAGGCCTGCTGGCCACACTTCTCTTGATGCAGCCCAGGACACTGTTGGCTCTCTGGGCTGCCAGTGCACATTGCCGGCTCATGTTGAGCTTCTCATCCACCAACACCCCCAAGTCCTTCTCCTCAGGGCTGCTTTCTAGCCATTCTCTGCCCAACCTGTGCCTGGGATTGCCGTGTCCCAGGTGCAGGACCCTGCACTTGGCTTGGTTGAACTTCATGCAATTTGCATGAGCCCACCTCCCACCTGTCCTGGTCCCTCCAGCGTGTCAACTGCGCCACCAAGCTTGTTACCATCAGCAAGCTCAGAAAGCTCAGAAGAGCTGAAGGGGAGAAGAAAGCGCCACTCTTTCCCTTCCAATAGCACTGCAAGGCCCAGCATTTGACAGGGTGCCTGCTAAGACTGGGAGCTGTGGTTCAACAGAAGAGACCTTTCACAGTGGCAGAAGCTAAAACAGCAGCTGCTGGTGCTCCCCGCTGGCTCCCCACTTCTCCTCTTGTGCACTTCTGTCCCTCCCCTATTTCACATGCGTGCTGCATGGTCAGACAAAGCCAACAGCAGGGGAAGATGAAGGAGTAAACGACTATCACTTGGCCGTGGCCAACGTGGACACTGTGCAACCACATTATCTACAGCCATCAGCTTGTGCTCTGTCTCCCCTCCTTTGACAGTACATTCACCTTGTCTCAGGTCAACGCTTGGAATATATTTTGCCTGGCTTATCCTGGTAAACTGCACTGCTGGTAATCAACAATTAATTCCAGTGGAGTCAGATCTGATTTGCATCAGAGTAAGGAAAAGGAGAATCAGATCTAGATAAGGAAAACACTGACTGTACCAGCTTCATAAAGCAGCTTTGCTAGTTATATATTACTGTCTGGGGAAAAGGCATCTTCCCCTAGTTTCTTTAATTCATAATTATAATTAAAGTTTCTGCTTCTCTCAAGGCTAATGGCAATTTTATCATCAACCAGAACAGAGGCATACTAAAGACAAACCATGCATCCTCAAAGTGACTCCCACAGCCCTCTGTGTGAGAGAGATTTCTCTACACATTCCACTCCTAATCCAAGACAAAGACTGTGGGTATGCACACAGACTTGACGTTTAAGGTTCTGTATCCAGAACTTTACCGTTGCTCTGAGACAAACTCCATCAGACTACCAGCTGCTACCTAAACACGCCAGAGATGCTACAGGTACTGTCAGCATAGGACTCGGTGTAGGAAAATGCCAGAACATGGTATGATTTCACACAAGGCAATGAAAATACTTTCTGTCACATATATATGAAGAGCACCAAGCTGTTCTTTGGGCAACGAGGTTTATGATAATTATTGTCAGCATAAGAAATCTAACACAGTAATCTGCAAGCGCTATTTATTACGAGGCTGCCTGACCATATCAATAGATAAAACAGGATAGAGGCAAACCATCAGGGGGTGAAGCCGACTTAGGAGCACTGACACTGTGAAATGTCAAGTGAAGAGGCAAAGGCCCTGTTTCTTTGCTGTCTTGTCCCTGTACCAGCAGTCACATCTCTCTTTGCAACACTTTCATTAATTCCGATGGTAACTTTGGTGTTGTGGTTGCACAGAGCTATGGGATAAAGTTAGCTCAGATACTGTGCCACGGCTATCACAAGTACAGCACCTGAAAATAAAACAAAAGTGCTTGTACAAACAGCAGGTGACCTCAATGGCATTTCTTGGTAATTACTATCCTGTGGAAGATTGCTCTTCTTTGTCCTGTTGCTCTCTCTTTCCATTTGTTTAAAATAAATAAAATATTCATGCTTTAAAAAAAAAAAAAAGGGTTGCAGACTGTCTCAGAAACTTTATCTCCCTTACGCTGTCATGTAACAAACCCACAGGCAATAACATGCAAGTGTTACTTTGCCAAGTGCACACACTGTATTCCGTAAGTGTGAGCTCCAGGCATTTAATCTAATTAGAAAATTAACACAACTCCTGTTAGACATGGCTGTGCTGGTAGGGTTCAAGCAGTTTGGCTGCATATTATTGCTAGTTCTGTTTTCTCTGATACAAATGCAACATACGAACAGCGGAGAACAGTGTCAGACCACAAGATTTTGTGTCCTGCCTGTAAAACTGAAATGCAGTTTTCCTTTGGGATTCTAGCTTGTGATGGGTCTGTACAATGGCACAGGATTCCCTCCTAACCACTTGCAAAGCAAAGTCTAATTTGAAACATTTCTGCCCCAGCTGCCATTAGTAGTCATAATGGTTGACACAGGGTCAAAAAATTATTAAACCTCTGAGGAACATCATTTCCTCTTCAGTGTTAGGCTTCACTTTCCTTTGACACATTAGTCCTGAAGCAGCTCCAGGCTCTTGACCTCTCCTTTAACCCTGATAACTAATTAAAGATGGACAAGGCTTAGGCTAAAATACTTTTTGTTAAACCTATTCATTCTCAAGTCCCCTTCAGGCACTCTGTCACACAGGACAGAGCCTGCCATATTTACATGAACATGAAAGTAGATGCTGTCACAATAATATGAAAAACCTCTTTTTACAAGACCTAACTTAACCTTTGTGCTTAGATTGTAGGATGCATTTTATAGCATGTAAAGTATATTCTCAAGGCATACTGGAAACAAGTTTCCTGGGTATAGTCCAAAGCACACAATTTAGGAAAAATCTGAGGGTAACTAACTACGTATGTATTTTTAGAAATAGAAGTTCAGACTCAGGTCCTTTATCTGACTGCTGTGTCAACAGTCTGAATGTGGTGTCTCAAATACGATGAACAAAGAACTGATCCTACCTTTTCTCATACAAGGATTTATTAAGGATCTACCATGCAGTTGAATCAGGCCAGAGGGTCGTCAGCCATAGGCAGATGGTTTTTAGGGCCAGCGGTAAATCATATCACAAAGTACAAGTTTAATATAAATAAATGTATTGTAGATGGCCAGGGCACAATGAAAGGACTCCCATACTACTACGTTGAGAGATAATCTGTAACTGGATGTCGTACTTTGCAAATACTCCCTTAGCTTTTCATGTTGTTTTATATTAATAATTAAGCTTCCTTCTTGCATCAGTATGTTAGGGTTACAATGTCAAGCCTTTGGTTCTAGCAGGAATACTTTTCCCATTATTAAAACTGCTGCAGAGCTCTGCTCCCAGATTTCTAACACTTTCGATGCAAGCATTTTTCTCAGCAAAGAGTGATGATCCAATATCTCATGATTAATATAACAGATCTAGTGGGATGTCATGGATCCCGATTTCACAGTCTATGGGAAGTGTACAGTTAGTTAACCTAGTTAGTGGGATCACTCCATCCCAGAAAAACACAGGATGCTTGCCTATACCTAAAATAGCAGCTCACACATACGGCCACCTGGTTAAGGCATCAAGCTGAGACCCAGGGGATAGATATTCTTGTGTGAGCTTAGGGAAACCTACTCTGTCAGGTTTAGGGTCCCATCTGCAAAATGGATGTAGTAGCCTAATAAGTAGCACTCTAATTCACAACCTTCAAACTGAGCAAACAACTTAGTACTCAGACTCTTCCTTCAAAATTTCTCCAAAATACCTGTCAACATCATTTACTACATAGCCAACAACAGTTACACAAAGGACCCCAAATCAAATTTATCTTTATGAAAAGATTGGGGAACAAAGTCTGGATATCTTGGAGCTGATGCAAGTTTTGTTGCTGGTGCCCCTCTGTATCTATGGAGAGGTTAAGGAGCAGGATTTGGAGCAGGAGTCTGTCTTAGGGTGCTCTGAAGGGCTCTCTCCATGGGTTACAGGCATCCTGGTGAGACTGGTGTCCTGATACTGATGTTAGTCCTCATGAATATCTACCTACTCACTACTTTCTTCCATGGATCTTAATGAGATTATTATTTGCCTGGTGCTAGTTACCTAATTTCATCCACAGCCAATTTTTCAAGAACCATAAATTATTTTGTATGAGGCTGATTTATCCCAGCAGAAGGCCAAATTGAATTAGAAATCCATTAGCTAAATTCTAAGAAGGAGCTTCTGGGGAGAAGGGGAAGGGGGGGGGACACAACTTGGGAATCTGAACACCAGATGTGGAAAAGGGAGAAAAAAAAATTCCTTAAAAGAAGTAAAAAAGGAAAAGAAAAGTATCTTCTTATTGAATTAAGCACCCAGGTATTTAGGGAGCCAGATGGAAGAACACAGATTATTGCCCAAGATCAGAAATATGACTCAGGCATTTATTTATTTATTTAGACTAGCAATTGGGTTTGTAAATACACGAGACTTTGTAAGCAGGTGAAAAACACTGGTCCCCTTGAATATCATGGTTGCAGTCATGCAAATAACAGTGTGTGTACTAGATGTACTAATAAAACTAATAATAAGGTGTTCAACAAAATCTTAATATAAAATAATCACATTTATTCCTCCCTTTGAGGGAAAATGAAAGCATGAAAGGCTTACTTACTTTCGAAACGTACAGGATGTTTTAATCATCTATCACTCTCCATGCAAAGCCTGCTTATTTGAGGGGATGCACAGACAATGCACCTCTTTGAGCACACATTAATTTACAGGATAGAACATCCTCTCGTCTTGCCACTCTACCACCTGTGTAGACTCAGGAAATGAAGGATCATGAAAGGAGAATGCAGGTAGTTCATTGACATTAACACCTATCCCCTCATTTTCTCAAGGTGGGAACTATGATGGATTCCAGGGCCCATAGAGAGACATCGCAGTACAGCTCTTCTCATACAAGCTACAGAAACATTCTGCATCCACACAGTTATTTCAGGAGTCCATGAAAGGTCTGAAGCATTGGGTTGCAGATTGGAAATTTCCCCCTGCAGTGACTAATTTCATTCACACTCATTTCCTAGGTCTTGCTGATTTGTTACTCTCAAGCTCTCTAGCAATTAAAAAAAAAAGTTAATACTGCAAGAGCAACCTGAGGCAGCAGGCTCTTGGACTTTGCATTACCTCCAACTCAACTTTCAGCTCAAGTATGTGAAGTATCACACTCTCCATCATCAAGAGCACCCAAGATAGCTCAAACAGAAGCTGTTGAGATCAGGTAGCAAATGTGCAGTGCCTGTGGGAAGCTCTGACATGCCATCAGACGGTCTCTGGATGCCAGCGTGTAAAACTCCAGTACCACGGTCACCCCTCCTAGCTGCTACCCTACCCTTTGCCTCCGAGCCTTTCCAAGTTCACTCCGTGGCCATTAATAGGAAGAACAAACAAGGGAAGTAAAAGAAAAGGAAACCTTTTGAATACTTACTAATCACAGTCACAACTGGCAATGCCAGTTGAAGTACAGAAATTCCCAGCAAGTGCTGAGAACTGATGTTTTGTGGAAAGACAGATGGTGCCAATGTTCAGATTGGCAATGTTCAGCCAAGATTAACTCCTGGATCTAACACACACTGATTTGCTTCCCTTCCTATTCCGTAATTAGCTTCTTGTCTGCCACATCCATTTTTAATGTAAGGTTCCTACAGGTACTGTTATCTCTTGATATGCCAACAGAAAACGACACTAGAAGAGGGGCTTCAGATTCTGAGAAGCAGAAGACTTGCTACCAAGTTACATATGCTATTTCTCCTCAGTGCTGTGAATTGGTTTGGATTAAGTCAGAAGCACTCTGAAACTGAAAATGTAAGTTAGATAATAACAGCATTGAGTTTCAGTAGCCGAAAGCACACACGCAGAAATGAACAGGCAGCCTGAAGTGTTTTTAGCTTGACCCCTACTAGTAACAGTATAAGAAATGCTGGGAGATACCTACCTCTTGTCTTGAAGATGCCACATGTACTAACACACTGTATAGTACTCAGGACAACACCACTTAGTCAATGTTAAACTGGCCCTTAAATGTGCACTGGGACTTGTACTGGGACACATGGTCGTTTATACCTGCCATTGACTCGCCTTGTGTCTAAAGAAAGTGGTATCATTCAGTAATTGCCCAGAGATTATTCCAAGAAATTGCATTTGTCTGTATCTCAGTCTCATCTGAAATTGTAAATCTTCAAGGTCCCAACTCCCTCCACAAGTAACTTTGCTACTGGTGTCAGAGCCTTGGCCCTAACCAGAATCAAATTGATTCTTTTGGTTTTGATTTTTAAAATATGAACATGCACTCGAAAAGACAGCACAGCAATGTTAATGAATGAACCCAAAACATACAGAAAAAGAAACACTGTAAAGAAACAGTGGAAATGTAATTACTTTGCAGGCTTTGCTGAACATGTTTTGTATTGCTGTATCGTATTTATCTATTCAGCACTCCTCAGCTTGAAGCTGGGGAGCAATGAATCAGTGCTCTTATCTCCTTCCCCATCATCCCCAGGCTTTCTGAGGAAACTGATAGCCAACCCCAGCTGAATCTGTCAATTCCTGATCATAAACGCTGTCACTAGAGAATCACAGGCCTAAGATACCTGACTGATTTAAGCATAAAACTTATGTACTTGAATCTCACTTTCTGTTTTCTTATTTCTGACCTCCTTCATCCTTTTTCTTGGCTTTTCTGTCCTACCTTTTATTCCCCATTTTTACCCTCTTCTTTCTTGCCTCTAAACTCTCTCCCCCCGCCCCAATCCTTTTTTCCTCTCCCTGATTAATAGCCAAGAAACAGAGAGAGAGAATGACTGAGGACAGAAATCTCGCAAAATCCAACATCAATCCTAAATAGTTGTACCTACTTTTATAACTCTCGGAATGTTTAACTACAGATCTCCTTTACCCACATCCATGCAAAATCTATCCATCCATACAACAGTAATCATGTTCTAATATTTAAATAAGGCAAGAAGTAATCCCGCATTATTCTAGTGTCTAATCAGAGACTACAGTTTCAGGTGGTTCTCCAGTTAGTTTAAAGAGCTTTTTCTGCTCTTCATTTGGCAAAATTGGCTTGAATAGTGTAAGTTCATTTTGAACTTGTTAGATAGCCTTATTCAGCAGGTTTCTAATTTGTGACCAGCAGAGCACAGACGTTTTAAGTCAAACATCTGTAAATATATGGTAGAAGGTCACGTTCTGTAATTGTACAAGGCTTGGGGCAGAAAGGGTAGAATGCCTGAAACATTAATTATTAGCCATAGTATGTGAAGATTTTACACTAAAAAGGTCATTTGCAGTGGTTCCATTTCATTCTCTGAGCCACATTTCCTTTTAAGTGGCACACAAGCAAATTAATATCTAAATTAAAACAGCAGCTGTGCATTTGGGTAGTAATTGTATGCAAGAAACCTCAGAAGCTCGTCGCTAATACTTAAAACGAGGGGTGTATTTTGGTCAGATTCCCACTGTACTCAGTGCTGATGCCAAAACACATTATAGCACAGCTGAAACCAGCTATTGTAAGCATAAGACAGTCAGCATTTTGCCTCGGTAGTCTGGGCTGTAGTTTCTTGTTAATGAACAAAATCTTTTTTAGCTGAGCTGCTTCTTTCCCAAGTCCACCTCTGCTGTTTGGCAACATGTAGATGTTGTCACCCTACCAACACTGAAGTAAGCGAGCACAGCACTTCCCACCACTGTCAATTAACCTGAATTTGCCTCCTCCCACAAAACCCCCCCAAACTATTACATTAATCTCTGCTCTTATGCTGAAGTTAGACTGCTCTGCACGATTTACTTACTTGCAGCTAGAGCTGGTTTTTAAGTAACTTGGTCTCTTCCAGGATCCCTCTGTCCATGTAGCACAGTCTGTGCTTTGGCCGGGTGAGCAGAAACCCAAAGGGTTTGGAAGTCGACTGGAAAAGGACTATTTTACACAGAAGCCAGGCAGCAAATTGGCCAGGGTACTGGGGACACACTCTAATTTATCACACATACTTCAGAGATAACAAATTACCAGCCTGTTTCTCCACTACTCCACAGGCAGTAGCTTCCTTCAAGCCTGAGGATTTCCTTCATAGCACCCTCAGACCCTACAACCTTCAAGCTTGGAAAGGGGATGCTCTGTGGCATCTCCACCGCCTCTGTACTTGACACAACCACCACTACTGCCTGGCCCTGGGGAATATGGCGTCTCCTGGCTTCATATTCCCCTGGGCTGCTACTCCCAGGTGGAAAAATGTCATTACTCCAAGAATATGCTTAATGTATGCAAAGGTCATCTTGGACTTTGAAGGAGAGGGGACTGGGTAGCAGCAGCAGCAGAGAACAAGTTGCTGTACATGACAGTTCATTTCTGGATAGCTAAGGAGATTAATGCCTTCACCTGCTGCTCATGCATTACTGTCCTCAGCCACACAGAGATGAAATGCTGTCATGTACAGCAACTTGCTCTTCATTGCTCAAGCAGAGAGAGCTCATGCAGTGACTGCTCTCCTGAACCCCAAGCCGTGGCGCAAAATGTTTAATTAAGTAAAGCATGAATACAACACCCGCATTGTATCTAAATAATATACTGTAAACGCTCCGTCTCCAAACAACTTGAGGAAAAGCATAAAAACTGACTATAAACTATCTTAGCCACAAACAGCAGCCATAAACTATCTTAGCACATATCACAGCAATCAGCTATGAAACGAGTCTTCTCTCTCTTTGTTAAAGGAGTAACATCAGAGAATATTGTTCAAATCCTTCTTCATATTTGTCCCACTTTCCCTGGTTGTATTACTGCTCTTATTTGCCATTTCTAATATCTCCTTGCAAATCTGAAAATAACTGTTCTCCAGATACATTATTTGAAATTTGAATTTGTAGCATAAATTAAATACTAGATAAAATGCTAGGCTAGCTGCTCCAACACTCAAAACCAGTTTCTGCATGCACACGGTAACCCTGTCCCCCCGACAGAACCTGTTCATTTCCCTGTCAGCTGTGGTCTCGTGCATCCTGGGGACAATTTTTTTTTCTTTTGCAATTTGTTTACAGCACAGGGACTCTGTCAGAATGGAAACGGGTTGAATGACTCAAATCTGCTTTTCTGAAATCTCACTCTAGTCTTCACTCTTCTAGTTCATCCCCAGTTGTAACTTAGATAAATTTTTCTAGGGGTAGGGTTGTCACTTTGAGATTTTTGTCACAGCCTAGAGAGTTTAAACTCAGTTCTTCCTTTAAAGCAGTTTGTGTGGCTTTGCTAGACTGCTTTAAAAGAACAAACCTTATCTCTGAAGCAATCTAACTGCTGAGCAGTGTGCTGAGGCTGCAAATTGTGACAAATCTAGATGCCCAAGCTTCATGCAACAGAAAAGTGTTCATTGGGAAGACAGCAAGAGCAGAAATGAACTTCACAACTCTCAGGTATCATTTGATTTTTAGGGTAGGAACTTTGATATTTATCAACCTCAGACAAGAAATAAACCAAAAATAAAGTATATTGCCGTTCCCTCTTCTTCCAAACAGCTCTTTTCCAGCTGGTTGCTTCCACCAACACTCTGCAAATCAGAATACACCTCAGCCTGTAACTCTGAACTAAACAAGTGTTAGTCAATAAAGTTCATAAAACTACCTGAATGTCTAGATCCTGGTACATAGACACCAACCTTTTCTACCATTAAATTCCAGCAGGGTACACATGACTTTGATTTGTAAATCAGCATTATGATATGACCACAGCTCAGGAGGGGTTCCAGATGTTGCTACAGTCAGACCAACTCACATTACAGCTGACAGTTTGGAGACTTGAGGGGGTCTAAATATATTTGGGGAGCATAGATATATTTGGCTGTATAAAGGTAAAGAGATACTTTTCTTTAGAAAGAACAACCAAATGTTTCCTTCTGAAAAATATAAACTTGCCCCAAAATGGGCATTCTTGAGTTTGTATTTATTAGTCTTGCAGCTGCTTCCACTGAGGTGATATGAAACCTGTTGCCTTCATCAAGAGTTGTATTGATTCCATTATGTGGTACAATTTTCTCAAATTATTTAATTCATCAGCTATATTCATTCATTTCTCTGTTACCCTGCTTCCGGCCTTCCTTATCTTATTGCTGGGACAACCCAGGTTTACAACTACTTAGATGTGTTTAGCAGTCAGTCTTAAACAAGGGGTATTTACAGAGTGTATATGTACACTAGCAACCTTACTGAAAGGGTACAGAAGGCAAAGGGGTTTAATTCAGGAACACCCATATGGATCGTGATAGGCTGTGGGCTGGGAAAACAAAATCCTTCTTATCTGTTGTGGATGTTGCCATTTCTATGAACAAGAAGTTGCAGCATCTTCTGTTTCCTCTGGAGGGATAATGCAGATGTGACATCATGAGACCTTTGAAGACAAGTGGGCCAAGAGATTTTATGCTCTCTGGGCCACTGCGTTCAGCTTCTCCTCCACCTATAAACTCAAGGGACTGTAACAGGGCAAATGTAATCTGAAAGAGCCATCAGATGGGTAAACAGCTCTTCAGCCAAATCCATCTGTCTGAACTTGATTCTTGTTGGGAAAAACACATCATTGTAATTATTTATTATATAGAATTCCTCCCCACATTCATTTTTCTGACCACAATTCTTCCTGAAAGAAGTGACCCAATTGAATTGAAAAAAAAAAAAAAGAAGAAAAGAGAGAAACTATATGAAAGCCGGAGAAAATTAGCATGCAATAAGCCATTTCTTCCTGTCAATTTTCTCATCTCCTTTTATTAACAGATTTGTTTTTGAAGCAATTATACACGTGCAATCCATTTGTGGCATCTCCTTACTTGCCTCCTGACATAACCATTATTAGGGCTGTCACAGCTGATCGGTTGACAGCTAGAGAAAGGCAGTTCTGCAGTGTCCTGGTACTGCCAGTCAATACCAAACGAATAATAACAACACAGCCTGCAAGCTGCCTATTATTTCTCTTTCCAGTGTCTGCAGTTTCTGTTGAATTTTGACAGAAGCAGGGGAGATAGAGGACAGTCTTCATGTGCTCCTCAAATCACATGCTACCTGGAGCTGCTGCTATTTCACATATCCTTACACACACGGCGCCTGCCGTGGCTCGCTCTAAACTCTCAGCAATCCCCAGTATAGCCCCTGCCAGTACCCGGTGTGCTTCAGAAATTATTCAGGAATATTCCCGCCAACGTACAGCACTGCTGGTCCTGTCACTCTAAAGCAAGCTGAGTATGCCCTGAGGTTTGCAAAACTAAACGTAACCCAGCTGCCTGGATGAATTTCCCCCCCGCTGGAGAGGGAAAATTGGCAAAGCTGTCCATTAATATGAAGAACCTATGAAAGCAGGGCCAGGAGTGCCAATACTATTTTTCAATCATACATCATTATGGAACATTTGATTATCATTGCTGTAAAGCATACTGTGTTGCTGACTCTATCAATTTTGCCAGGAAATCTGCAAGCACGCTATATTACAGCTCCCAACAGCTGTGTCCCAGGCTGCAATGATATCCCAATCCTCTGTGCAAGGATGTGCCAGTCAGGTGGGAGCAAGACTCTGTGTCTGACGCGTGTCCCTTACTGGCTTTCCCCATGCTCTCAACATCCTAAGCGAGGACAATGTGAAATGCACTTCTGCCAGGCAGGAAAGATCCAACATCCCACATGGAAAACAAGTCCAGCCCATTATAACATAAGCACAGTGGCAAAGTCCTGAGGGGAAGGAAGCTGAGCTACGTGACAGATGTGTACGCAGGGCTTACGAGGTCAATCCCAGCTCTGCCACAGACAACTTCAGTAACCATGGGCAAGCCATTCAGTCCATAGGGTGGTAGCACTATATCTTTATTCCTTCCACCCTTATTTTACCCCTTAATATTTTAAAGACTTGCAGGGACAAAGATGACCTTTCACTACATTCACGTTGCATCTAGAACAGAGCAAGCTCAGCCTTGAAGTTAAAGCCATGGCTACGAGTCTACAATGGCTTTCCCAAAATTACAGAATTTAGGCACTGATGCAACAAAGTATTTATGCTTTGAGCAGGAAGACAGTTGACCTTCTGCTGATAATGAGCTTACGACTTTGATCAAAGAACTGTTTCTAAGACAATGCAAATAAACTGATTAATGTAAGAGTTTATTTTAAAATAAGCCCTTCAAGAAATTTGGCCTGTGTGTCAGACCATTTCCTTCTCATTATTGAATAAGATGGGTGCATTATACTTCTCTTTGAGTTAAATCTGGGTCTACATCACAATTTCAATTGTACTTGCGGGCACCGAGCCACTTTAATCTTCATGGCTTGGATAATAAAAGCGATGAATAAGTGACAGGTTTGTCTTCAGTACATTGTGTGCCAGTCCACCTGGGACCCTGATTATTTAGCTTCCATTGCAATCCGCAGTGCTGGATCTTCGACAGTATTTGTACCAGTGGTGCCTAAGATAAATGCAAGCTGTGGTATGTCTAGATACTCTGCAGTCAGAAATAGCCAGGGACTCACTGAAATAGCACACAGAAGCTTCTTCTTTTTAACTTTGAGCACTTTTTTTTTTCCGAGCACGAACACATGATTTTACTGCCGAGAATCTGATGGAGAATTACCATCTTTCCAAATTGCCATAATTTCCTATTGCTCTGAAAGGGACAGAGGTCGTAATTTACCCACTCTTAGGCAGCTATTTTGAGAACATTTATCTCCCATATTCACAAGGGAACTGGAAATCACTAGTCTCTTTTTACCACAGGGAGATGGCAGCAGTCTTGAAAAAAGGAGAGCAGGTCTTGAAAAAGAGGGAGCAGGTGTCATGGAGATCCTGTAGAAGGAGGAGTGTAGGTGCCCATGGGAAAGTGTATGTCCAAGGGAAGGCTAAAGGCATGGGAATGCAACATAACCACACAGCCCCAGAGGAGAAAAACTTGAAAGAACTGCCCTTCAAGATCCACTTAACCTAAACGAGGACCAGAAAGGACTTGTAACAGTAAGGTTGTTAACAGGGGATGGTGAGAGCTAAACTTGTTTGGATAGTAAGCGCCTCCCTCCCTTGACAAGCATAGATCTCTGAACTGAAGTCTAAACCTGCATTTATAACTCTTGATTTGGGATAACTGTACTGTGTTTTGATCCAAGTTATAGACATCTCCATTGTGCCATTTTTTCATTTTAACGCAGGGTTTTCCTCCTACTAGTATTATCCTATGAAAAATAATAACAGTCCTATTCCAAAATATACTTACACAATACAGAGCATCTTTACTCACTTGCTCTGGTATTCTCAAATGGTTCATGTCCTGTTCCTCCAGCAGAAAAGGGATTTTGTGCAGAGCCACACGAAGCCTTACCCAACTCTTGGCTACAGTAAGTCAATGTATTGTCCCAACTGCTGAGCTATTCCAGTGTGTCAGAATACTATGTCCTTCAGTCATCTGGCACTGAAGGATTTGGACTAATGCACTGAATGTACATGTAAGTGTACAGGGAGCATTTACTCCTGTCCTGTACTTACTCAGGCACACAACTAGTTTTCCCAGTAGCAAGCACCTTTGAGTCCTCTGCCTGCGCAACCAACATGTTGTGCACACCTGGTAGAACCAGGTAGGGTTCCTAGTAAAACTGTCATTTAAACAATGATAAATAATTCTGGTATTGAAAATTCTGTTATTGAAGGAGCCCGGGCTTATAAAGAAATAAACACCAGGTTTTCCTCTTTGCTCTAGGTATCTTTGTGCTCTAGATTAAACAGAAACTAGACACTGCTTGCAATGAAGATGACGACTGTGGGGTTGTGTGGATGTGTGAAGCCTGGAAGTCAAAACACCACTTTCTGCCCTACGCCTGTGGCACGGGCAGCCCAAAACCCCATTTCAGTTCTGCCTGAGCTGGCTCCGCACCATGCCGCTATCGCAATGCTGCCCGGATAAACGACATTCTCTGCCTGGTTATTCATGAAGTCATGGCTGACCAAGAGCAAAGCATTTTCTGACAGGCAGTGTGTATCTCTGTGGCATAGTCTTTGTGCAACAGCAGAGAATGAGATTGAATACGTAATAAAGTTGTGCTCTCTGGAAAGGGAACCGTGGAATGAATCAGGCAGAAGAAAAATTTATCTTAACAATTTCCTTTGCTGAGTGAATCAGTAGTCTATCAAGAATAAAATCAAGACTTCAATAAACTATCCATGCCTTAAATTTTTCTATCAAACAACGGCTCTGAAAGTATATGATATAATACAAGCACTGAGCTACTTTTCTCATCAAAGAAACAAGTATATGAAAGGATGGGTCTTCAAAACTAATAAAAAAAATGACTGCTTGCTGTGCCACCATACAAAAAGCCCTGATTTTTTTTCTCCTGCCATTCAAAAAGTAGTTTTTTTCTTATTATATTAATTTTATTCTAAGATTTAAATTTTTCTCAAGTTGTTAAGAGACGAAACACTAGTCTTTAAAAGCAATGCATTAAATGGGCATTATCCTCACAGTCCCTCCCAACCTTCAGCCTTGCACATTTGGAAGAGACCTGTTTCTTAAATCTTGTTATCCTACTGTTTTTGCTCAGCCTCTTCTGCTGCTGTTTAGATGCAATGAGGTATTGCTTTGGAATCAGGATGAATAAAGACCCCTTGGCACAACCTCATCTCACCCATATTAAAAATGCTTCTTCATTCCTTGGTCTGCCAATAGTTGAGTTCCTCACTTGTCCCAAATCAATACTATGATATAGATTGTACAAACTTAGGTATCGACCACATGAAACCTCTATTTTACTGTGAAAAATGGAGAAGAGCTTTAGAAGGACCACATTAAAAACAAGGAGTGAAAAACAGATAACAAACCACACACAACCAAGCCCCCCATGCTATTAACATTTCCTACATAGATTAATGAAATCTGTTGAATTTTTGTCTCGTGTATCTCAGAGCCTACATGTAACTCTGAGTTATAAAGTCAAAAGCTAATTTGATATTGAGAAGAAACAGGAATAAGCAAAGGCTGGAGGTGTTCACTGATTCTCAGGGCTGGTTATTTTTACATGTGTTTATGAAACCATTCTAGATATAGGTCAACCTTTTTCTCCTTAGAAAATTGCTACACATGTTTTGGCCCAGATTTTTTAAATTAAAACCAAGATGCATTTGAGATAGTTGACTGTTTTCCATCTTAGCCTCAGCTGCTACTTGTACCCATATGGACATCCCTGCCTGCAGCCTCTCATGGTTAGATCCTAGTGACTCCAGTCTATGGAGAGACTCTCTTTTCCATCTGGGGGATTTTGATCTGAAACTTGCAGCATAATATCCATTTCATATAGGAAAACAGCTTTACTCGATGCTTTAAAAGTTGCATCGATTGATGCTGTGCTCTTCCAAGACTAAGGAAAGAAGGGCCAGATCTTCAGCAGCTCCAAGTCAATCAGCTTCAATCATCATCAGGAGAGCAAAATTTCTCAATACCAGCTGAAGCTCTTGTCCCCAGAGGAGCACAGGTAAAACACATGCAATCTTGACACTGTAACTGAGGTAAAAAATGACATGTTTTGGGGAGCGAGAACAGCATTTGTGAAGGAACTGTGACAAGAAATCATTTCAGCCTTTCTTCCACAGCAAAGCACCTGCTTAGTTCCACATCTTAAGACATAAAATGCCTAACATCAACACTGTAGAAAACATGCCTACCTTTGCAAACACAGACACAAATATTTGTACATTTCTTGCCAGCTTGTTTAGACATTTTTTTGATGACGCATCTCCTGTCAACAGGGATATAATTAAGCTGCTTCCTATCTATTGAGTAGTAGTATGCTACCTGCTACAGCTACTTCCTAAAGACTGTAGCAGTCCAACCACATAATCACATGAAACTTTCACCACTGATGCCTGTTGTTTAATGTTAATTTCTTTGTGCTTACTAAGAGAAATTGCTATTGACTGCTTTCATTAGGAAACTATTGACCCTTATCCACTGGAGCATCCTGGAGAAGAATTCACTAAATGTGCCCATATTTCATTCTCTGAACATCAAGGTAGGAGAGTCATGCTGAAGGATATGGTTTATTTAATCCAAAATTAAAATTTTATAGGCTACATTATCTAAAGTAAATTGCTTAATACATTCAGATGAACAGCTGCTTTCTAAGTGTTTGCCTTCCATGTTTTCAAGGCCTAAATTAAGCTAAACAATAGAACATCACTGCTAGCACCATAAACTTCCAGGAAATGAGATATGCTGTACCTAAACTTAAGAGGCAGAATTTAGATTCAGCGAAGCAGTCATTTTCAACACATTCCTTTAATACAGCATAAGACTATCACAGCCTTTTCAGTTTAGTTTTCTCTTAGTAATAGCTTTTTCAATATACATTTTACATACTCATGAACTGTATAACAAAGAGAAGTATAACAATTTAGTTGTATTTATATCTACCGCTTGCTAGCAATTATAGAGAAAACCTGTGAAGTACAGAAATCCAGTGTGCCCTGAAGATTTTGGAAGTTAGACCCAACGTCGATTCAGTTACTGCCAGTTACACCAGGCAAATGCATCTCAGCAATGCAGAACAATCTCAACACAGTGAAGGAATCCAGCCAGATCTTTCTTACTTGTGCACAGGTCCTGCACATGTGCTGCGAGTCAAACGTAAGGAAAAGCCCTGCCCAGGCTCTATTTTTATGGGACAGGGGCTACCTGTGCCACTGGCCAGGTGGCCACTCCAATTTCAGCCCTTTCCTGAAAGGCACTGATGGACAATTACGAACATTATATGGTAGTTCAGGCTCCCTTTTGGCTAACAGAGTAGCACTTCAGAAAGTCAGGACTTAGCGACACTGCCATGAAACCCACCAGATTCATTTGCATCCCTGCCATCAATAAGCTGTACAGCTCTGCAAACTCCCTTCAAGCCAAGCTGAAGGGTACAACATCAAATTCACAAATAACAATGGCACATGACATCTGGTAACATCTCATAACCAAACCCAAATATAGCTTTCAGAACTGTCACAAATTTATTTGTCATGAATTTGACTGTTTACCTGCTTTCTCCTCACTGATCTATTGCTTTGAACACAAGCCCAAAGACAAGTCAAAAATGCTCACTCCAAGATGCTGACCCACTTCTATCAGTTGCTCTTCCAAGTTAATTGATTCCTGTTTTAGTGTAAGTGGAGAGCAGTAGGAGAGCAGTATGAGTGGAGTAGAAAGCCATGCCATAAAATCTGAGAGGCATACAAAAATTTATCACACCTTTGACAAATTTCCTTGCAGTCTGTCTCCTACCACATCTGTCCTCCTTAAGACTTCTAACATTACAAAACATGTAAAGAGTTGCAAATAGTCACCATCGGTTTTCATTAATTCACTTGGAATTGTGAAATTCTTTTGTCAAAGTTATGACAATCTATAACACAAAGTAGTCCATTTTCATGCCACATTGATGTAAGAATACATACAGAAAAATGTGTACAGCAAAACTATTTTATATTCCAGATTTGTGACAGATTTTGATGCGATCAGCAGAGGCCCATACCAGGAACATCGGCACAATTTGCTATATGCCTGATTATATACCTTACCCACAAATTAATCTCACTGAGATTTATTTCAGCATTCCAAACTTTTATACATGTGTCTGTGTGGTCTATTATTGATATAATTATTGTTTATTAGTTCTGTTCTGGAAGCACTCAAATACTACAATTAGAACGAAGCCCAAACATGCTGTACAAACACCTATTAAATCTTCCTGCACTGGCAAGCATAGGGTCTAGAAGAACACAAAAGAAGACGGGAGAAAACCAGAACAAAGCAGTGAAAAAAGTAGATTCTCTTCTATTCACTGTCTCTTTCTTCCAGAGTGTTGTGCCATAAAATCTTCAACATGAAATCTTTGAAAATTTAAGAACAGCACTATTTACAATAAAATATATTACTGCCTTTTTCTATGGCATCATTATTTTTTACTCTTTCTTGTCACTGCCATTATTTAAAGACCCAAATCCTGTGAGACTATTGAAACGAGCTGTATCCATTCAGCTTCATAATGATCTTTATTAATCACATCTCTCTACCCAAATTTATTACATAAACGCACTTAGCTCTGCCTCCTCACTCCTGATGTAAAGACACCCACTGCTGCAGGTTTGGACCTGCCCCAACATGTCCCCAACTACAGCCCTCTGTGCCAACAAGCTCCTCATGCTGCGGGCCACGGGCATCCCTGTGTGCCCACACGGCACCTCTATGTACCTTGAGCATAGCAGAAATAAGGAATAAGCAGACCATCTTAGTAATTGCATTCCCAAAACTCAAAGGGACAAAAATATTTGAAGTTCAAATTCCCAAGTAGCCAGGCAGCAGCCTGAGAAGTGCTGACTGAGCTAGTGGGGCTGCAGGACCTGATCACACTTTCTGAAAGGAGAGAGACAAATATAGGGCACAACCATTTATTAAGTTGGTTCCATCCTTTTATTAAGCTGCCTCCTTTCACTTGCAACCTTCCTTTGAAAAATGGTCATAATACATTTTACGCCCACCAAACTGATCTGGCAGGAGTGCAATGAGGATTAAGCAATTAATGGTTATGTATTTCTTTGAGATCCTTCTAGGAAAGCAACTCTATGTATTACTAGTGGTAATTTGAAAAATGATTACTGGTGTGTTATTTCCAATACAGATTTGTATAAAAACTTTATAGATTTGAATGGAGTAACCAGAAGAGGTCCAGCTCTTGCCTAACTTCTGATAAGTTAGCTCCTAGCAACTGGTTTAGAAAACCTCTACAGCATACTCTGCACACACCATTTTGTAAGATAAGCCAACAAGAAAAGGATTTATTCAAACTTCTTCAAATGTCTTCAAAAAAATCCTTGCACTGTAAAGGGAGTAATATGTACCTGCATTCACACATTTCCAAGGCTTGTCAAAAAGTTACATTTGCTTACACTAGAGTTTCTGCATTCTTCTGTGAAACACACCGTCACTCTGGACATAATGACATTACAAGGGCAAACATGACAAAACAGCAGCAGATGTTGTTTCTGTGTTCCTCTGCAAGAATTCCTGCCAGCTTGCTTTTCCTCCTCAAAATCTGCAGAAGAAGTTGGGGCTCTGATGTCACCTTGCCTAGACAGCTCTGGGGCCTTTTATGCTGCCTAGCATTACCACTAGTGATACAATAAGCATAGCTACATCTTCATTTAAGGTTATTCGCTGCATGTACTTAGTGTCTGCCTGTATTATGCTGTTGTAAGTGGTGGCAGAAGAAAAGGATAAGCAGGAGGAATAACAAACAAGATTTTCCTGGAATAATGTTTCTCAGCCTTGGAGCGATAACGGGCTGCAGTCAAATATATTCCTGTCATCACTGGCACACAAAGCTGTCTAACTTTGTAACATTTGTTTTACTAATTGAACAATCAATTATTACCATGGATTATTCTCACAGTCATAAAACAGCACTGCAAACAGATACCTGTTTGATCTGAGAAAGAGCCTCTGGTCCAATTTCCAGCCCCTCAAGCAACTCATTAGCTCTTGGTGTCCATTAATGCTGCCCTCTTGTACTGCTTCAGCTCCTTGGACTTCACCTCTGCCCCTAAATGCCACTTAGCATGGCCCAAGTAAGTGTAATACCTACGTTTCTGAATTCCCCATCTGCAAACTCCCCCAAATCCTTCTCTCCTTATCAGCAACTGACAGGGTAAGTTAAAACACAAGTCAAGCGCTCTCTGCACTGCTTTTTGTCATCATAAAGTACGGTTCATTTGATCAGAACAAAATGCTTTGAAATCTCACCATTTGACTCCAAAACCAGCATTTCCCACTGGGTGCACGCTGTGAAGTACAGAGAACCTACCCAATAGACAAGAACCATCCAGCCCTGAGCTTCAGGGCTTCAAGATGACCACTGATTTCAGTTTGTGCCTGTTAATGCAACCACCAGAAACTCTTGCTGCTTCTCTCTCCTGCGGTGGCAGCCCCCCTGCCCACCCTGGGAAAGGACGAGCCCTTGGTCCATAGGAGCAGGCAGCCCACCAGCCCCAAGCTTCAGCTGCTCAACCAGGGCTGAAGGTCAGCCTGGGGGAGAGTATTTGGGCCAACTTGTAAAACCTGACATCAAGTCTGAGCCCATAGGCTGTGTATTTTGCAAGCAGGCATCAGCCCATGCAGATAATGGTTTTCAAAGCCAGATTTTTTCTGTTATCAGGACCCTCTTTCTGAAAAACATACCCCAATTTTTTTTTAGTGTTCTTCCTGCCATTTCTATCCCACCCAGGAGCTGCGTGGGGATGTTACAAAAGTGATCTGAGACACTTCACTGGGATCAAATGCGCTTACTTCTGCTGTCCCTACCCTGCTCTACTTTGGTGATGAAAACAACTGAGCTGGAAGAAGTATCTGACTTTTGATATGCACAGGTTTGAAGAGGTTATCACTGTGGGATCACCAAGTGCAAATTTCACATGCTAAAGTCCTTGCTAATCCCACCTTCCTGTTAAGTAAATAAATATGCAAAAGAAAGAGCAAACTGCCTTGGCATTAGCCTTGAGTCAAGGCAAGAAACTTTGATACCCCCAACCTACAATGACATTTTAAAAATCCTTCTCAGATTCCTCCTTGCATTTGGCTAAGAGTCCTTGAAAGGCCCTGATGCTTGTGATGATTTGCCTGCTTCTCCTGCCTGTGCATCCACACACACACAAACACTTTTGGGGATTCGCTTTGCAACAGTTTTAGGAAATGAATCCTGAGCATGGTTTCAGAAAAAAAAAAAACACCCAAACAAACAAGTAAAAAAAGCTTACTGATTCTTTGCTGGTTTGAGGATTCAAGCTGAAGAAACCTGAGAGAACATCTCCTACACAACTGCTGTCCCCTGACTGTGAGCAGGCAGGCACACAGGCGTCCCTCCCAGCACACCCCAGGAGCTTCCAGAGGTGCCCTGGGGGAGGGAGTTCCACTTGGTGGGAAAGGAGGGAAGGAGAAGCAGGATGGGAATAAACTGAATCCAGAGCCAAGTTTTCCCCCAGAACTGCCGAAGGCCATAAAAATGAAAACCACAAACCCTAAGCTGAGTTTGATGTGTTTGAGGCAGTTTGGCTGATGGCGGTGAATGCAGCTCTGCTACGCGAACTCCATTTCCAAAGTTTAGAGCAATTCTCTTGAGACACAATGCTCAGCCTGGAGGCAAGCACGAGACAAAGCGTTGGAAGACACTGAATATTCAGGAAAAATATTAGGAATCGGGGACTAATTCAGCAGCTCAAGCAGTGTGGAACATTAGCCCAAGGAAACAGCATTTTGTCTCAGAGTTAGGCTGGGCTTTGAGACCAAAAGTAATTAATCACTGCTCTCAGCATCCAAGTACTCATGTCAGGTGAGCTCTTAAAATAACCAAGTATCTCCTCCCAACTAGTCTACTTCCTTTCTTAAGTGAACAAGCCTGGCTTCTCACTGGTGCAAACCAAATAAGTAACAGATGGTTATAAACGCAGGGTTAGCAAAATGTGCAACAAGTCCCAAAACTATTTTGCTTCCCTCTTCTAAAAATGCATTCAGGAATTTTTGACTCAAAGTACCCCCCAATTTTACTTTTTTTTCCTGGCATTGGTATATATACTGCAGTAAAACTGAGAATCAGAAAAATATAAGAAAACATTTTTTTCTACATCTTCATTAAAACGTATCTTGCCAAAACAGGTAAGATAGAATATTGTAGAAAAGTACATAGTGTTTTTTGAAAGAAGCAGAACTAGTCTGTAGCATGGGGAAACTGAATTTTAACCGATTTTATGACAAAAGCAGTAAAAGCCAATTACTCACTTTGTTTCATTTTTCATAACCCTGATTCATACAGAGGAATTCAAGTGTTCCACGTGCTTAAGCAGCTATTGGTAACATGATTAGCAACGTTCCTGCTTTTTTCTTTCAATATATACTTTGGGCATGATTGAGTGTTCCAGAGTCTTAAATGATTAAGGAGACAAAAAGACAGACAGTGACAAGCAGGAAAAAAAAAAAAAGGAAAAAAAAACCCAACAAGATAAGAAATGGATTACTCTCTAAGAAACTGAAAACTCCTCTAGAGACCCCACGCTTTCAAGTTCATTTAAACATTAACGAACTTTACATTTCAAATCATATCCAGGAGGACAAGCGATAGGATTACACACCTAAATCTATAAGCATTGATTTTGTCTCAGTCACAGATGCACACTGTGCAGTATTGGAAAATCTGCTACGAAGATAAGGTTATGACACACAGCAAACAGCACGCAGCTGTGATTTAGATAAACCTTTCTGTATCCTTAAAAAAGCCCATCCTCTCCCCCCTAAAAAAGCCCAAACACCCACAAGTGGCACATTGTCTGAAAAATATAAATGCTTCCAGAAGCATGTGCAGACCCTTCCCGATGTTGGCATTTCAGTTACAGAACTTGTGTGAATCACTGTTTCCAGAAAACAAGTGTTTTGATTGATTGTCTTTAAAAATCACCATGTATCTCCATTCTTTAAAATCACCATATTGTTTTGTACAAAACAAGAGATTTGTGTTGTGTATCTCAAGACATTCTTGCTACAATCCCAGCTCAAACAATCCTATGAGTCAACAGTGCACCATTAGCTTTTAAAGCAGTATGTTTATTTCCCTCAGATTCTTGGCTTCTACAGAAACTACTAACTAGTTTCTTAAACGATGAAGAAATGAACTCACAAAGCAGCTCAAGAGATGCTGTAATTCTATTTCTTCTTCCATACCTATTGCCCAAACAAGAAGTTTTCAAGAGCTCTTGAATGAGAGAGGCAAAGATGGGAAATGGACAATGTCACATCATTCTTATTTAACTTTCTTCCATCAGCTCTGCATCTTCTTCAGCAAAACCAAGAATTGCCATAGGCTACGGAGTTAAGCGAGTAAAGAAGGGAAGATGCTTTCCTAAAGATTTATGGCTGCAAATTTGGATGTCATTCTGAAAACCTCCAAAGGTTCATGCCAGCTGCCTCTAATTTACACAAGTCCTTTTTTATTTTAGCTATGACAGAGGCAGCAAGACGTAAATCCCATCACATCCATTTGGAACTGCTGGTCCATAAATTACTGCCCTTTAAGTGTAGTAGAAAGGTGTCCAACTAGGTATTTTGATGTAGTTGACCTACTCCTTTTTAGTTTTTGTTTTGAATTCTAAAAGGAGCTATGTGCAATACGGTAACATATCATTAGGCTACATAACATCACTCTAACAGAGAAGTGTGTTATCAGAAGAAAAATTTCCCTGGCACCCTTTATTTGGCTCTGGTAAGTACAGGTCATTAACACAAGCAGAAACTAAAAGGCTCATACAGTGTACAGCTGAGTACGAACCTCTGTTCTGTTACACAACTATGGCTTACCCAGCCATATTGAGAAAAGGTTAACGCTATTTAATCACTGAACTTAATTTTCTATCTTCTGGTACAAAGCAAGTTAAAGATAAAGAACTTCTTACACAAAATACTGGGATGTATTAGGAAGAACTTGGGAACAAATGTTCTGATTGTCAGTCCCCCATGACTCATACTTTGTGTCATCTGTGCAGAGGATTACTAAGTGAGGGGACACTTTGACAGCAGGCAGGACGTGGGGTCTGGTGTTTTTCTGTCAAACCTGCTGCTAAAATCACAACCACTTAGCCATAACACTGTTGTGATGTTTCCCCTGACCCTTCCTCCCACTTCTCTTCCACCCACAGAGGTTTGGTCCTGGAGGTCTGTTGCTCCCATCTCCCTACTCCTGTCCCACCCGTGCATTTCTTGGCTCTTGACCTTGAATAAAGTGATACCAAGGGGGCAGACACTGTCGGTGCAAAGTCATGGAGGAGCAACCTCCACATCCTGATGCTACAAGCCACACAGTATTCCAATTTACTGACTTGCAAGTGGGGATTCAAAACCAACAGACCAAATCTATGCTTCCTTTCCCCAGCACTGGGCTAGGTAACTTCGAGTTTTATTTAGCCCACTAGAGTCCACAGCTGATCTGTGGTCTTAGATCTGTAGCATAAGCCAAACATAATCTTCAGATCTCACTAAAACACAGAACAGAACCTAGTGAAACATACACTTTATATATAACACCTCAAAAATGGGTCATCTCTGCAAAGGAAGCAGGTGCATATGTTAACATGTAGGCATATTTTAGGGAGTGTGGGGGAAGTCGGGAACTAGGACAGGTTTTAAAGTTTCCATTTTTCAACCTAAGCTTAGAGGGAAGGATTATTTTTGATGTCTTTACATACTTTGAGCTGAAATTTTAAGCACCAAAATAGAGGATCTATCAGAGCTCCATGAGGTCTGATGGACATATACTGCATGTGATGTGATCACATATGATCTTTGGTAACCTACAGTTATTATAGTAAAACCTGAACTTGGAGTAATATTGGACCAAGCATCATGATGCCAAAGTATTCAATCACCGAGACATATGAAGTGATTCAACAAATAACTCAGTGAAAATAACACTCATTTCCAACTCTAACTTGGGAAGACCCCTCGAATTTTTACTGAATTTCTTATATACTGATACATACATCAAACTGGGAACGGGCAGAAATTAAGATGGAATTTTAAGACATACACTGATTCTGCACACAGACAATGACGCGCATTTGGATTAAGAATTGAAGTACTTTACATACTTGAACTTGACCACCTTCCTAAAGATTACAGCTCTGGCTGCAGTGATCCAAGACAGAAACAACTGAACAAGAACTGTATTAAAGCATAAGTAAATAACACCCAGAAGAAAAGCTAGATGATCAAAGGATGTAGAGTATTCCCAAAAGTTATTGGAACAGCAAATCTAAATGGTCGGGACCTCTGAGCTCACTGTCTCAGAAATGTTAGTAATACATAACTTCATAATGAAGGATTTTAAAAATAAGTGTGTGCATAATATACAGGCATAATGAGCCAAATTCTGCTTTCAGTTTGCCTGGCTATAAATCTAAAACAGACCTATCAATTTCAGTAGAAATACAATGAATTTATATCACTACAAATTAACGATATTTTAAATAGCATTAATCCAAAAGATTCATGCTTGCTGAAGAAAATACAGGATTAGGCAAGAAAATAAGAAGTTGTCTGCAGAACTTTAGAATTTAAAAATTGCAAACGTCTGCAAAAAGGTGCCAGTGAACACCGGGTGAAGATGAATTGACCTGTGGCCACTGTAAGCTCCTAAACTACCACTTTTCAAACTACCTATTATCTTTATTTTTGAAGAAATACCTTAAAAAAAAAAAAAACCAACAGCTAAAAACCACAGTATTGTAGCAGTAGAGTAATAAATTTAAGGTATAGGGAAAGGCTGTGTAATCCATGCAAGGATATGTAAAATAATTCAAGGAATTTTATCGTATGAAAACTACAACCCACCTCCCCCATTTTCAGATAATACTGTTTCAGTTTGGTTTTGCCTGTAGGATTTTCCCTTACAGTTTTAGAAGATAAGTGCTTCCGTACTGAGTGGAGATCATGTGCTTTATGAAAAAGAAATAGCTATATTAAGACCCAGATAATCCCAATCCCCATCACTTGTAAAATCATAGTTCTACTTTGGATTTTAAATCGCTCAGGAAGTTCAGATTAATGCCTCAATAGCACATGCATAACACTGGTCACTATTTAAGCTACTTGAATACTCCAACATCTGGACAGGCCAAGCACCGATTAACCAGGTCAGCCCATGTACATACATTCCTTGTCTCATCACTCTTTCTTTTACTAAATATTGGCCAGATCCCCTTTGCATGGCTGCACATCCCTGCATAGTTTTCCCAGTATCTGTCATCCTCCCACTTTCCGTTAATGAACATAATGAGACCATAGATGAGCAAAGACTGTTACCCTTTTCCCCTATCTCCTCGGCCGTTTATTTTTTTAAAAAGAAAAAGAAAAAGCTCACAACACCTGATGCATAAAGAACAATCAGCCAAGCACAGGGCTTACTTGAATAAACATGCCAAGCAAATGTCCTGCAGGCAGCAGGGTTTTGACAGAGACCCTTTTGGCAAAGGCATAAATAGCCACGCTGCTGTTTTGATTGGAAAATGATTCTCCTCTTTAGCCCCTGCTTCCTCAGCACTCGGCTGCATGCAGAAGGCAGGGTGAGCAGCTCCGGTGGGGACCGGCGTGCCTGACAGGCGAGCTGTCAAACGCTGCATCGTCCCCACAGCGCGGCTGCCGCTGGCTTCCCACAAAGAAGCAGCCATCCACTGCGGCGGCGCGCCATCAGTCTCCCATCCCAGTCCCTCCTGCAGTTAGTTTGCAGGTATCAAAAGCTGATTAACTCACCAGGGGCGTCCGAGGGCTTCCTCGAATCGCCTGCCTCATGCTCGCCACCATTCCCATTCCCTGGCTTGTCAGCAGGAGCTGAACACCCAGCATACCGCGCACGAAAGAAACACCATGTAGCATCAAAGATGGGCTGCAGGTCGTTTGACAGTTACATGATGAAAAGAAAGTGAACTTAAAACCGCTACTTTGGTGCTTCCTCGTGAGGCAAAGGGTGTAGACACAACACCACGGCTCGGGAAAGGAGCACCTTTCACTCACTAAACTTATGTATCACAGGCAGCAAACAAAGCCAGGTACAGATTGGCCAAAAACATATGCCAGACCCCAGGCTACAGACCTCCTGTCGGGGGGGTGAGCAATTTTTTACAGATTAAGGAGATTTCCCAAGCTGGCAGAGGCCATACCAGGGTGTGAGGGCTTCACAAACCACAGCCACACACCCAGAGACAGAGCAGGCTTTGGGGAAACTTGGTGCCTCAGGGACACCCTACACCCATCTGCAGCACCGGGCAGTACCCTGCAATTCCAGGTAAATCGTGCTGAAGCAGGACTTTTAGAAGTGCCTGGCTTTGGCCAAATGTGCCTCTTACTGATGGCAGTGGCAACCCCACTCTCGAACAGCTTCTCCATCTCCAGGGCATGCAGAGACACCACTGATGCGGTCTCTGCACTTAGCGGTGCCTAAAACACCTCCTTTCCTTATGCCTCATGTGCTGCAAAGCAGATAAACTTACTCATTTACTTCCCTTTTTGTAATTTAAGATAACTACCTCAAGTTGACACTCCTCTACGTGCTCTGTGACAAGTTGTGGCATCTTTCTGTGGCCACCCAAGGCAGGTGCTTGGGCACCACGGCAGGAGTACTGTCAAGTGGTAGCCATCGTCAGGCAGTAGCTGATGCAGGTAACTACAGCCATATAGTCATCATCCTGAGAAGGTAGATTTTCTTACATATAAAAAAAATGTGAAAAATTGTTAAAATTATTCCATTAACATCCATTAACTGTTCTGTTCATTTATTAACTTCACGTATTTACATAAAACACTGCTATAAGCTTTTTTTTTTTTACCAGCTTGAATTTTGATTACTTTAAACCACAGCAAATACTAATTTAAAATAGAAGAAAAAAAAATAAATCCTCTCCAGTTGCATACATTTGTTCTGCCCCTTTTTGCACAGCTACCTTTCCACAGCTTGGCAAGAAAGCTACAGAAATTCTCACCATGTCATGTAGGTGTAAAAAGCTCCATCAAAGATTTTAAAATAATACCTGGGCTGTGCCACTGACATAATGACTTCATGTCTAGTTGACCTAACTCCAAACCTTACCCTGTACATGAAGCACATATGCTTGCAGTCACAGCTTCTGCCTTGCACCACTCCACGACTCAGAATAAGCTGCAGTGGCACCAGGGTGATAAAGGGGGTTGGCTTTTCTAGCACGCCCTCAAACCACATTTTTATCTACTGTATTTTGTTCATTTTTGTTTCCATTATTTTAACAGCTGGAGTAGCTAAATCTTTGTAAAACTTCAGACTTTCTAACATCAATGGTTGACTTCTATCAAAAATACATGAAACCTGACAACAATTATGAGGCAGTTCAACAGCTGAACAAAACTCACTAGAGTCCTGCTTCACTTTACTGTGGGTACAAAACCAATGCCAATACTCAATATTCTGAAAGCAAATGCAGATGCTTTTCAATGCAGACTGCATGCTGTTGGTGACCTATTTTTAAATGAACGTGGCAAGACTTATCCGTGATGTTACTTGAAAGCATCTTCTGAGAAACAAGCAACCTCGTGAATAGCAGATTTAGGAGGAGGAAAATAATAAGATAGCAAAAGCCATCAGTCTTAAAGCACTGGGTTGTTGGTGGTTTTTTTAAATGTGCAATTGTATTACGTAATGCCATTGTGCAATGATTTTGTAGATATAAAGACCACTTCTTGATTAAAAGCTCAATGCTCTATTCATTATAGTATTTTAGTGGATTAGTTATATAAATCCAGGTTTCAAACAGACTTCTGCTATATAATACTCTAGCAATCTCAGCAAACCATAGACTGTATCAATGAAGGCTTGACGTGCTTAAAGTGCTTGTTCCCTTTATCTGCAGCTGCCTTTGTATCTCGCAAAAAAGCAACAGCCACCTAAAAAGGGCTTTGGTAATTGCCAGCTTTCGCCTTCATCCTTTCCAGCAAGTCCACAAAGCATTTCCCAGCCCAAGACTAGCTCATGCTTCACTATCCTGCCCAAACACACATCTCTGCCCGGTGCCAAGCTGATTCCCCTGCTTGGGGCAGGGTGATGGACAGACAGACAGACTCAAAAAAAAAAAAAAAAATTTTTTTCCTCAGCAAATCCTGAGGAAAAGGTCAGTAGTTGGTTAAGAAGGGAGATTAAGGCACCTTAACAGGCAACGTGAGGTAGTAGCTGCTGCTACTCCTGTTTTAGGGCCTTGGTGACAAAGAAAGATCTTCCCTCTACACCACTTGTCCATCTGGCATCTTCAACAAGCACTAAAAATTAATGCCCAATTTTTTTAATGTATTAATTCGCTTTCATTATTAAATTACATCTTAAAATGTAACATATGGGGAGCAATCTGCAGATGGGAGGGTGAGGAGAGCTCAGAATTTTACTCTCTACGTGCGCTTACTGGAGTTCAACAAGAGAGTGATATTTTGCATCTGGGAAAAGAGGACACAAGAACAAGCTATATTTCAAACCTGTTACTTTAGGATGCATCAATGCAGGAGTTGATAAATTTCAAAATAACAGCAACAGAGAAATTTAATGCTGCTGAATTGGAGGACACTTTACCACACTGAAATATGTACAAATAGAAATACAAGGCAGATACGCTGCTACCCCAACAGAAATATTTGTCAGAGCTGATAGTTTCGGCTTACTCCCTGGGCAACACCGTGGCTTTACTTTTTCTTAGTGGTCCATCAGCAAGCATCACTAAGCCCTAAGAAGGTGGTTCCTTTGCAGCTAGCAGATCTGCTCCTAGAGCAACCCTATTAGCAAACCTTTGCCTCGATTGAGCAGTGGCTTTGGAAAAGTAGGTTGTTAAGATGAAGGAAGTTTGAGTTAGTGGCAGAAGCCAACAAGAGAAGGGAAATAAAATTTCACAAGACCTGTAACAGGAAAGTCAAGAATTTGGATATGAAATAAATCTAAGTGACACCTTTGACATGAGCTCAGCTCCTGTTCCACACCTTCAGTGTGCTCTCTGGACCAGAGAGGTTTAATTAAGAAGCTGAGCTAGTCCTGTGCAAAGGCGTGAGATGCTCCACAAAAGCATATTCCACTGGCAGCTGTTGATAGCAGAAACTTCATTTTCAGCAGACTAAAGCCTCCCAGTTTTGTAGGAAATTAGCTAATAAACTGAAACAGATGTTGCATGGCCTGATAAGGGAGGAAGGCTGCTGTCTTTCTATTGAGCAAAGATAAACTGACAGCTGAGAATGCAGAGTTTTAGGGTGTGTGGGAGCAATGAATATGTGGTACCTTGACACCATCAGCCCTCACTGGGCCAGGGAGGTGTAAATCACACCCTGGCATGCTGGGCCATCTCCGGTGTTGCACAACATTGCAGCCAGGGTGACATGGGGGAGAGATATCATTCCCATCATTCATCTTCGCTTTGACCACCTCTAGACACCTGTGGGTTTAAGAATAGCCTTTTGAGGTCATCTCAGCTTGCGTCGCTCCAGCATGCCACCTACTCAACAGGCCGACTCTAAGCTGTGCAGACTTTGCTCAGGTATCCACCAGAGAAGTGAGATTGCCTACGTTAAGCTACATTGCCCTTCTCCCTTGAAGACTCTCTGCTCTAAGGGCCTCCGCACCAAAGCTTTCACTAACTTTTGCCACCAATGTTATTTAATAAGTGGAGCTTTCAGCAAATTCCATTTAACTGCTAGAGCTGCTAAGAGGACCAAAAGGAGGCACATATCTGAAGTATCTAAGTTGAAAGTCAGAAAAACATCAAATGGATACTAATTCCTTGAAATTAAGAAAATAAAGACAAACTACTGTGAATATTACTGATCTAGAAAAAGTAACTGCTTAGCACTACCTCTTGTATGCCACAGGGAGAACTGCAACCATGAGCACAGCACCAGCTTGTTACCAGGATAACATTGGAGAACAGGACCAGGGGCAGCATCCACTGAAATCTGCCCAGTTGAGGAAAGAAAAAAATTCAGCAATCATGATGCTTTTTAGAAAACGGTAATGAAAACCTTAAAGGCCCCAAATGACAATCTTGAACCCCTTTATCAGTATGGGGGACTAATCACAACTGGAAGCCATCTCCTTTTCATCCTTCTCTTTCTGCCTGTATTTATCAAGGATAGCAAAAAACATCCTTAAAGACAGAAGAGTTGCTGCACTTATTCAACAGCCAAACCCACAGTTGAGCCCCTCTTCCCAAGCATGACTTAATCTTTCCTGGCAGAACCATCTTTAGGGATATCCCTTCACACATGAAGACAGAAAACGTGTCTGTAGCTCTGGCCATACTCTATGCATCCTCTCCCAACCTCTTTCCGCCCCACCTCATCACCCATTCTTTTTTCCTGTTAATTTCCTTCCCCTATCCAATACAATTTATTGGTCTTTTAAGAAAGTAACAGCTTAAGTTGTGATTACTATAAAGATGAAGATTTGATACAAGATGGTACTGGGAAAATAATAATGAGAAATACTAACAGAAGGGGAAAGTAATTGAAAGAATTACTTACTGAAGTTATTTAAGTTAAGCATAAGTATGTGGGGTGTTTGTTGCACAGGCTATCTTTTGTACCTGTTCCCTATTTTTTTTTGTCTTAACTCGCGTGGGTTGTGACATTCCTCCCTACTCCCAGTCTCGTACAAGAGCCTTGGACTAGGGAAGTGGTCACAGGGAGTTGGTGTATATGGTGTTCTGAGCTTTTGTTTTTTACTCAGAATGAAAATCTTTCTATTCCACAGTTTGTTTGCTGAATTCAGTTTTTGTTTTTACCACAGTTCCTCTGGTCAGACCACAACTGCATTCTCAGTGACACCAGAGAACAGGTAAAATGCTGGTTTGAAATCCTTCCTCAACACATCTTCTTCTTGATGTTCTTTGAATGAAGGAGTTAGTGTTGTTCTGCAATACAATTAAACGTGTAAAGCATATAAAATCTCCTACCCTCCAGAAAGCTATGCCTTTTCAGTTTAGCAATCTTCAATGCGTGCTGAGCACACTAAGGAATCCCTAAAAAAACCACTATATGCATCTCATCTATTTATTAACACTAGGCAGAAGAAAAAAAAAAAAAACTATGTCTCTGTTAATATATAGCATGCAGTCCTTATATATAAGGACATAGCAACCATTTTCTCTCATCATTCTCATTTGATGAGACAGAAGCAAGACAACGGAGTTTAAGTAACCCTGTATTGTTGGTTTTGGCTTTCTTTTTCATAAAGGCCATTGTATCTTGCAAATGATACACGTTGTATCATCAGGTGTCCCAATCCATTGCAATCCAATCGCTGTGGAGTTACTATACAGCCAGTCACTATGTCAGAAAAGAAGTACAAGACCTCAGATTGTATAAAAACAGGTCTGGGACAGTTTTGCAAGCAAAATTGCCTAAATTTTTCTTCCCAAGTACCATGATACAAGGTTCCTGCTGAGCCCACATTGCCCTGCTTGAATGCTAACTGCTGGTTTGCTTTTCAAGAAGGGATTTTGCTTACTGTAGCTGCCATTCCAGTTGCAGCAGTTCTTCAAGGAAAAAAAAACAAACAACGAAACAATCTCCACAATAAATTTGAGCTAGTTTCCTTAGAGGACATAGGAAAATTATTCAAAGCAGAATTCCACTCTAGACAATCCCAGAAAGAGCAACATTGTTCCCAACAGAGGTAAAAGCACTTCTCAAAAAACCAAAAACGTATCTTCAGGTCTGTTATTTTATTTCCCATCCTATCATGTCCTAGATTCTGTCAGTAAAATACAGGTGGGTCTGTGACGCCAAAGTAAGTTTAAGGTCTTCAAGAAACAAAGGTGGTAGAGACACAGGCATCAATATTGTTTTAACTGGCATGTGACCCTATAGGAAATTTCATTTCAAAAAAGCTTATCTGTAAGTTATGAAGACATTTATGTGGGATCAGTGTCACAAATGCAATTTTTCTAAACAGCCATGGGTTGAAAAGGCTCCATTTGTCCTCTTCATGGCCAACATATGCTAAGTGAACACCTATTACACTGAAATGTTACAGCAACTCCTCTCTTAACCTTGAAAAGATCCTGGAACTTGTTTATAAAAACAGCAAAGAGAAGAATAACTTAAAAATCTGAAGGTCAATGATTTAACAAAACTTGCATTTAGAAATGTTTTCTCCCTCTCAAATTCATTAGAGGTCACGCTTTTTTCTAGAAACACCAGGGGATGACCTTTGAGCATTTTGATGCTCATCCATGGATTTTTATCAGCTATTATTTAATCTAACATCCTTTTCTAACCTGTTACCTTTAGACTTTTTAGCAGTAAAGAGGTGAAGATTATAGCTAGCACCTGCACCTTTTTAAGTGTGTTCCACATAATTGTATTTTTCTATGTTGTTTATTTCAGTTTAAAGACTCAAAGTAGAGCTTTTCTGAAGTTTTATTATGGACAGCTGTTTTGTAAATTACAAAGAATTTTATAGACTATAAGAGGTGATTCACAGGCAATCTGCTTTCTTAAGATAACTTACTAAAGGTCTTTCCTTCAGGCCTCGAGGCTTGCAGGAAGAGTTTTGAATTTAAACAAGATTAAAGTTATGATAATAGTGTCCCATTATGAAACCTGTTCCTGGCAAGTTATATTGAGAACGAGGAATAAAGCTGAATGTCTTTCTTCAAGATAAAGGCTTTTTTTTTTTTTTTTGCCTTTCAACTTGTATATCCCTTAATTAATATAGCTGATCACAGTGATATGGTACAAAAAAATAACAATATTATGTTATTGCTCTCTAAAAGCATTCTTTATTTTTGGAAAAAAATTACTGGGATTTGGTCTATTTTAATTTTAAGCCAGTAATCGATACCTGAAACTATGATCAACGCCAGTTGCCTAAGAAGTGTTCGCTTAAACTGAGGGACTTTTTATTTAACTTCCAGTGTTTATAACTAACATTTTTCATGGTTCTTTTTATAGCTAGAAACCTGGAAATTACTTTCCTTAAGACAGAAAATAAAATTCAAACCACAAAAAGAACCAAGATAATTTTTCTAACCTTCATGCTTGCTGCCACTCACCCCTGCCCCACACAATAAAAGGTGAGACCGTCAGCACACAGCCAGGGAATGGCACATCCCATGAGCGCCTCTCAAACTGCCACAAGGAAACCTCCTTTGTGTTGCTTAACAAAATCAAAACTGTTGTCTTTAAATGTGATTAAAATGTGGTGGCTGTTGATTGCATAGAAAAACCAAAAGTCACTGTTTGCCACACCATCTCCTTCGGAGCCAAAGCAATACCTTCAAAAGGCAATCAGCACTGGATCTGCACAGTCACTAAGCCATAGTCATCCCTGGAACCTCTTTCATTGTACAACAAAAGCTCCAGAGTGGTGGAGAATAGGTGCAATTCTTGTGAAGTTAAGCTCCCAAGCATACAGAGACCTCAGGATCTCACCATTGGGTACTGATTTTGCAGTGAACCAGTCCTGGTGGGAGAATGTGCACGTGCATGCTGTGATGGGAGAGGTGAGACACTGCACTTTCCTCAGGACAGGAAACAAGATGGAACAGTGATCTCACCCAGTGTGGCAAGTCCTTTGTGTCTGACCTCTAGGCAGAGTGTAAATTAATAGCTGTTTTTCGCAGTTACTTCAGTGCATCCCATCCTACATATATTCTGTATCTAAAGGCTCAAAAGCCAATGCTCCAGAGAAGCTTAAAGCCAGAGCAAGACGCTCCTCAACGCTACTTGCACGTGACTCACAGAGAAAGACAAAAATATTCAGTTATGATTTCTGTAAGAAAGATCTTTCTTTTGAATCACTGATTGTATCTTTCCACTATTTTTATCTGCTATGAAAACAATCCTGCGGAGACAAGAGCAAGGAACAGGGTGTGCACTGTGTATACACAGTTAAAAGCAACCGAGTGGCATCGGGAATCCTGAAGAAACAAAAAATAGAATACAACCCAAAAAATAACCTCACTGTCCTCCATTCGCAACACCTAAAACAACAGGCTGTGAAAATGGTTTCATTAAAAAATAACAAGCACACGCTCACCAGGGGATAGATCAGGGCAAACTGAATAAAAAATTCTTCAATCATTGCTGAAGTAGGTCAACCAGAATTAATTCAAAGGGCAAACATTTGAACTGAGCCTGCCACCCCCACCCCTGCCCTCACCCCCCCTCCCTGCTGCATGTCTCTCTGCCTACCATCTGACAAGGCCAAGTGGAGACCCCGTCTGACTTATTACTTAATTTTGTACAATGCACTCGCCGCAGTGGGTCTCTTTCTCTCCTCAACGTAAACTGATAAGCCATGTATCTCCTCTGGATTTACATCAGCGTGAAACACAGCAGAGCCTGGTGGTATCTAGGAACACAAAACACAGAGCAACATAGCTCCCCAGCTCAGAAGACGAGCCCGAAGGACACCTTCTGGCAGGGCACCAGTCATGCATATTTCTGCCAGAGAGACATTTACACTGGCCCAGAAGCCAGAAAACATGCAAAAAGCAAATGCCAAGAGATAGGAGCCAGATGAAAAAGGATATACAGTAGCCAGCTGCAGACCATGAAAACCTAGACTTCTTAGCCAGGATCCACGTCCTGCCGGGACAGTATGCTGGGATGCAATGTCTTAGCCAAGTACATCAGCTGGACCACGGCATCATTCCCTTGAGCCGACCTTCTGTCGGCATGAACTAGCTCTGAGGTATTGTACAGTATTAATTGACTTAATGGCTTTCAGCTATAAGGCTTTTGTACACTACAAAGCTGGCCTAGCACTAGATGTTCTTCAAAACGTATTTATCTTGCAGCAATGGATTTTATGAATAGTTATTTGGTTTTAAATCCCGTCTCTTCTCCCAGGTGAGCTGTCATTTCATTTATAGTAGGAGAGCATAATTCAGGTTATCACGAAAGAAAAGCTTATTGTTTTTTTCCTTAGCTGACTCTAATAAAATACATTAACCTCCCCTTCCCCACCCCATCAGCCTTTCAAACCTAACTTCACAATTGAACTCAGAGAAGCAGGCAGGAAAGGTTAAGTCTGGGGGGGGTCAGTCTCTTAACTATTTTATGCAATACCCTGTCTAATGAAACAGCTGTCACACTTTCCCTCCTTTCCCTCTCACCACCCTAAAAAGCCAATTAACCCTATCCCTAGAAGGGCACATCCTGATGGTATAATGAAGATGCATCGCTTTTCCTTCATTGCCAGCAATGCCACAGCCAGACCAGGGGTGAGAGCACTAAATTGTGCCCAAATTTCGAGCCTTCAGAGGGCACTGCCCCATCTGGAAGGGAATTATGGCATTGTGGGCAACAGTCAGGCTCCCTCCAAGCATGAAAGGGAGCTGCTTCTTTGCTGCATCTGCAAATATCAGTCAGCTCTTTTAGTCAAGAGGCAAGAGAAACAACATGAAGCTTTGATGCACTTGGCGCTTCCCCCAGAAAGCACTTAAGGGAACCACGATCCTTACAATACCCGTTTCAGATCGCCTGTAAGATGAATGCAACCAAGCTTAAAAAAGTTATAGGTTTTCTTCTTAGGGACAGAGACCCTTCCTTATATACACCACTTAAATCACAAAAGCAGGATTCTACTTCCACCAGTATCAATAGGGATTTTGTCCTTGATTTTAGTGAGAGCTTTATCCACTCCTAAGAGAGAAAATCAATGCCCTATAAAGCAGTCCAGACATGAGATTGGGTTGCTAGCGGCCCTCCGCCGGGAGACAGATTGGGGCCATAGTTTCTGCCGTGTTCTTTTGTGAAGCCAACATCAACAGATAAGGGAGCAATTCCACACTGTCTCCTGCGCCACGGCTACGTGCAGTCTTCCAGCGTGCAATTTCCAAGAGATGCATTTAAAAACCTTACCGGATTACTCAAAACAAGAGACTGAGAGAAGTTTGCCAGCATTCCCCTTACAAACAGACCCCTCATACTGAGCTTTTTCCTCCTGTTCCTGCCAAAAGCCTTGCCTGCCCCAGAGAGGGTGTGCCGAGCTGCGGTGCATGTCCCACCAGTACACAGCTCCTCCACCGTGTCCGGCCCTGCCAAGGGAGGCAGAAACTTCAGCAGCATCACCATTTACATCTCGCCTATTGTTTTGCATTACAGCCACGGTCATGCCGGTGTGTTACAGAGTCTGCAGAGCCCCCAGCTAAGTTCAGCACTAAGGATAAATGGAGTCAAACTTTGCCAGTGTGCTCAGGAAATAATGACCAACATTACAGTGTATGTTGAATATCTAAACCTGGTCTTGAGGGAATAAAGGACATTTAAATAAGCTCTTCCATGCAAGGCAAGGAGTGCAGATGCCATTATTGTGCTATCACAAAAAGATTATTATCAAAAACATTATTCTAAACTCTCATTTATATTTAAGAGCAATTTTACTATTAATTGTCTGGGGTCCCCTTACACGGTAATTCTGTGTGTCCAAGCCTGTTTCAGTTTCATGAAATGGGCATCTTTATTACAGCCTTGGGCTACAATTTTCCAACGAGAATTGTCTAAATGCAGGGTTTTTTTTCCTCTTCCTATGTAAAATGCTACTCTCGATTACCTGTGAGCTTGCTCCCAGGGGGGCAGAGACTAGAATTTTTACAACTGAGTATCTGGAAATTGAGACAAAGGCGTCCATATCCATCGTCAACCACTCCACCCAGATTTTCAGACAGCCTGGCTAATTGGGAGAGGGTCTTTCCCATCCCTGCTCACGGAGAGAAATGCTCCCTTGTCAAAGACACAGAAGAACATTTATTTCCCTTCCTACCCTGAAACTAATGAAGCTGACAATTTTACATGATTTCTCTCATATTTCTGGCATTTTGATTTACTTCCAACGTTTCTCTCTTAGAGAGTCTTCCTAGCATCTCCTATCCATCAGAGAGTCCTCTCCTTTTGCTCCTGCAACTTATGCCCACAAAGTCTTTTTGGCAAGCCGTACAATCTACGTTCTTGTTCAGATTTATATTTAGAGACAAGACGAAACACCACAGTTGTTAATTTAAAACAAAAGAGCAGAACCATTACCCTTTTGTACTCCACTTTCTCTTGGCAATTGTATGTAACTGGAAGATTTTACTGTGCCAATTTTAAAACACACATAAACAGAGCATCTGGACTTTGTCTTAATGAGAAAGTTTGGTCTACACTTTCTCAGCGGAATTATCTTTACTGTATAATTGGTAGCAATGATATCAGAAGCGAGTCCTTGTTCTGCCAACAGCATGCTCTGCAAGGAAATAAGGGAGCTGGGGAAGGCAGGCTTTCCTTCTGAGGAAAAGTTGGCTTCTGTCTAATTAGAAAAAAAAAAAATCACAGCGGAAGAAAAGTCCTGTTCTGCTGACCTCTCAAATTCTCCAAACACTGCGGAACAAAACACATCCTCTTTTGGAACTCCAAACTGCAAGATATTTGGTTTTAGAGATGAGCTTTGTAATGTCAGGCACGGAAGCCCTCCTTCCCACTCCTTTAGGATGCTCTGATACAAATTTCTTGGCAAACGTCAGAAGCTAATACTTTATCCCCACTGCACTGAATTATCAATCCAACCCTTAAACAGGCAGACTTCCTATTCAGCTGAATGCTGAGAATTTGGAAAAGATGCCTATAAATCTTTTGTGAAAAGTCCAGCCTTTTGATCCCATGGAGGAAACCAGATCTCAGCCTGCTTTTAAAAAACGGTCTCTAGATGTTTTCTTTGCAAAGCTGGGCTTGAGAATGCCAGTGATGTAGAGTTCTTGCTAGAAGTGAAAGGGGTACAAGTAGGACTTTATTGCTACCCTGAGCAGAGAAGATAAAGTAGACTTTTCCCCTATCACATACTTTGAAGTGAAATGCATCAGTTAGTTTGGGGTTTAAAGCAAGCGTCTCCTTCAGAAATGTTCTCCAAATCATTAGTTACAGCCTGTGCATAGGAAGGGAGACAAATTGATTTCCTAGTGCTGCTTCAAGTCTTCATTGTTGAATCTTTTTACTCACTTCTACCTACCATTCCTCTCATTTTTGGTGAGCCTTCCCTCACTCTTTTCTTTGCTATCTTTTACTCTTTTTTTGTCAGAATAAAATGAGCAACAGTAAATCGCTTAATAAAGGTGAAAAGGTATAATAGACAACATTATATCCTCGTTAACAAAGTGCAACATTTCAGTACTGCACTCATTACCTTTCTCTGCCACTGAGGTATCTTTAGCTGCTTATCTTCAGTGCTGCTTAGCTCTGTAAGGTTAATTATGCTCGTTACACATTTGTTCTGGGATGGGTAAGGGAAGGTGCCTGGATGCCTGCACAAAGGAAAAGTGACGCGGTGCACAAACACTCTAGGAGACACAGGTACCATTACTGCAGGGCCAAAGAAAAGGCAGGCAGTGCTCCTCCGATGCTGCTGTGAGTGGTACCCACCTCAGACACCTTCACGACACAGGATGCTTGTCTCCCCTCCAGCCATGGGGAAAATTTATTCTAGGACGACTTGGGTGTGCTCTGATTTAGAAGGGACAGGTTTTTACCATGCATCCCTTTACCTCCTCTAGGGGTGGCTTGGGTTAATCCAAAACTTGAGCGCTTGACAACTTGTTCCTTCCAGTATGCATTTCATTGCACCTGCCTATCTTGAATTACACTGCCCAAGTTTCTAGCTCTCTCAGGAATTTTCAGTGCACTGTGTGGCTGTTGTGCCAGCAGTCACCTCTTTACTTCTCCTCCTACTTTAAACATGTTTAACATCACCCATTCGACGTCTGAACCCTGTGGCTAAGTATTAATAACCTCCTTCTGTGCTGAGGTATTGATATGAGTCCTTGTCTTCTTTTTTCCTATCTGTAATCTAGGTAATCTAATTCCCTCTCTTAATCTCCGAACAGACCTAACTTTACCCTCACCTTCTAGTTAACAAACTGCATTAACAGACTTTGTAAAAAGAACTTTATAACTTCTTTTTTTTTTTCAAATGTCTTGCTATATCTATTTTCTAATAGCACAGGGTTGGTTTTTTCTGCATTGTTTTACATATTTTTGTTAAACAAGTCAAAGACTGTAGGGTATCAAAAGTAACAGTACGCTTATTTATTAAAACATCATATATCTATTTTCCTACTATGGAGATTAAATTCACTGGCCAGAATATCATTCCTGCCACTATGCCTGTCTTTAAAGTCTTTTCAAGTGATGACTATACTCTTTTATAGATGTTGTTTTCAGTGATAATCTATACATATTTTTATAGTAATTCTGCTATTGCATTTTTTGAAAATCTCAGATGAATGCCATCTGGTCCCAATGATTTATTGACATTTAATTTCCTGAATTCTTCCATTTCACACACACAAAAGCACATATCTATATATGTAGAGAGAATATTTTTTTGAAACATCTGTCCAAGGGAGTACTGCACCTTTACTCTGCTGAATAAAATTGGAATGGGGGAATTCCAGATTCTCAGTAGCAAGACCAAGGAAAAGAAAATCTTGAAAACCATCTGCAACATTCTTATCTTCTCTAATACTACCTAATATCAAGGGACCTGCTGATTTCTGTGGCTTCCTGCTCCTGATACATTTCAGCATTAACTTCTTGTTTCCCTTTGACTACACAGATCTAGCCAATTCTCATAGCTCCTGATGAGCGCTCATGTAAAACTTACCTGCCAATAAATTTTACTTTGTGCCATAAACTCACAAACAGAACTTAAGATGAATTTTCACCCCTAAACCCGCTATCAAGGCTGAGGTCAAATATAGATCTTGTGATGCAACTTTGCTTATTTTGTGTTAGATGATATGCCCAATGCAATAAGAAGTTAAAAATATTTTTATATATCCTGCATATGTGTGAACACATATGAGGAAAGCTTGAAGTCTTTTTCAGTACCAGGTCTTTCTACTAACACTAGAAAATAAGAATGTCACTTTTCATTACAGTATGAATTACTTATGCATATTTTATTACATAGTATGAATTAATTATACTGCCATCATCATACAAAGGGCTTAAATCAGTTGCCTAAACATAGATATCTAATGTAATTTGAGATGCTCTTTCTAACAACTCATGCATCTACTGGGTTGGCAAGAGTTAATAACTTAGGGGAAAATACTGTGGTTTTGTTCTATGTACTTCTTTGAATACCTTTTTTCAAGCAGGAAGGTTTACCCACTGAAAATAAGATGATTAGAAAGGGAACTTTCTGGATATATTCCACAGACCAAAGCACAAAGTTAGTTTTTTGTTGTCAATGTGCTAAATAAATGGGATTCATTGGAAGAAATCTTTACATTCAAAAAAAGCTCAATTATTTCTGTCTCTGGAATTTACTTCATGAAATGCGATGCTCACCACTACCTCCACTGCCATATATTATAGTAAATCTGAATTAGACAATGAAAATGGTCTTGACTGAGGTATCAGCTCCACACAGATTCACAAAACCCTTCAAAAAGGGAGGAGGGAGGACTAATATTTTAAAAGCAAGTCTGAAGTGAGTACAGCTTCAGGCTCACACAGATTCACACGTCTTTCTGATACAAATATCACACACCTATCCTTAGGAAAAAGACATTGGATCATGACCTAATTCCAAGAATACTTTAGCACTAATAGGGATTTTTCACGTCCCTATCAAACCCTCACACCTTGCCTTGAAGTAGGTCGGTATTATTTCTAACTCAAGGGTAGAATTCATCACATCTTTAGGTCTTTGTAATTTGATTCATTTCCCATTCAGCGACACTAGTGATGCCAGGAGACACAGACGTGCGCAGGCATTTTGAGGACAAAGCCCTTGATAAAGGTGGTAATTAGTGCCCCAAGCCAAGAAGTGGATTTCTGGAGGGAAAGACTGCAGTGAAGGACCAAAATGAAACCTTCAGAACAACTCTGATCTGAAACTCTTATTGTAGAGTTTCTTAATGCCATTGCTAGGATGAATTCATTTTCAACTCTGACTTTGATCTCAAATAACAGAGGTCATCAAGATAAATACTGCTCATGCTTTAAATGATGTAATGAAGTTATTAGGAAAACCTGTGGGATTAAAAGTTAGCCTATTTACTTCCACAAATAGCCCCATTGAAGTTCACAAGACCAACTGGATGCACAGATTAACAACCTTGTATAAAACAAAAAGAATTTTAAGAGCTCGCTCTGAATCATAGCTGCTGTTTCTATTACTTTGTTTTATTCAGCTGAACCAGTGAAATGAGGAACATTATATACCACTTACAGTTTCTACCAGGATCAAGATCTTAAGTCATAGGTGTTGTGATGAATACGTATGTAACAAAGGACCGCAAGCTCAGCTCACACAAGCATAAGCCTTGCTGTTTGCTCAAAAGCAAAAAACCAAAGCGAAACAAAACAAAAAACCAAACTCAAAAAAAACCCACCCTGTGAAGAACACGGACTTGTCTTGTCTCATAATATGGTCCCATATTACGTGTTTTATCCTCTCCTGTCATGGGGCTCCCATGCACTGGCAGCTCAGAGCTGCTTCGTCTCTGCCCGAGCAGGAGCTTCCATGAGGACCTAGTATTTGCTGCTGGCTTACAGCTCCTGCAGCATGCCTGGGGGCTCTGCTCCCATGCACTCAGGTCTTACTGTAATGAAGATCTGTGATGCCATCGAGGTGCTCTCCCAAACCTCAAACCTGATCAGTGTTTCAAAGATTAGATGCATCCAATTAAACCTACCTAGTAACCACCAAAGCAAATTAAAGGCTCATATGGCTGCTTTATAAAAGTGTAACTTTAAATGGTGCATTTCCTCAACAAATTATCTTTAAAAGCCAGTGTTGGTAACATAGCATGCCTAAAAATAAATGCTAAGACAAAGCACCCTGCTAAGTTTAGCAAAACAGTGCAGGAAATCTAAGTGCTGCCCCTGAAGCCAGTACTGTTCCTTTTACGACCAGAAGAGCTTCCCCGGTAAATAAAGACAACCAGGAATACAGGATAGCTAGCCATGGCTATGGTCCCTGGAAGGAATGTTTTAAGAATTCAGTGCCCGTGCTGTTAATAACAGTGGGGACTGTAGCCTTGACAGATGGCTGACAACCACTGCCCTACCAAGCACCGCGGCATCTCGCTGATCCCACAGTTCAAGACGGTGCTTAAAAGCGTTGTGCCGGCTGGCTGTGCAGTTCTGCTAACGCGCCTCATCTGGAGTCCCAGCAGAGATATACCACGTTATACAATTGCAGTAATTTTTCTGTTGCAGACAGAGGCTGATTATCTGCAGTGATCATTACCGCAAGGTACTGAGATTCCCAGTGAAGCACCTGTACTAAATAACGCATTGTCTGCAGCAAAGGTGGAGAGAGAACCAAAAGAACAATTCTTGCTCTGCGTTAACTCTTTAACCACTTTGATTCATGTGCTTCCACCCGGACTCTATATAAATTCTATCAGCAGAAATTTGCACAAGATTGGTGAGTTAGCACCTGCATTTTGTCCACAGCAAATGGAAATACGACAATCTAAAAATTCCTAGAGAGCAAGAACATCAAACAAATTACCTGCCTCACCGAGAGAGTGAAGCATCTGTTTTCCAATGGTAACAATTACCAAAACAGCTGCGGTTACAAGTCTAGATGCTAAACTGAAGTGCTGACTAAGTTAAATCAGCCTAACACACCAAAAGTGTATTTTCACCAAGGTGCAAATTGACATATGTCATAGAAGGTGACACACACGAAGGGAGTACCACATACATGCTACTTCTGGGGTGAAGATTTCCAGGGAAAGAAAGCAAACAATAAGGACCTTACAAGTGATAAAATACTAGCTTTCTTCAGTTGGTTTAAAGCAATCTGAGAGAAAAGATCAGACTTTTTTACGTTTACCTCTCAAAGCACCACCTTTCCCTTCTGTCCCTCCCCAAGCAGGCTATTTGTGTTAACAGAAACACCTATACAGTAGGACACATATAATGCATCATCACTTCTCTCTGTATGTCAAGAAGTGAATCAGGAACATCCATATTAGAAAACAATAATGAATTAATAAGGCTTAAGCATGAGACCTGGAGACCCACATCACCCTTGGGATATGGAAAACACAGTTGATTACCATAAAGACTAGGTGAGAATTACCAACTGGCCTCTTTGGGGATTTTTCAGCAGAATGTTTGGGATCAGGAACTCAATGGGGGAAGAATTTCAAGTCAAGATAAGGCTTTCATTATTGATCTCTTAATACTTTCCTGTCCCTCTCACATTAGCGTCTCAAAGAGAGAACTGCTACCTAGCTTTGCTCCATTTAATGTAATGAGCAGCCCCAAGGATGTATTTGCTCCCATGGCCTCCGCAATGCCCCACACAGGTGCCTGACTTCTGCCTGATGTGAAGATGAAAATCTCTGGCCATTTATTGATGTGCAGACTTCACAACCTCAGCTAGACCATGACATCTACTATCCTTCCTGGCTGAGCTGCCAAAGACAACAAAGCCTGAAATTGAACCAGGTAGCAAGCAAATAAAAAAAAACAAAAAAAAACAAAACCAAAACCACACGCACACACAAAAGGCAAAGAAAAAACGGGATGCTTCAGTGAAATGGTGTGGTTGCCAAGCATTGCTGATGTGTAAGCAACCACCTATTGCCAAATGCTAGGGCAGAGAGAGAAGGACATGGAAAAGATGCCCTCCCTGGTGGAAGGTGTTGTAGGGAGGGCAGTGGGTGCAGCACTGCAAAGCTAAGAGAGAAGCAAGACTCAGGCAGGGAAGGGGGCATCAGGTACACTTAGCACTAAGTAGCTGGCAGCTCAGAGGTACATGAGAGCACCCAAATGGGCTCCATTTTGGCCACCTTCTGCTTGCTCCCTCTTGGGGCTGCCTCTGCCCAGGGGCGAGCAGCCAGTCGTGATCCCATTGTATCTCCCCTGGGCCCACTAATGGTCCATGGCCACAGGAATAATGCAATTTGTCACGAAGGGGACAAATGCTTCAATAATGATACCCACGGAAACTCAGGCAGTGGTGCAGTGTAATTGTCCCTGCAAGACACCCTTGGTAGAGCTATGCTGGAGAAAGCCTAGTAGAGAACGACATTATTTGCCTGTACTTTATTGAAAATTTCAAGAAAACCAAATGTTGCTGTCCCTAGAGACTTCAGCAGGGAAACTAAGTGACAGGGAAGATAAATGCTTCCTACTGTCAGTGACATACCTAACACAGAAATATAGAGAATATTTTCATAACTTTGTGCTTTAAATGCCTTTATTAGAGAAACAAGATTTATGCTTCTGGCTCTGAGGGAGGGCCACAGAAACTTAAACTGTACAAGTAGTTGTGTACACATGGATGTGCGTGTGTATTGCATCAGTCACAAGGAAAGGAAGAGGATTAAAGATAAAGTAATCTACCTGTGATACAAAGGCACTCCCTGCCGTTCTCAATTTTCCTGACTTTTGTTCTTGTTAGAACCTTTTAAAAAAAGGCAAGGTACAATTCAATATCCTATGATCAAAGTCATAACCTCAAAGAGGAACCAACCTAGCTTTTTCTTTTATAGTTATGCCATATATAAGGTCACTGGAGGACACAAAAAGTACCGATGATTCTTTAAGTAGTTGTATGTAGGCATATTGTAAGCAAAAACCTAAAAACATTGTATATATTAAAAGAAATACACAAAAGATAATTTTTAGCAGGCATAAGTCTTTTAAGCCAACTTCAGATCAACATAATTAATTTAACTTCACGATTATCCTTTGATTGGTAAAAGAAGAGAATGAGGGCAAATGACATCCATTCTGCCTATTCGTTTAGGCATTAATGTTAACTGCAATCCCTGTCAAGAAAAAGACTTAAAATAAGGAAAAGGAGAAGCACTATCCAAATCCAGTATTTCAAGATAAACTCCCCTGAAATGTGCAGACGATGCAAAGATGAATGCATAGAGAAAAATACAGGAAGCATTTTTAAATCCCTACTTTAAGATGTTTTCTAGAATAAGTAAAAACACAATAAGGATGGAGATAACTACTTATCTCTCTAAAAACTTGCATATGCTTCATGTCTGTCTTTAAATCCTTTGGGATTTCAAGTCTGTTTATACCTTTAAAGGTGTTTTTTTAATCCTAGCAGGCACACAGGCAGAAATAGCTGGATTTCTCTCCCCTCAGCAGCTTGATAAATGAGCACTTGTTAAATGACAAAAAAAAAAAACCCACCCTGTAATACAGGGCAGGCTCTCTGTCCTATATTCCAACAGGCTTCCCACCCACGCTGTACCAAATACACACTTATTATGTGCTTGACATCAGGCCACACTGGAAAAGATGCTGCTATCTTCAAAAACACGCCTGCAAGGCAGGCTAGCTTGTAGTTCTGTGATCTGCTGGGAGAAAGGGGCAGGGAGCAGTGGGGAACACACAGTGCTCCCCATCCAGCCTCATCTCCCTCCGAGTTCTCATCTGAATATAAAGGAGCCATGGAAATCTGTGGTGCTTTCCCCTCTTCTATGGCCATTCTCATTTTCCACCTCCAAGTGCGGATCCAGATGGTTCTCCTACCTACCACATACCAAATGGCCACAGGTACAGACTTTCTCCCAAAAGCGAGCTATCACAGCTTGGTCTCTAAATTCAGCACACTCAATTTGGTGAATATTACAAGACTAATTTTTGTGCTTTCACTTTGCAGGAGACAGACAAGTTTTACACTGGGATTTCTGCCCAGAGAAGTGCTTGAATCACCATTCCTGGAGGTATTTGAAAGACAGGTAGACATGGTGCTTAGGGACATGGTTTAGTTGTGGGTTTGGCAGTGTTAGCTTAATAGTTGCACTCGAAGCCTTGTAAACTGGAGAAAACTATTTCTCAAACTGGGGCTGGCTTCAGAGCTGACAATGAAACAGAAAATGAGTCAGTTTCACGTTTAATTATAAAGTCAATCTACCCATGCATCCTTCCTCTTCAGCATTTCTGCAGAACAGATCACTGAGCACCCACTGGCTAACCTTTTGATTATACACTGGTATCATAACCAAATGCCAGCAGATTGTGTTACTTTCCCTCTCCAACATCCTTGTATATCAATGCAATTGGCTCAGGCATACTGAACAGCCTATAATGTTCACTACAGGCTGAAGTGAAGATCAATGGTGAAAGAGCACAAACTTACCTGGCTCTAGTCTTGCAAAGGAAACAAGCCACCTATTCCTAAAACCCAAGGGCAACTTGACCTTCCTGTCCTGCCTTCCTGCATGGAAGTTTCACTAAATGTTCGCCACCGCCCACTGCTCAACTGAACCAGCTCTTGCCTTTGAGGGGCATGGACAAATCCCCTTCTTTGCTGATACACAAAACTATTGCTGGTTTCCAGCAGCAGAACGAAAATGAGTCTGGCTCAAGGAATTGTAGAAATGGATTTGGCTCCCAGTAACTATGCAAGGAGTTAGGGCCTCATTTGCTATTGTTAGCATTCCCTCTGTTACCCTCATGCGAATTATAAGGCTCCTGTGACCTCTTGCAAAAGCACTTTGTCTCTTCAATATAGCAAGTTACAAGACATTATACCTTTAAACACAATTACATCCACATAGTGTGTGCTCCTCTATTTAAACATCAATCTCTGTCTGATGTGAACATGCTTTCTCTTTAAGGTTTCCTCCAGAATTTATCAGGTTGTTATTACTTACACTATTTTTCATGCTAAGGTTTGGAGCTGTTCACAGACAGATCAATCCATAGATAAAAAGAAAAAGAGATTAAATGTGATTTCTTTCTCCAAGGAGTGAAGTCTGTATGAGTAATATAATGTACCTCAGACATTTTGGTGACCAAAAGAATTATACAGATTTTATAGCAGCATGAAGATAAAATTAATTGGGTCTCTTTGCATGGTATCTGTTATGAAAGCAGTTAAAACAGTTTTGTATATTTCGGGTGAGTTGAGAAAATGTCACTTACATGATTTCCCCCCCCCTTTCAATCAGTGTCTTTTTATTTTCATTTTCACATACCTGCTAAGTGTATCCTGCTGTATTCACAGTTCAGCATGATGGGTTTCATATTTAGTGGAAAATGAACAATTCGTACCCTGAAGATTCCAATTATTCAGTTCCCTCAAAGATTCGTCTTTGGAGTATCAATGAGGAGGATGGAAAGTTAAGTCAGGAAAAAGTGAGAAAATATATTTTTTCCAATAAAATGTTGTTTCAGGGGAAGGGGGGGCTTAAAATCAGCAGCTTGACAGCTGAAAAGAAAAAACTAAGAGCAAGAGGTTGTTGAAGGAGATCTGCAATTTCACACATTTGCATCATTATCAGGACAGTTTTATTGCAGTTCTAATTCTGCCAGATATGCTTGAAGAGAAAAAAATAATATTAAAAGGATGTCCTTCTACTCCTCCATACTGAAAAAGTGACTGTGTTCTTTCAGAAGGGTATCAGAAAGCCTGCAATGTCACCCTTTCTTGTCCTCATGACCTTTTGGTGAAGACTGTAAACTCTGTCTACCAGCAACTCGATCCAATTCCAAATCTGAAGGCAGTTTTTAAATCATAAGCGCTTAAATCACAGTCAAATGCAATCCTGGCCACAGGGTGCGCCCAGATACTATCACAGAATCACAGAATTGTGGTGGTTGGAAGGGACCTCAGAGATCATCGAGTCCAACCACAAAAAAAAAAAAA
>JAOTQQ010000032.1:28321253-28457042 GCA_026546715.1 Gallinago undulata | reverse complement strand
ACTTGGGAGAAGAGACCAACCCCTGCCTCTCTACAGCTTCCTTTCAGGTACTTGTACAGAGCGATAAGGTCGCCCCTATGGGATGCTTAATTCCCACCCACAGATCTGGAGACTTGGAGATGTTAACTGGAGGACAGTTCAAGGCTCTCTGTTCCTGGGCTTTCTGCCAGTTGTTCACCAGCAGTGAAATATCAGATGTTCAGATTTACTGCATAAAGAGTTAAGGGCAGAGATTGCTCTTATTTGGAAAGCTTGGACTGAGTTTGATGAGCCTATGAATTGCTCCAAGTTTCAAAGTGATTACATTTTCCTTTCCTTTTTCAAATACACTCTCCTCCTGGATTCAGGTGTCTTCAAATTTGAGATGGATTTGACTCTCAGGTACCACCCAGTGCCAGCTAGCTATACGACAGGTGTGTTCAGAGCACCTTCTATTCTCAATTACACCACACTGGCACTTCCAGCCAAGCAGACCAGCAGCTTTGGGTTACGGGCAAGGCAAAAGAGAGGAGGCAACCCAGTTGACATAAGATAATAATGACCATGCAGTATCCAAGACGAGGAAAGGCTAGCTTCCCTTTACTGCATAAGTCCTGCTCATGTATTCTCCCAGCCTTATGCCAGTCTCCCACTTCATACTAGAGGCCCAAACAACGCCAGAAACAAAATGGTCCAAACAAGACAAGCTATTTTTACAATAATATCAGCGTATGTGAAAACCAGAAGAACATTAACCTTTATATAGTTCTACAAAAACAGTTCCCAAAAGCCACTTTTTTCTCTGATGTTACAGCTTTAGATATTCAAATGAATGTCTGGAGAGCCTTGGCATCTTGTTGGGGCTCCACTGATCTGGTCAACTACCGAAAATTCCTCTACGTATATAAGACCAGGCACCACAGGAGTAAAATGAGGAGAGACAGTCAGGAAATAGTCCTGCTGTTTAAGTTCTTTTCTGGCCACCCACCTAATCACAGAATCCTGTGCACTCCCTAACCACCAGAGTTCCCTTTCTGACCTTCCACAAGGCAAATGTGCAATTAACTTGGGAAAATAGATTGAGGTCCATCATTTCCATTTCACAATTTCTCATGCAGATAGATAGGAGCATTTTGGAGTAGGGGTATCCACTAAACACACATTTATTGTTGTCTTTGTCACATTATTCAAGTAACACAGCAGCACTGACAGTTCAAAAAAAGGCAATGATAAAGATAGCAATGACAACTGTTGTATATAGAAAATTATGCTTCCTTCTGAAAGGGTTATTACACGAATTACTTGGTTTGGTCTTGTTTCAGTGTAATAACATGGTGGGAGAAAGGGAGGGAGAAATGTAATGAAAAAGAAAGAAATTGGAGAGCAAACAACCAAAGGTCTGAAATGTACCTTTGGACAGAGGTATGATGCATGGGAACAGAGTGTATTTATAGCCCACTGAGGCCTGTCTTTTACTACAATAACAGAGACATCATTTACTAAACAAACACCAGCTGCCTATAGATCTCTGACACCTGACCATTTAGGTGGTTCAAAAACCTTCATCAAACACAGTCATCTATTAAAGAGTAAAGGCAGAGCTTTCAGCGCTAAGAATCAAGGGAAAAAATAATATGGCTTGTTCATCTCAAAGATATGGGAAATAATTTTTGGACAAGCATTTCTTTTCTTCCTGGGCACAGTACATCAATCTGTCAGAGCTGTGTGCAGCAGGGAAGGGAACACTTCTCGTTTCACCTGGGAAACAAAACCCAAACCAAGGATGGCTGTTTTGAAAATAAACACACTCATGGGCATGCTTCTACAGTTTCCTCAATTGACAGTCCAACCCTGACTCTCCAGGAAACTTTCCTTTGGGTGCAAAGCTGGATGATAAAAACCCATAAAGCATCTAAAAACATCCTTTTGCTTGCTTGATTTTCAATTCTTACCTGCACATATTAATTTCACATGCAACGTGGATTGCTGAGCAGCTCTGTAGCACAACTGAAAGCCAGTGATTGCTCAGAGCTGTTCAAAGGTCCATGCTCCCAGGATGGCATTACTGCATTTGGGCTGCTGGAAAGTCTTCCCACCAGCCAGATGGGCTATGCATGATTATCAGCATTTGTCCCAAAGCATTCTTAGCAAAAGCACCAGAACCACTTCTTCAGTATTTCACAGTGAAATAGCTAATCACAGCAAGGCAAAAGACCTAGAAATTACCTCCTCATTTCCTTCTCTTTCCAGAGATGCCTTGATGGCAACATCTACTGGGAGAAGAGCTGCAAGACTAGAGCTCTGTAATTCCTTCCACTTGTCCATTACAACATGCCATCCAGGATGGAGGTTGATTTTTTTTTCAAATGAAAATTCATGGAGAATTGTGAACCATACCGTATGATTTGGGAGGACACTCTATACCTGCCAGTGTTAATGGAGTGCCAAGGTCTCTGCAGTCATTCATCACTACCCTGTAAATCTGCACCTGCTCTCCGGAGCTGTTATTTATTTGGGAAGCAAATCCTATAATTTCTATTCGCAACTGCTTAAGCTTCAACCAGAGAGCAACTTTGAAAGAGAGGAGCATTACAACAATAATTTAAACAACAACAGAAGGGTATTTGCCCACTGATTTATTCTCTTCTGCTCTTCTAAATTTGGCTGTTTTAGTTTGCCAAAAGCTTACTCCCCCGCTTGGACCATAGATCTTTCCACTTAAGTCTGAAGAAGGTCATTGACCTTTCTTTGCAATTATGCTGTGTTTGCAACCACTGCAGTGCCACAAATACAATACTATTTTGGGTGCTTACAGCACTTTAATCAGACAGCCCAGCCTGGTCAAGGAGAATTAAATCTAGGCACAACAGCAGTAACTGGTGTTAGACCCACTCTCTTTCTTCCCTGACTCTTGGGAATCACTGAAAACAGACATCACCCTTCAGTTCACAGGCAAGATCCACTCAACTTAGGTCACACTTACAACACGCGCCCAATGAGTTTTTAATCCCCTTCAGTGCAGATCTGACCACTTCTCCAGGCAACTCTTCCAGTGCTTAATTATTATTCTTCTTTGAAAGATTTTCAGATCTACCCAAATCTCCTTTCCTGTAATCTCAGCTCCCTCACTCTTGTCCTGTGAGCACACAGAAAGATGTCCAATCCCTTCTTTGTAGTAATTTTTTGTCTGTTTGAACATAAATACCTTGCCATCTGACTTAGTATGGAAATTAATGAAAGTGATTTTTTTTAAAATCACCTAAATATAAGCAATCTCTAATTATGGAATGCTATAGTTGTAAGCATAAAATTATGTGCTATTCAAACAAATATTGTATCTCTAAAGATAACTGTTGAAGGTAGAAGACCCATGGGGCCATATCACCCCTTATCATCTTTTTGGTTCCCACTCAGATTGAAAGGGACAGAAATATATGGGATATACTGAGGTTTGAGAGCAGCCAAGCGCACATGCCATAAGCTATACACCAACATAAGGTAGGCAGAAAGAAGGAGGATGATTTCTTGCTTTAGATAGCCACCTCTAATGGAGACACAATACACGTTTTGAGAGTATGGCCACGTGAGCCATCAAATAGAAGATTAAAAATCCACAAACTCCTGTTTGAAGGTGATGGTGGGAATTGTTTTGGAGGTTACATAGCATAGCTACAGTAAATGGCAACACATTTCTTTTGTAAGCAATCATCATGGGAGATAGTAGCTCCTTTTAATTTTACACTCTGAGCTAACATACAATATTCCTGTCTCAGAGTGTGTATTTCCTGTAGGTTATTCTACACTGCCAGTCATAAAAACGCAACCATCGTCTTGACCACAGTTACTGAAATATTAAAGAAACTCGTGTGAACCTTACTTCACTCTGTAACCTGAGCTTGAGGCTCGGCTTAAACTGCAGACAGATGTAACATTTTCCCTTTGTGCATTTTCCTTTCCCTTTGCCTAGTTCATTTTATCAGGTTAAAAACTTGGCAAGCCTCAGATGATAAAGCCGTGTGGCGGTGAAAGGCCACGAACCTTCAAAGCAGCAGCTCTGCTCACAGGCTCATTTTCAGCCTGTTTGCTCCTCGGCTATTCTTTCGCTCAGTGCACAATTGGGATGTTCAAAGTAAAAGCGAAGCCAAGACTTTAAGCCATTTTATAAGCTCCCGGGCCGAAAGCTTGACGTATCTCTGTGTCATCTCGTGACTGAGCAGAATTCTTTAATTTTATGTGCCTGAAGGTCTAATAGATTTGCTTTCACATGGTTGTCTGTCTTCTGTAAACTTCTTAAAGTAGTGGACTTTCTTTTACTGACTTATTCTTTTCTGGCTGCAATCCCCAGCAACAGTCAAATTCCTCCCTTTGTGCCTGGAAATCTTCCTTCACAAAACTCTGTGCTGGAGATGTGGTTGAAAATGACAGTCATTTATCTGGTGTCACTTCATCTGGGAGTGCTGTGCCCTCACCTGTCAAAACTAAGCCTCTTTACCATGGTCCCTTTGGAGACTTTCAGATGCTGCTCCAAGCTGCAAGACTTTCCTTTCACATGCACATCACCTCCAGGGAAGGTTGAAATCTGTGGGCACAGGCATCCCACCAGCCCCTCAGAGCGTATGGTCCCCCAGTGGTGCCGGGCACAGCCCAGCACCACTCAGGGATGCTGAGCATCCTTCCAGTCTGCTGCTATCACCCCAGCTGCCTTTCGCTACTTGTTCTGCAGTGTACACACACACACAGAAGAAAAGTCCTTTTATCCACCTTCAAGCATTTCATCTTCTCCCCAGACCCACACCAGCCTTCACCCTCAGCTCCATCACTAGCACTTTATTTTAAAAAAAAACTTCACAGACTCATCCTCGCTCTCCTGTGACCCCCATCTCTGCCAACCTTTCCATCTGGTACCTTTCTGGCTGCCCAGTCCCATCAAGAAACCCTTGCTCACACACGTTTTCTGGCCAAAAAAATGTATGAGTGAATAAATAAATGATTTAAAGGAATTCGGGCAGTCTTAAAACTGCCCATTACCGCCTGATGTTCACCAGTGCACGGCTAATTTTTCCCTGACAGCAAAATGGCCTGGTGTAATACAGGGCAGTTTTAAGGAGAGAGAAGACAGTGAAGGGCTGAAGGGCGAGTTTACCAGTGAGTAATAGAGAAAGTTAATGTTTCCTTTTCATCAAGACTAATTTCTATGACTAAGGATTGCTGGAGGATCTCTAATGGCAGAGAAAAAAATTATGTGACTCTGATGCTAGAGATTTTGGCAGAGATATTTTGCTTTAATTTATTTAAAGTGTATAAAATCAGAAAGCCATCCACTAGAGGCTAGTGACCAGGACACACCGAAAAGAAAATAATCTTGGCTGGGGAATGCTGACACACATCTGCTCTCCTTAAATGACTCATCTGGAGACATTTTAGTTTGCCTGTTTATTTTATAAAGTGCAGGTGGATCAAGAACACATGCAGTCAGAAACGAAGCCAAAGAGAAAAAAAAAAAAAAAAAAGGAGGGGGGGAACTTTGGCTTATTTTAGAAGTTCCTATTCAAAACCACTCATGTGATCCCCCTCCAGAAGGCAGGGCAGACCTCTAGATAAGGAGTTAACATGATGGGAGGACTGACAAAAATTGGAATACAGCCTAAGCAATTAGTAGACTGTCAGTAATTGGAATTAAGTAATCAACTTCAACCACTATGAGAATGTACTGTAGGGAACACTCTTCCACTGGCAAGGAGATGAATGGGATAATTGTATGGCTTTTCCATCTCTAGCTGCTATGATTCAATAGCAGAATAATCCATGGGCAATTCAATGTCTGCAATTCAACAATGGAATACTGGGATCAATATTTAATTCACAATTCTCTTACCTTTTCTTCAAATCCACTTTAAGCTTATTAATGCTCTGAACACATTAAGAGGCTCTTACTCCTTCTGGATGAGTGCATCAGAAGCAGAACACCTCCTGCATGGTCTCAGGTTGTGGCATGTATTGACTCAGGCTTCTTGTCTTGCATATATATATATTGTGATAAGTGGTCATTAAAATCATGGTAAAGAAAAGAGCAAGCAAGCACTTGAATCCCGAAACCCATCCTGGACTTCACTATTCAGTCCTACATCACTTTGGCTGGGCCATTTAACAACTGCCTGCCCGCTAAACAAATGGCACGGCAGCATTTACTCACTTCGCAGGCGGGCTGCAAAGCTTAATGAAGGTGAAACTGCAGCTGCTCCTTGCAAAGTGGTTGAGAAGGAGAGAAGAGGGGCAGACCCAGCCATAACCTGGTATTCCCAAGCATGTGGTGCCTTTTGGGCAGCATGCCTACTGCCAGCCCCAGCCTAAGGGACCACAGCAAACTGTGCTGCGGATGCAGTTAGCGTTTTGCCCACCAGCAATGCTGGGGGACCACATGCTGTTTCTCTCAAAGGCAGGTGCAAGGATTGCCAGTGCCCTTCGGACAGCCTGAGGAAACCTGCATCTTCACCTGTGCCAAGCAGAACTGCTCTTTGCTCAAACCGCTCTTACGAGCACCTCAGCCCTGTGGCCCTGCCTGCATTACTCAGTGCTGCACAAACACCCACAACACACAATGCACAAACACAAAATCATGCCAGGTGGCAGCTCATCCTGCTCTCATCTTGGTCGTACATCTGTCTGTAGCATTGCCTACCTGCCTACTAGGGGAGTGCAGAGAAAACCATTTGAACTGCTTCTCTAATCATTGCAGACTTTCCTTTCCTGAGCTGACTTCCCAGGAAGGATGTGCAACACGGAGTTACAGGCTTGGGAAGCGGCACTCATTGTGCTGCGCGCACCCAGCTGCTCTGCTCCTCTCTGGAGCAATTTGGATATTCAGCATCTTTGAATCTGGATCTTTGGCAACACAAGGGCAGCCTGCCCAACACAACATGTCCAGATATGATAACTGGTCCCCAGATAACAGCCAGCAAGAAACAAAAATAAGTTCAAGACCCTGCTTACAACAACAGCCCTCGCAGCCAGCTGCCTGGCCACAGGACCAGGAGCCTGTAATTGAAACACACCTTGTGAGGAGAGACATGCATTAAATATTAATTTCCTAGATTGCCTGCATTTGCATGGTAATAAAACGTTCATCCTCATGGCCTGCTCTGGCCCCTATTAATGTTTTTATCATTGTACCTGAGGTCTGGCGGAAGAAGGGAGAATAACAGCCATGGAAATACCTCCTTTGGAAATGACAACCCTAATGAAGCTTATCTCTACCAACAGTAACTTAATCCAAAAGGCTGAGGCGGGAGGGCTGCAGCACTCTATTAAGAAAACATTCCTTTAAATAAGATCACTTGTAACTTCAATTAGGCCTTAGCCTTTTTTCCTCCCCTGCTTTTTTTCCCCTTTTCCTCTTTTTAACCTTCTTTCCTCCCCGCCCCCACCTCCGAAGTCAAAGGCATCGCAGCAAAGCCGGATTTTCTCTGGAGGAAGCCACGTTGTCAGTTGTGGATTTCACAATGGGGCTGTATCTGACCATCTTAACTGATGCACTCCTTATGACAGTTCAATTAGCCCTGATGAAGGCCCAGTGTTCCTATGACAAAGCCCTAGTATCTCTCTCTTGCCAGGGTCTCAAGAGAGGATGCAATCTGGCTTCACTTTGCACATGTTAATACAGCAAGTTTCTTAATTACTTGTTTAGCAAGGAGAAGTGGTAGTTTTCAAAGTTTGCAACACTGGGGAAAAACTGCAAAGATGAACAACCCCTACCATTAACTGAAAAGAAGCACAGGCAGGAAGGTGTTAGAGAGAAGTAAATCCTAAATCCCAGTGGGGAACTTATAGGAAAGATAGGGAGGGACTCCTCATCAGGGATTGGAGTGACAGGATGAGCGGTAACGGTTTTAAACCGGAAGCATGTAGATTTAAATTTGACATTAGGAAAAAATTATTCACTGTGAGGGTGTTGAGGCACTGGAACAGGTTGCCCAGAGAACTTGTGGATGCCCCATGCCTGGAAGTGTTCAAGGCCAGGCTGGATAGGGCTTTGAGCAACCTGGACTAGTGGGAGGCGTCCCTGCCCATGGATCTCAATGGTCTTTAAGGTCCATTCCAATTCTAACCTTTTTATGATTCTGTAATTAGACTGAACACAGATGATCCCATTGACAGGAAGGCAGCAAAGCAAAGCCCTGTCTGCTCAATCCACGTTTCCAAGGACCTAAAGCCTTGCAGGAGATTGCAAAGAATCATATTTTTTATTTTTGTTTTCAACACACAACATCAGCTACTTAAAAGTACATACTGCTAGTAACCACCACAAATGAAGCAGATCACACATACAACATGATACTTTACAAATTTTGAGTCATGAGGTATTTCTTGTAGCAGCCAGTTAAAATTCATCTTCCTGTCTTAGTGCAGGTAAGCAAATCAACAAAACCCCCTGGACAAATATAGAAGCATTATTGATTTCTTGAAGGGCAGGTTCCTTTTGGGATACACTTGCACAAAAAGAAACAGGCAATCTCAGCACATCCGTTGAAGTATTCAGCAAAGGGCACCCTCTGTGCCCAGCTGCACTCATGAGATATGGCATTTGCATACATGACAGCCAGGTACTTGTTACTACAAGAGGATTCATAATGGAGTTTCACGGGATTATAAACTATAATAACCACATAAATGAGACTTTCAGTGTAATCTGTATAAAACAAATGCATCACATAATGTCAGATGAAGGGCCTTGTGTCCATTAAAAACCAGAGAGTATTGGAAGAAAAAAAGTTTGCCAACTGCAAGGTTCAACTTGGCACTACCTAGTTAAGGCACTCAAGGAAAATCTCTCATATATTAGAAGGATTCAACAGCTAAAGGCACTGGGACATCACTCTTGTTGAGGGAGAGGAGAGGCTTGTGAAATCATCAAGCACATATGCTGGCACAGGATAGAACAGGAAAATAAAAAAAACTGTAAAATGCTTGGCCTCACTGAAGGATGCTCTGGGATGCTCTTCTTTCATAGTGTCACCCTACTCCCTTCCTGGCAAGCACCCCAAGGCGAGGAGTCCAGCCCTGCAGGACGCAGAGAACACTCCCCCTCTCCTTCTGACTTACTTCTCCCCTACCTTTTCCTTCCACCTGTACCAGACACAGTGCTACCCAGAGAAACAAAACTGATTGAACCTTCCTCTTCGTCATGGTTTAGGCCAGGCTGGCCAGTGACAAGGTGACAAACGTCTTCCCCCACCTCTCATTCCAAGTTTAGAAAAAAACTTATCTGCTTTAATGAAATATTAATAATAAAATACAAAGGAAATAATGAAATAGATAAAATATGTACTAAACCTTATCAAGCTCCCAGGAAGACGTCACCAGCGGACACTGCAACAGCTCCAGACTGGTCTCAGTGACAAATAGAGCCTGGATTCCAGAACATACCGCTGAGGATCGAAGGTAGGTAACTGACAGCATCTTCCTCAGGCATCGGTCATCAAAGAAAGAGTGCCACTGAAAAGCAGCCATTCAAGAAGAGGAGCCAACCTGCCTGCTCTGATCCCGCAGCTTTTATACCCAACATGGCAGACAGGATGGATGATCCTATTGGTCAGTTTGGGTCACGTGATTTGCCCTCACCTCCCCACAGGCATGACCCCTCCACCAGGTAAACAACCCAGTCAGCTGACACCAGTTGCCACGGCAACAAGTAACAGCCAGAGCCTCTACCGCTGCCCAGCAAGTTGGGCCTAGTTCACCCCAAAGCAGGACACCGCTCTAATCAGAGAGGAAGATAGAAAAATGAAATTTTTTTAAATAAAAGGGTCTGTTCAAGGCCCTTCTAGGATGGTTCTGGCCCGCCCAAGGTCACAGTGTCAGGCTCCTGCCTATAGCCATGCTCTAGGCCTCTTTCCAGGCCTCTGGAGTACTGTGTCCAGCTTTGGAGTCCTCAACACAGGAAGGACATGGACCTAGTAGAGCAAGTAGCAGCAGAGGGCCATGAAGATGATCAGAGGGATGGAGCACCTCTCCTATGAAGACAGGCTGAGAGAGCTGGGGTTGTTCAGCCTGGACATTCTAACCATTCTACGATTCTATGAATTTCTTTAACCACAGGAATTCCAATCCCTTACCAGACACTGGGAGCTGCCCTTCCATCCCCCAGCTACCCAAGAGCAAACCAGTTGCAAGCAAGGGCTGATACCCATGGGTAGCTCAGAGATGCTTTTGTCTCTATGGTAGGAGCATGGAAAGTCCCTCCATTTACAAAATGGTTAGGGAATAGGGGGGGAAAAGGCTGGCAATGGTTATCATTCAGATATGCCCTACATCTGCTAGATTTACCGTGTTTTTTTTCCAGCAAAGGAAAATCAGGAACTTAGTTCTTCTGAGACAAAAGTTAAGTTTCAGAGGACAGCTCCTCTAGTTATTAATGGGACATGACAACCTGGCATCTTCCCAGCATTTATGTTTTTGCTAAGAAATAAAACCAAAACGGCTCTTAAAGAGAAAAATCATTAAATAAGTCCACTTTGCCTTCAAGCTTAACCATAAGCCTACACAAATACATAGACGCACATACACATGTAAGGGCGGAAAATAGCTAGGAACTACATGGTAACTGACTGGCAAAGAACAAGCAAAATTAGTAGATTGAAAAAAGAACCACTTCTGGTGACTTTGTTAACTGTTCTTAGTTCAATCAGCCATGCCATTCACCTGATGGCTCACACTGCTCTTAGGTTTTTAGCTCCACAGAGTGGCATTGCAGTACCAATGTCTGATCTTGAAACAAAGCCTTGCACCAGCATAAATGTGAAAAATAGTGCTCTGCAGATTTGCACTGGGGTTGCTGGAGTCCTTGTGAGGTTTGCTACTGCTGCAATATTTGCTCTCTACATTTATCTTTTCATAAAGAAGATCTTTGGCATTATTAAGAACAAAAAGAACCTAGTCCTGCAGCCTGTATGCATACCTCAAATACCCCAAAACAGGTTTCTGTAGCCAGTCTACAGGCTCATACCTAAGGGTGTACAAATTCAAAGCCTGCACACCCCTCCTATAGTTTCTTCTCAAGGTTTGCAGCCACTTTACTGGTTATTTAAAACTTCATATTCCTCAGCAGAAAACAAGCTCAGCAAATGCAGGAGCACAAGAGTTGCTTTTTATTCCCATTAAACTGTGGGGATTTTTAAAATGTATTTACACAAGACTTCACATAGTAGAATTTCAAAGACTATCTGAAGGCAAATAAACAGAGAGACCCAGGAGATACAGCAGCCGCCATCCCCTGAGCCTCGGTGTGGACCTGCAAGCATCAGCAGAGCAGACCGCTTCCCTGCAAAGCTCTTTGCAACCCCCTGAAGTCCATCAACTCCCACCAGTGGTCAAGTGGGAAAACCCAACAACTCTGCCCCCCAACAAGGTTGCTCTAGTATCCCTACCGCCCATGAAGCTGTTTCCAATGCACCCCATCTTTAGGCACGCATGGACCTTCAGCTCCAGACCAGCTCTCTCTTTCACTAGCCACGCTATCAGCTCCAGATGAAAGCAGTTTCTTCATCAAGCAGCCTGGCTTTACCTTGCCACGCAGATAACAAGTGTTAGTGATTCCTTACTAATGAAGGAGGGTTATTGTTAAATTGTTTTGTGTCTGGACCACCTGGACTACATCAAACACTCAAGCCAGCAAGAAGCTTTATCTGGCCCATCACCTGTAGCTGGCAACTTTTTTTTATTCAGACCGAGGGCCAAGCCCTCAAAAACCACCAGGAGAAAAAAGCACCAGGGAGACCTCCTATCTTGTCCAACCTGCAGAAGCTGCTCCTCAGCATCAGACTGGTTTCTCCTGCCTGCAAGTGGTGAGGGGAAGGAGGGCAGGGGCAGTCTTCCATCCCTGCATGCTGATGCTCAGCTTCCCCTGAGCCTCTCTTTGAATTTTATTTGAGCCAGCAAGAGCCTGCTGATTTCCAGTGTAGGCTGCCAACCTCAGGAAGAGATTAAGCCTTTCTGTGCTTAAAGCCCAACCTATATGTGCACCTCTTGAATTGTACTTTATCACGTGACTCCCAGCAGTGTGCCCAGGTTCTCAGGCAGCTTCAAATGGGGAGGAGCAAGCAAAATACTCACAGAGACACCTACAGGTAGAAGTGCATAGAAGCATTTGCAGGCACCAGTAGGGTGCTCCAAAAGCTGGAAGAAAGGAGGAAGGCAGTGTCCATCCTACTGGGATTGTTTGGTTCTTTCTTATCTGTGCATAACCCTCTGGGCTCTGCACTGAGGAAGCTCCTCATACAAAGCTGGAGGCAGCACTGTGAGAAAGGAGATGTACACTGAAATGTAAATAAATGCAGTTATCCCCCCACAAATTAGATTCAAGCAAAGACAGCTTAGAAATGGCAATGACCCTTGAGGTTAGTTCTGCAATCTGTATTTGCACTTCCTCTACTTCTAAAATTTTATTTATTTATTATTATTCCTTGGATTTAATTAACTGCAATGCACTCTAGAAAGAATCTCAGAAATTCCTGACGTACTCTGGACTCTTTCCAGTCATTAGAGTAGCCTGCCTTCATCTGCCTTCGTTATGAATTGATCTCAGTACGGTTGTGAATGTAAACAGCACTGTAACTGTGCCTTGAGTCTACAGCTAGTCAGAAAGATAGAAGAAAATTCTCTCTTTTACAAATTGCTAGTTTATTCCAAAGAAGCATGCCTATTCCTTCTATTGAAGGCACAGTAAGTTAACATGTATTTTTTTCCCCTAATATTAAGCATACATCTATATGGTTATATTGTATGTTCTGTAATATATTACGTTTGGCCCTTTGCCCCCAGCAGAACAGAATGGGCCATTTGTAATTAGAAAAGACATTCTCTGTCTGACTGCATCTTATCTCTGCTCTCTGTTCTGTCTCCTGCTTGGAAAAACAGACATCACAGTGGTTGGTCAAAGCAACATTTTTTCCACTGGAACATGACCAAACCCATACTGAAATTGCAGAAGCAATTAAATGTCTCTGATTTACAGATTAATAAGGGAACTCTGTCTCCTGACTAGAGAGGGTTAGCAAAAACAAGCATCAGAAAAGGGAAAACGTTTTCACAAAAAATGTATGGGAATTGTAAACGACCAAATGCTGGGAACCCACTATGATTATCTGATGCTTTCGACTAAACTCCTCAACTCTGTTGCTTCTACTGAGAAGTATCAAAAGATCAAACAGCCTCTGCCTCTTCACTCCCAGTCAATTCAATGTTAGCATAAGCACTTTATAAACTAAGTTATAAAATTAGCACAGAGCCTTTAACAGGCTGTCAGTAAAACCGTCTTCATTTGTACAATCCAATCTGACGTTCACCGTGATAACGTGAGGACAATTAAATTGATAAAATATAATTTCTTAGCATAAATTGTAGCATAAAAGCTTTAATGGGTTCTATGGAGAAGGGCCAACTGTGGAACCGGCCGCAATGCCCAGTTAATACCTGACCTATCTGCAAATCACGGGGGGAAAATGTAGCCCTGTTGCAATGCCATCGCAGAAGACAAAGCGGAGCCAGAATAAATGGATGGAGCAAGTTCTCAGACTGGATCAGTCTTTGCTGGGGAGAAGGTGCATTTTGATGTCAATATTAGGAGCTGTTGCAAAAAGCAACTGTGTACATAGGCTCTGGTAGAGAGAAAATCAGTGCTTCTCTCAGCCAGGAGGCTCCTTAATTTTAAGGCCCTGGGGACAGCAGAGGTCTTCTCCAGGAGGACTTTCAGCATGGATTCCTCTCTCCAGGGAAAGCTAGCAGAAGGCAAAGGCAGGAAATGCAGTAAAAGCATTCTGATTTTCTTCATTTCTGGCCTGATTTTCATTTCCTAACATAATAACAATGGTTCTGTTGTGTTGTCCATCGTGCCCAGGCAAGCATAGGTAATTTACTGCTTGGTTTAATTAGGTAAATAAGTGCTGAGCCACCAGGACAAGAGGTGCTTAATAAATCCACAGAAGAAATTAAAATAATTTATGGTGAGGATGCAAAGGCAGACAAGAAAGAGTTACAGTTAGTTCTGTACACAGTTCAGTTAGTTCAGCACACCAGTGCTGCTCGCCAGGATCCCACCATGCTAAATATTTTTCTTGCTGTCACCCCATCACCAAGATCTCTCCCATGCCTCGTCTGTCCCCTCCTCTCAGGGGAAGCGCCCCTGCCATATGCCAGATACTGCTGTGACTCCCATGCAGCACTTTCCATCCCCATGCTGGAGAAGTCAGACTCTCTGAGAACGACCCTACTGCCTCATTTGCCCCTTCACTGCCCTCCCTCACGGGTATCCCACCGCAGTGATGAATTTTTAGCTCACAGAGGTTATTTAATCATCCACATCCCACGTGAATGATAAAAGCCCTGCTGGGGCTTTGCGTGGGGTGCCCATTCCCAGGGGCTGGGGGCTGCCTGTGCCAGGCTGTCCCAGCACATCCTCACAGACCTGCCTGCTGGCCGAGCAGCACCGGGATGAACCTCCACCATCTCCATGCCATCCCAGTGCTTGCCATGCCCCGTGGGAAATTCCACCCGCCAGCGTTGGCAGGCAGCCGGTGCCTGCCCACAGGCACAGGCATTTAACCAGCAGCAAAAGGAACCGGGAAGTTTTTGTAGGAGGAGGGTATAAAGCTCTGAATCGTGTAGGGGAGCAAAGCTTTCCATCATTAAAACTGGCATCCCTGGAGCTTGCAGCTGGTAGCAGCCACCTGGATGCAAAGCTGCCTGGATCCCTCGCCTGCCCCCAAAGAGCTCCCTGAGCCTCCTAAGGCCCCACCAAGGATGGCAGGGACTTCTATCTGCCACCAGCAGGTAACAGAAAACACCATTTAGCTGGCTGTAGCCCACAGAGATACTGCTGGGATTTGGACCCGGGAGGTCCCAGTCCTTGGATTCACACAGAGCCAACTGCTTCAGCAGGGCTGTGTCTGTACACAAGTTCTGAGCAAGAGGACAGTCCTGGTCCCCCTCTGGCTAATGCCAAATATTGGCTGGACACTACTGAAGCCTGGCTTGCTCCTGCATTTTTGACATAGACTGCATGCAAGCAAGGGATAACAAATAGTAAACGCCAATAATACTTGATCATCATACCTCTCCCCTCCCCCCGCCCCCCTAAAAAAAGACCAAGCACAAAAAGTCATTACTGAATGCAAGGGTAGATCTACATTTTTGTTGTGCTGACTTTTTTGATCTCGCACAGATAATTTAGATTTGTAAGCAAGCCTGATCAAAATAAGAGTTCCTTTAAATTTGAGGTTTAGGTTTAGAATCATTCCTAGGAAAAAAAAAAAAAAAAGAGTGTATCAGGGACAACAACCATTTTTTGCTATTCATAATTTCCCAGTTAAGAGGAATGGATTTACATGGGTGGATGGCTAGATGGATGGATGGGTGGATAGATAGATATAGACAGACATGTATTATTTATTATCTTATGTTATAATATATACAACTACTTTTTAAACATGGTGGTCATTGTTACAATCACAAGCTTGTTTAGATGGCTTTTAAATATGAAATAAGTAGCCTTTTTTTTTTTACAAAATGCATCTCACAGTTCACATCTGAACCAAAAGTGACATGGGAAAATGTCTTTTTGGGCAAACTTAGCTTTCTTTGAAGTGTCTGTAACTCTGAATCCAAACCCCTAGTCTTAATTGGTTAGATGCCTGATTTTTCTTTCTAAGGATTATTTAAAAATTCAGTACAAAGACATCAGATCTGCAGTGCTATCATTATAAACTTAAGCTAGTGAGGCAACAGAATAAAAAAAGCCATCCTGGGAGTTAACAGAACTTCAACTGAATCCTTTGTATTTGCCACTTATTTTTATTACTCACATTATAAATGAGACAGCTGTAAGTGTCAGATTTCTGAAAAATATCTTACTGGTAACTGCAATAGACTTATTGTATTTTATTAAGCAAACTGATTAAAACATACAATTCCCAGGACTGAAATTTTATACATGAGCTTTACTTTTTCTGTACTGAAGCTTATCTTTGTAGGTAATTTAGCATTCCCATAGCTCAAAAGATGCATTATCTAAAAAAAATTTGATGTTTATTAAAGATTTATCGATCTGCACTCTACATAAAAACAGAGAAACCCTTCCAACCATCGTTAAATGGTAGGTTAGTGAGTCTCTGAGCCAGTAACACATTTTCTGACCATTTTCTCTTGGGTAGATTTGCAAGTAAGAAAAGGAGTTTACCAACAGAGATGAACTACGCACAACTTTACAAACCAGGGAGCCTGATCTTGCAAACGTAGCTGATGCGAGCAGTCGTGTCAATTTGAGCCGGGAGAATAAAATGAAAACAGATTATTCCCCTGTGCAAGGCCTTGAAAGAATAAAGCAAAGAGTAAGAAAAGGGTCATTCAAGTGCACAGCCAGGGGATGTCATGGGCCAGACCCACTGCCGGGAGTCCTGTATGTTTTCCTCCCTCCATGAGCATGGGTGACCGCACTCTCCTGCTCCTGGATGAGGAAGGGAGCGGGATTGGAGGAGCTCCCATGAGCAGGGCCAGGGGTTAAACTCCGCAAAGTTACACCACCAGCAAACCGCAGTGATGCAGAAGGGGTTATTCTGTGTTTCTGCTGCTGTGACAGTCAGGAGAGCCCAGACATCTCATCCAGCCCATGTCCAGCACTCTGCATGACTGCCACCCACCCTCCCATTTGTCTGGTATTTGGAGGCAGGCATTTGGATACCGCAGTAGATGACACACGTCTAGCTCTCCAGAAACATCTCCAAGGAGGAGAATCTATTTTTTGTTTTTGCTTTGGTTGTACTCAGCTATTTAACTGCTTCCAGATCTACCATACATGAAGGACTGTTTGAGTGTTTATGTTATCCTACAAAACTGACAGCTGACCAAGAGCAAAAGCACAGCATGCTTGGGTACCCGTGAGGGCATCTGGGAACAAAAGGGGAACCATGGCCCTTCTAGCTCACAAACACACAGCTGTCCTCAGCAACATATCCCCAGTGTCAGTGAGGACTCTACATGTAAAGAGCAAGGGACAGGATTGTCTGGATGCCTTGGACAGAAATGCTGGACAGGCCCAGAGGACAGCATCACAGAACACAGAGCAGCATTAAAAGTGTGCCAGAAACTTTGGCACGTGGATATTTTGAGTGGCACAGCAGAGGCTGTATTTTCAAAAGCACTCCCAAGAACAGCACTCCCAAGATCCACCATCAGGTTGTGGATTTGGGCGCTATGGTGGCCCTCCTCCTCCTCTGACAAGCCTGGGCTGAATCAGTTTGCAGAGCATCACGCCTTCCTTTAGCACACAATTTGTATTAGTCCAGAGGCACAGAGAATTCTAACAATATTAGTACCCGCGTTGCCAGCCCTGAGAAGTCCCTGCTATGCAGCATGTCCCATCATTAGCTTAAAGGTTGTCTGCATTGAACAGACAATTGAACCCAGGTGACCTATGGCAGGTCCAGCCACAGCAAAGCCCATGGGGCTGGTCGGGCACGGGTTGCAGGCAGCATTTCTGCACACAAGCCCTGCCAGCGAGGGTGCTGAACTAGAGAGAGAACGCCTGGCTGCGGACACTCTTTGAATATTTTAACTTAATACCGAATGTTGGGAATGATCAAATAAAAAGTGTGGAAATTTATGTGCAGCTTACTAATTTAAATCACCTTCCAGATACTCATCCCAAACCAATCCTTTACAGTTTGCCACCTCACCAGCTTTAAAAGAAAAAAAGAAAAGAAAAAAAAAAAACCCCAATCTTTCTTCTCCAGAGATTTAGTGGCACAGCTCCATTTTGTCTTCTTAGTTACTTTAAAAGGGCCCTTCCCCAGAGTAGTGTTTGGTCTTAAGGTCCAAAACCAGCAAAAAATGTACACACCCTCTTTAATACACGGAGCCTAGGTGAAATCCTAGCTGGCCATAAAATGCCAAGATTTTATCTTCCAAAGACTTTCTTTGATGTCGACTATTCAGCCAGTAGGCTGAGCATGCCTGTAACACGGATTACACCTTTCTCTGTTTGTTGAAAGCAGGCAGAGAGGTATGTGTCTTTCCAAAGCAGCTACAGGGAAGCCTGTAATTGGAGCAGCCTTAACGTTTACACTTACAAAACACTGCATGTCCTTATTATGGGGTAATATTTTACATTAAGCTCTCATTGATGTTAAGGGACCTTGAATTCTGTGGATAGTAACAAGTTTGTTATATTAGTGCCTGAAAACACATTATAAAGGAACTTATTTCCCCATTAGAAGTAACAAGCTAAAAATAGGCACTTATGCTTACTTGAAGCAGTGAGTGTGTTTTATATATATATATGTATATATACATACACAGAACACCCCCCCCCCTTACTTTTAACCACTGGATTATATAATGACACATAGACCGCATGGCTCTTCTACATTAGTTCCATTTAAGGACCCCCAAAATGGGATATTGCCTCTAGTTCACCTGTGAATCTTTTATTTAGCTTTTATTTTTTTGCCCTATCCATTTTCAAACAGCTGAAGAAACAGGGATCTCACGTGAGCTTATTAGCTATGATGCCATCACTGTCAGCTGATATTGCACATCATTCTGCAGCTATCTTAAAACGATGAAAAGTGACTTGAAATACAATTTCTAAGAAAGGTACTGTGTACCATAAGAGCCAAGCTGTGAGACTGAGGCTCCTAAGGTTTCAATGCACAATAGTAGCTGAATGCCTCTGTATAGCAAGCTCTGCTGAGGGTCTTTATTTCTTTGCTACAAAATTGGTCAGCCACAAGATCTGGAGCTAAAAATACTTAAATATGAGGTTCCTAGATTTGTTATAAGGTTTCCAAATCATGCCATTGTGTAGACACTTACAAGTGCCTAAGTATGAGGTCATTTTTCCTCTTGGTGCTGAACTACCCTGAAACCCAGATCTGTTGAGATCTGGTGTTTTAGTTTGGCTGAATCTCCTACATAATGCATTTATAGGCTTTAGTACCTTTCTAATTATTCAGACTATTAACATGTAAAAACATATATCCTGGACTTTAAAATTGCCTGAACATGCCTGCAGTGGACCAGTTTAAATCCAGAAAGACATTGAAATGCAGAGTGAAGTACTCTATTCTGCTCTTAACACATCCTGTTAGGACAATACATTGCAGTTCATAGAGTCTTCTCTGGTGCAGAAATAGATCCACAAGTAGCCAACACATTTGGCAACAGCACCATGAATTCAGAAGGTACTGAAGCTTTAAATGGATTTACCTCATTTTTTTAGGTTTCAGTCAGACCATAGCTTAATTTCAGAATAACCAACAAAATGCTGCATACATCAGAAGAACACTGCTTTGGGACTTTATGTTGCATATTTTTAGTCTGAAATATTCTCAAAAGTTTTCCATACTTCAACTGAAAGCTATAATGTACCTGTCTGAATGCAAACATTCCAAATTAATATCATGCAGATGAGAGATGAAGAGCGTTTTCCCAGTACAAGAGTTAATGGGTCCAGTCATAAATCTTGTCTCATGGATTAAACTCAGAGGATCAAATGCAGAGATTTATGACTTCATTTATTACTCCATCCGAGTTAATCACTTGCAGGAAATAGTTCATTCAGTGAAACTAGAATGCTTTTTTTATAATCAGGTCATGGTTTCCTCAGACATACTTGTTATTTTTTATGACTACGGTTTATAACATTTATAGTTCCTAGTGGGTTTGCACATACAGCAAACCTACCAGTGCCCCATAAAGGATGTGGCTTCAGGTTTGGAGCATACCCCAACTTCCACGATTTGTTAGGCTGCATTCCTTCCTGCCTCCAAAATTTCTTCATCTGAGCTCTAACACAGTCTCCTTCACCTCCTTCCACTAAGAGCAGACACTTTCCTCTCTTCCCACATCTCCAGTCCTCGCTGACGCGCAGGTATCGGTGATCCGTGGTTTAGCAATCCTTGGGCGCCAGGGTAAGGCAGTCGGCAGATCAAGCAATATTATGAATGATATCTGGAGCCTGGGCCCTTCCAAATTTTTGGCATGGTGACCAGATAGCAGGAAACCTTCTTCCATAGCGAAGGTGTAATTAGCTTTTCTGTCCCAGTTCATTTAGCCGTGGAGCTGAAGAAGGTGGCTATAATGAGTGGCGTGCTGCTTAGCCACTAATGCAGCAGCCCTGATAAGATCTAGCGCGATGCCGAAACGGAAGCAAACTGCGCATCCAGAGGAACTCAGCTAAATTGTTTTCCAGGCTCAAAATAAATAAAAATAGGGTGGCATTTTCCTTATCAGGGACCAAAAATTTAATGTGATTAATTCTGCAGTTTAGCTGTAGTTTATTTGTGCGTTAGAGATAACAGCAGGGCTGTGGGTAAAAGCCAGCTCAGGCGTGCTCCTGACTATTAATAACGCGTGCAGATCTTATTCACTCACTGAAACCAAACCAAACCAAACCGAAAAAAAATATAATAAACCAATAAAGGAGCTTTGCTGTACAGAAAATGCATTTAATGCTTTTGCCCTCTTCTTCCCAGAGAACCTCTCTGCAATAGTTTTGTTCGCACTGCAGGTAAATCAGATTTATCTTGCTAGTCAGTACCACTTTTTCCTCCAGTTTTAGAAAAGGATTATCTTGGACATGTAAAGCAGCAGAAACACAGCACAGAAAATCTGAGTGGAATAGGCACAGCAAACACACACCCCCTAGATAGATTTACATAGATTACATAAAAAGATCCCAGAACGGTTTTTAATTTTTCCTACTGATAGCTTGTATTACTCAGTGCCTAGAGTCAAAATGGAGCTCCCCTGGTTCTGGGCACTGCACAGAGATGTAGCGAGGGAGAGAGCGAGGGCTGGCTGGCAAGAACTGATGCACGAGTTGCACGCTACCTCACTTTCCCATTTCCTTGCCTAGGCACATGGCTTTGCTCTCATGGATTTCCAGGCATGAAGGAGCACCTGTGTCCTACACTCCTTTACATACTTCTGCTGTTCTTCTGTTGAGCAATGCCTATGGCCCCCCACTGATCCATACTGTGGGTTTTCATGGAAATCTCAGGAGGATCAGATGCACGTCACCAGCTCCATGAGATGCCTCTCTTGACTCATAACCTTCATCGCCTGATCCCTGCACACAGTGGATAATCAAAGATCTCTTCCACCTTCTGTGGTGATTCACACTGGTGCTTGACTTTCCAGGCAAAACTGCAAACATTTACAGAGACTGAGTTACTACTGAACTCTAACAAAATAATTTGAGGATGCAAATTAAGAGTAAAAAGAAGTTTGTTTCAAAGCTCCAACATCTCTATTCTACATCCATGCAGAAAAGCCCAGCTGGGTGCGGAAAAACGCTCCTAAGCTATCTCATCTCCCTGTCCTTAGTCCCACCCTGTGGCATTCATGGATGCTGGATTTCATCCTCCTTTTTCCTTTCATCCCAGCCCATGGAGGAATAAATAAGTACAGAGCTGCGTAACACCTAACAGCATGGAGCAGCTTCTCATCTCCTAGGTTTTACTGCCCATCAGCAGTCTGCCCACTGACCTTGGTGGAAGCGTGTCAGGTTCACATCTGCACAGCAAAGGGCCAGTCTCCATCATCGGTGTGTCCTGGGCAGGAGGTTGCTTGCTGCCATACGAAGTACTTATCACCATGTTCTCTTTGGTCAAACGCTATCGCATGAGGTGCTCCACAAGCACCTTGCCCTGTGTGTGATCAGGGCAGCTGGGCTTCCACTTTCCAGGCACTGCCAGCAAGGGGTTTCTGCTTAGCGATTGTTAAGGCTCTGCCACATGTATCAGAGAGAGATATTTATGAGCTGATGTGTGGACGGAGAACCTCAGGAGGATTATGCCATTCCATACTTGTATCTGCTGCGTGAGTTGTGGCCAAGGGTAAGAATAAATAGGACAACATTCAGCAGCGAAAAGAGGCCATCGGTTTAGGCATGGGAGAATATCCAGGGAATTAGGTTTTCTGTACATTACTAGCTCAGCTACAAGACTTTCTACCTGTATCACAATATTGGTGGATAATGTTTCTCCTGCTCTTCAACCACTTCTCTTATTTGTGAAGCATTATCACATATTTACAATGCATATTTTCTCTCCATTGCTTTCTGAGATAGCCTTTTGCACAGGCACAGTGGGACAAAAAAGGCTTCCAGATGTGCACTAGGCTCAAAGCAAAATATCCTCCTGTGCTTCATTTTTATCACCTTATTAATACAAGAATCCTCGTCAAGATCTGGAGGCAAATACAGGTAAATAACTATGGTTAACGCAGATGTGCAGGGGAGGCAGAAGGGAATAAAACCCTGCTACTACCCCATGGAGGACAGAGCAGCACTTGCTAAGCAGCACTAGCAAAAGTAGAGGGTACAAATTAAGTGCTCTGAGGATAACGTGCTCTTTAGGAAATACAAAAGCTTTGTCTTGGCTCCAAGAGTGCTGCTTCAAATCAAGCTTAACTAAGGCTCTCCCAATCCACATAAAGCCTCAGGGGACCTCAGGAGCTCAAAACTGCAGTATGTCAAAAGGAAATCACACAGAAATTGCAACAGTACCAACCCTGAGACTCCGGCCGTGTTTGAGTGCCTTGCCAGGCAAAGCAACGTGTCTGCTGCAGTTTTAGCCTCTAACTACTCACTCAAAAAATACTGCTTTGGTTTGGTTTTCCTTTTTTGCTTTCTCCCCACACCACACCACCCCCCCAAATACGAAGGGGATCAGTGATAAAAAAATGCTGATCGTTTTCTGTAGCAAAAATACGTAACATGGGAACTCATTTAAACCCCACACAGAATATGCAATAACGAGCCAGGGTATCTGATGAAGAATGAACCGTGGTAGTTTTGCTTAAGTATTTCATATTTGGCTATCACCTAGAAAGAAAACTGGCTACTCAACAAGAATTAATCCATTTTTGCAGCAAACAAGTACATTTTTAAAGGTCTCTGAAGTGGCAAAAAGAGAAAGCAACAGCAAAATACTGAGATTATCCTCCAAAGAAAACCCTTTAGACAGTCAATGGAATCCTACTTTTCTGCTGCCTGGTTTTAATCACCCCATACTTTCACACTGGTTTGCTGTGTGCTCAGAGAAATTCGATACTGTGGAACAAAAAAATTCAGCAAGAGCAAAGGGAATAGTAAACTCAGGGTACTTGCTAGCTTACCTCGCCCTCCAAAGCACTTCTTAAAGACAAGGGAAAAGTTATATTGCATTTCACAGCCCTACAGAGAACCATGGCTTTCTGGACCCCAGCACTTGGCAGCTAAGAAACATCTTGGTTATCACAGCAAAGGAAACCTTTGTACCCCTGCCATGTGTCACAGCATCTTGTAGCCTTGCCTCTTCCAGCTCAGGAGAGGTTATTGAGACTCTTTTTGGCCCCTCTGGCTCCTGTGGTCTCCAGGCAACGTTTGGCAGAGATTGCCACGAAGGTGTCAGATGTCCTCCCTGACACACCAGATCCCGCTGCGGGAAGGACCTGGAGTAGCCTGAGTACCCGTCAGTGGGACATCTCCAAAAACATGGCAGGACAGCTGCAAGACTGAACTCCAGGTGAAGGAGCAAAGCCACCAGGGCTGGAACGTTCATGGAGTTCAGATTCCCTGCTTGGCTCCCTACTTAAAAAACCCCAACTTCCAGGAAGATTTGGGCTGGGAAAAACTGAGAGAAAGAAAAGTGGGGCAAGAGCAAGAAGGATTATCTCCTCTTCCAGGCCCCCGTGTACATGGATGTGTCAGAAGCAGATGGGCACAGCTGACAGCGTTGCTCCCTCACAGGAGCTCCATGGGATTTGAAAGCAGTTTGAGGAGGGAAGGCGACAGTTCGGAGAGTGAAGCACTGAGTATGTCAGTCATGAAGACAAAGAGAAAAAACAAAACAAAAAAAGACAAAGCTGCTGCCTTATTCCCCGTTTGCTGTGATTTTCATTGTGCTTTGGCAGAGGAGAAAGCCTGAAGAAAACAGAACATTGCAGTAAAATTTCCAGAAGCCTTTTCTCCTTCTGCTTCTTTCTCCCTTGCACTCTGAAAGGCACTTGAGGAAAAAAAACATTTACTAAATGAATTGTGCAGGATTCCCATTTATTTTTTCAGTATTGTTTATTTTTCACTTCTTTCTTAATTTTTCCTTGATCACAATAAACCCATCGGGAACCAGATCCGAGAAGCAGTTTATTTCAAATTCTAATCATAGCAGACATTATTTGTACTAAATAGTTCTATGGAATGGCTCAGGTCACCTATTAAGTTAACCCACATAGACACCCCTTAATAAGGCACGCTCTTCATTATAGCCCTTGATCATCCCTAGAGATGCACGATGCCCCATCAAAGCTCAGTGACATCCAATACTGTGGAATAAGACCTCTTTTGCAGTAGGGCTGTGATTGTACAAAGCCAGCGTAAAATCAATACAGCTGACTAATGAACGATCCCTTTGCTTATGTACCCAGAGCCTAAAGTGGCTAAAAGCCGTCAGCATAGGGTCTACACCAACTGCTCCAGGATCCGTTCTAGAGGTGGACAAAGGTGCCAATGAGATGCAAGCTCAAGGAATTCTCCCAAAATCAACAGCAGCCAATGGATTTTCTATGGAAGAGATAGCCTGCAAAATTGGGAGCAGCGTCCAGAGTCCCAGCCCTGTGCAGCTTGTGCGGGAACTGAGGGACATAGGGATGTCACAGTCCAGGAAAGGGTTTACCCCTGGCACAAACATGGCTGAGATTTTATATTTCCAAAGCAAAACAAAACAAAGTAGAATTACAAACGTGAGACACTGATTGGAAACGGTTTACTAACTGCAGCACTCTGCATTAAATCTCGAAGTCCCTGAGTTTCTTAGCAATTTGGAAGGATTAATTTTGCGCAGTACATATTCCAGACTGTCCTAAGAACTGCCGTTAGCAAGTGGTTTTGGTTAATCTTTTGATTAATCTCTCTTCAACAGGGGGAATTGTTTTTGCCACTCAATTACTATACAGCAGGCTAAATTCTGTTCTCATCATTTGACTTATAAATCTCCCTGTTATTCTTTTTTTTTTTCCCTCGTTGGTTATCTAAAAACATGCTATCAGTTAATAATAGAGAAGAAAACTAATTCAAACTCAAATTCTTGCTATAAAAAACCATGCAGATGACAGCATATAGGTCACCAGCTGTAGCACAGCATAATACGAAATTTGCAGGAAATCTGCTAGACGATTTCAGCAATGAGGAATACATGATAGCATAAACAATTTCACACAATGATCACAAAATGAACCTGCCCTTCCATTGCCCTCCTATTCTCCTACTGTTGTTTCAGATTTGCCTCTTTATTTTTTTGCAAGAAAATACACCTCTCGGTTTTATTAGGATGTGTCTGAGGGAACGCTCTGCGTGACGGATAGCAGAGAGCAAAGCAAGGTGTAAGTGTGACTCAAGGCACATAACGAGCCTTATCTTGCAAAACCCCATGCAAGGAGCATTCTGCAACACTCCTGTCTTGCTCTCCATATAAGGCTGATTATTTTTTTCCACTCTGAACGCAGTTACCCGCTCTTACCCAAAAGCTCTCTGTCCAAATTCAGGTGTAATTTCCAAGGTTTCAGTTAAATACTCAAAGCACAGAACAGAAGCAAGAACATACATCATCCATCCAAGAAGCAGCAGGGACACGAGGGAAATTCTGACCAATGACACTAGAACAAATCCCCCTGAGGCACAAAGGTCCTCTTAAAGAACGACGTGTGGCCAACTGAACTTCCATTTTTAAGCTCAAGCCTGAAAAATCTATCCTGTGAATAAGGCCACCCTTTGAGCCAGTATCAGTGATGTTAACTGAGCAAAAAAAGGTCCTGTAACCAACTGGAGAGTCAGACTGAATGATCTGTCTTGAAAATAAAGGTATAAACGAAGTTTGCCTAAATCTGAGCTGATGGCCCTAGGGAAAGCAGATATTTCAAACCAGATGCTAAAACCATTAGGCCATCTGCTCTAGAAGTGTCTGAAAAGCCAACTGCTACAATGGAATTCTTCTCCCTCTCTCATTTTCCCCTTAAATCAATAGATCTCTTTACACAAAGTATTCATATTGAGTATTTTCCTTTTTCAACTCCTCCTTTATTTGTACATCCTAAGGATCTCCTCTCCCAATAGGCTGTGAGGAGAAAAGGAGTATTAGTTGATTCCCACGAGGCAATGGTATCTCTTCCTTCAAATTACAAAAGCAGACTAATATTTATTAAGTGGTACTCTCAAAAATATATGATTAATTTGTGCAAAATCTTGTCAAAATACTGTCAAAATAATTCATTATAAAACTGGATTTCACACGTAACCCTGCTTGCTTCCCTTCTTCAGAAAAACATAGTGAACACAGTCTGTATCTTGATCTTGAATTTGGGATTATATGTTACTTAGAAGTATTTGCAAAATAATTTAGAAGGACCAATCACTTAAATCATATAGGATTGTTTTTTCTTTGATAATTCACTGACTGAAATATTTTTATAAAGAAAGAATAATAAAAATTAAGGAAAAGGACGCTAACGTTCCCTGAGGTCATTCCAACCTGAGTAACCTCAGTCTTTCAAAGCTAAGTCCCACAGCACACAGAGGTGCCCGCCACCTTTATCAGTGCTTTTGAATACTTCTCACTCTCTTAAACATTAAGTAATTAACCTAATGTCAAACAGCAAAATTATAAATAAAACAAAATAGAAGAAAAAAATAAAATGGCTTTATGCTCTGTCCAAAACTTCTAACATGCAAAGTCTCCCAGGTTGGTCCTTCTGCACTTTGTGCTGCTGTAATAAAGACCTAACCAAAATAAGATCTTTTCATTTCTTGAAATGATATGAAAGCGAGTGGAAAAAGAAAAGGGAGGAAATACGAACCAAACAGGGAAGCATGAATAGCCCTATTTATACTTTATGTGAGTACTAAGTACATGGAATTGAAATAAGATGTCTCAGCAGAGCTGTGGTCTGCGAGAGGAGACAGAGATTTATCGTACCAGCGATCGGGAGTTTATTTCCTCCTGCCACAGCGTCCTGCTTGCCATTGAACTGACCACGTCTGTTCTCCCTGCCTCAGTCACCACATCTGGGTAACAAGGAAGGCCACAGCACAGGCAGATGTTCCTAAGTCCTCAAGTGTCAAGAATGGCATCAGCCAGCAGAAAACCCTGAAATGTAAAGTTCTCAGTCTCATCCGTTTCCACCTTTCTGAAGCAAAAGAGAGACACAGCCCCATCATAAGAGCCTGCCTGTTCCTACAGCATTGGGCAACAGCTCCCAGCTGGGACCCAGTACTTCATGGGACACCAGAACTTCATGTGCCTTTCTACCAAGCTCCTCAGGTATGAGCAACCCAGCAGAGCCCTCAAAAAGGTCGGGCTGCTGAAATGGTTAAATAGTGCTCATCATTATTTCACGTGCTTGTATCTTGAGCTAATCGAATCCATGTGCACCAGACCACATCAAATCTTGACGTTTTACAATTGTTCATGAGGATACTTTATAATTTGATTTTTTTTCCCGGTCCTGGAAAATATTTATTGTGGTAGCCAAGAAATTGCTCTCTGCATTTTAAAACGTGAATACAGTAGATACATTTAAATAATCATTGTTGGAAAGCAAATGTAAATGTAAGAAAAAAAAATTCACTGCCTTCCCCAAATTTGTATTTTGCAAAAGGCAAAACGTTTGAATGGTTTTATTTTCAGCAGGACTTACTATAAATCCAAAACCCACATCCAAATAGCCTGAAGTTTGAGGAGCTGGAGCCACATTTAATGTTGCAGTTCATTATTTGCTCATCTTAACCACCTGATATGGAGAAAAATCTTCCTTAGTTTTTAGTTCCTCCCCTTGCCAACACTTTCCAATACCCTCAAAAAGGATTTAAGACTCTAGCTGCCCAGTTTCGCTTTGACTCCTATCCCATTCTTTGCTCACCTTGCTGGGGCTACTGAAGCATCTTCTTTCAGTTTTTTATGACTTCCCATAATGTCCTGCAAATATACTGCTCCTTCTGACCATCTGCACAACGGCTGTCCATTAGAAAAACTCATTGCCTATTTGCAGTAGGCTTGGCATGAAGCACAGAAATTAGGAACAAAATGGTGATTAAATAGCAAAATCTGAATATGAGTAGGTTTTTTCCTATTTCAGATAAAATGTTGTTGGGATTAGGGGAAACATTTGCTCCTCATTCTCACTTAGGATTTTTTGTGTGTGTTAAGTCAATTAAATCTTAATAGGGTGATTCTCTGGTTCTTTATTTAAAACAGAACAAGCAAAAAGACAGAATACAAATAGTATGAAAAGGTTGGACTTTATATTTTATTTGCACCCATATGGCGTGCAGGGTTGCTCATTTCAATAATAACGATTTTTAATTAAAAAAACCTCCATAACTTTCACAACAGTCAAGCGGGAACCGCTGAAGAATAGATGTTTATTATCCTGGCAATTTTCCCTGCTCCTCAAACTGGCACATCTATCGCTTGCACCCCAGTTGCAACCAGCTACAGCTAATGGTGTTCCCAGCATCCCAGCGTGTCTCTGCGGAGAAGAGAAGCAGGAACAGTGTGGGGGTGGATGGTGCTTTTCCATTCTGTGAAATTAGTTCACACACTATAAAAACATGATTAGCTACGATGCCTCAGCCTTGTTTACACTGAAAGTCTTTCAAGGCTTTATTTTACCATTTTGTAAAGGGATGAGTAATATTGACTTTTCCTAAGCATTGCCATTGTCATAATGGCATCATAGATGAGCAATCTCCACATTAATAACAGTTATGTCACAACAACTCTACTGAGAAAGTGTATTTACTTCTCATTAAAAAATAGGGAACCACGTCATGGAGAAATCATGTGTCCAGATTGAGAAATGAAGTCTCTGCAGATCCACAGCTAGCACCCAGGCTCCCTAAATCCAAACCTAATCTATCATCTCTACAACTCTCAGCCCATTATGGTAGCAACTACAAAATGGTGGTTTGCATTAATATTTAAACACTCCTTGTTGTGGGTAGGACAGCAGAAACAAAGTGCAGCACAGAGTAAGGCAGCCCACGATACGAAGTTGAATGCAACTGTATTTTGGGGCTGTTATAATACTGGCCAACAGGAGGCATTAAACTGTACCGGTGTCTTACAACACGTGGCCTGTGAGTCTGCTTGCTGCCAGGCTGGCCTGCAAGGGAAGCAATGGAATACCTAGGAAGACTTCACTGAATATCTCGTTCAAAAATGCAGTGCACACAAAGAAAACCAGAATCTCTTTTGAATGCATGGAAATACCCTTCAGCACGGTGCTCTTACTGCCAGTCTTAGCATCGTCACAGAAGAGGCTAAGCAGAAGGGAAGGAGTCCTCCAAAGCACTCAAGAAATCACTGGGTCAACGGGAATCACGGCAGCACCCAGTCCTAAGTGTTTTAACTGATGTAAGAACACGGCAAATTAATAAAGCCAAGCTGCGAGAACCAATTTGATCTAATATTGCTTGTAATCACTACCAAGGAGATGCAGAAAGTCTACAGAGAGAGTTTGGTGAAAGGCCAGGAAGCTAATTTGCCATTTGCATAAGTAATTTAGAAGAAGAAACTATTTAAAATTATGTATCCATGACACATTACACGTGAATAGATGAACAGTAATCTTGAATAATAGTTCGGTGTGTATGTGCAGAGGAGGGGGAAGGCAGCTGTCTTGATTCGCAAGCATTGGAAGAGAGGGATGAAACCACCCAGGTTTACAGACTGTAAGATGCGAAGGAAAGCAATTTGAAGATGCTGCTTCAGGGCAGACATTTTGTTTCATCCCTAACTTGAAGGGAGAAAGGAAAAAGTAGCCTTGCACGTACATCCTCAAAGTTTTGCTGTAGCAGTGATCTGATGGCAGCCAGGATAACTCATTGTTCTTCATATTATTTCATATTTTAAAATATCGCTACTGAAGCACAGTGTTTGTATCACACATAGGTGTAAAAAGAGAGATGTTTTGCCCAATGGTTGAATTTGATGGGAGGGGGAGGAAGGGGGGGGAAAGACACACACACACACTTCATTTTCCCTAAAGAGCAGTGTGAGATTTCCAATCCTCAGCTTTAACACATAAAATATTAAGAGCCAATTTTCAGCTGCACCTCTGTCACTTCCATTATCATTCTACACGTCCGGAGGTGATAATGGACTCAGTAAATTGCAGCCTCTTTCCATCCCAGACCACAAGGGCTTTTACCTGGGGACAACTCTGCACAAGGGGCGGCCCAGATATATGCTAATGGCATCCAGCAGCAAGGCGCTAGGGAAGACAACGGGATGTGTTCAAAAAGCCAAGATACTGTATAACAAAGGCAGGAAAATGCCCAGGAACAAAGCAAAACCAAAAAAGGAGTGAGCTTACTCCGCAAAGTTATGCGTGCATTGCTACTCCTCACACACTTCGACTGAAAATACGCCAGGCAGTCAAAACTTTTTTTTTTTTTCATTCAGACACGTCCTATCTGAGCTGCTTACTGCTTCTGTTCAGCCACGGCGCCAAACATCACTGAGAGCAATGATTTTTTAATTACGATGTGACAGCAAGATGGACCGCAGCACGGGTTGGTGATGGAGCAGCAACTGGTCCATCAGCATGTCCACTGAGTGCACAGGCACATTTCGGAGCTGGGCAAAGAAAAGCTACTTAGAATGAAATAGTGGCACTGCCAGCTGCAGCCTTCACATGGTCCCAGCTCTGCCTGAGATCCTGGGACACCAACCTTTTATTGACAGACACTGAATTTTGCATGAAATCGCCCCCAAAGTGGGTGATTCTTAAATTACGACAGGGTGAAACAGCCTCTGTGGAACACAGGGAAAAAACGTACCTCTGTCTTTTCCCCTGGGTGCAACGAACCCAAATCTCAAATCCGGCAAAGTAGATGGAAAGTCTCCAATTGATATTAATGAAATTGGGATCATGCCTAACACACTGCAGGGCTTTCCTCTATTAACAAGCAGCCTTCCAGGAATAAATTGCAAAACATAGATAGCGGTGGTCAGTACTGGGAAACCCTACGTGATTGCCTCCTGCAGGGCCAACCAACCTGCTGTGCTTGAGGCATGGGGACAGCATCCCTCCTGCCCAGGCCCCATGAGCATCGCATTTTATTTCCCTGAGTGGAACCAGTGACATCTGTTAAAGCCTCCATCCTGCCACACTACTGAAGAAGGGAAAGAGCACTTTGCTACCACATGCTGTACTTCCGTGGTTATTATTTAATTACGTTTTTCCCTTACGAAACATTCTCCACATATAACAGGAAAGTGAGACAACATGAAACACGGTTAGCACCCAAGCCCCAAATATACTTCCACACACCCCCACCCACCCAAATGCACAACCAGGCTTTATAGCTTAGGTGGCTAACACAAGGGGACAACATCTGGGCTGGTAAATTCTGAGAGTTCAAGAAGTCCCATTTGATGCGGGACTGAACTTCATGGCACCACAGCTAATTAATGGCACGGAGTTTTACCTGCACTTACTGCACGTGCTTATGGGTATATCATGCACAGGATGATATTATTTTAGGAAGTCAAACAGCAACACTTGATCCAAGTTGTAAGGTGGCTGCAATTAGCTCTCATAAGAATTACAATTTCCAAAGTTCACGAGGTTGGATTACTCCAGCTGCATTTCAACAAGTACTAATTTTGCATGTGCCGGTCTCCTCACAAAAATTTCATTTCTATGAATTTTTAATGACGCAAAGTAATTTTTTCAAGGTCACTGAGAGACCGAGCAGTTATTCAGACATTAAATTTGCTCACAGTTTCTTGGCAGCTTTGCAAGAAAGTGAACGAGGATGGTGTGTGGGGGCAGTTGGGGGAAGGAAGAATGACGGGGTAAAAGAGTAAGAAGAAAGTCAAAGAAAAATCAGAGAACTAACTTTAAAAACAAACTCGTGGATTTATTCATGTCCCACAAGCAGAAATGAGTAAAACTCATGCCTTGGGCACATATACAATAATTTAAATCCCCTTCCTAGCATTTCCTTCTCTTTGAATAAAGAGGACGGGGAGAATAGTTAAAGACATTTCATTTTGTTTTGGCTTTTTTAAAAGTCCATTTATGTCACAGCAGATTTTCCAGTAACCCAAATGTGGCAATATCAAAATGACTGCTTTACCTCATTAACCCGTTCTGTGAGAAAGCTGGCATGACACTGATGGAAATTAACAATTCAAATGGTACTGGCAGCCCCAGGAGTGCCCGCTTCCCAATATTTCACCTCCAACCACCACCAAAATCCTGCCGTTGTGGGAGCCTAGTGCCTGGCAGCTGTGTAGCGCCACCACCCTCTCCACTGCTTGGGACAGAGTGGTTTTTTCTATTCATTAAATATTTCATTTCCTGGCCTTCAAGCTGTGATTGCTTATTAAAGCAAGCAGTTCCCAGGAGGAGCATCCACAGGACTCCCCTCGCAGTGCTGCCGGGGCAGCCCACGCTGCAGCACACCATCTCTGCTAAACATGGGGACATCGCAAGTGAGGGTTGGTACCCGGCAGATAACGCAGCCTGGCCTGAGGTTCCAATTCACCTCAGTAAAGCCACCCGTGTCCCCAAGCCTCGGCGGTGGCTTTGCATTGCCCCAAACAGCCCGTGCTGCCTCTTAGGTCTCATCAGAGGGGCAGCTTTCGCTACCAAAGAAAGGCTGTTGCAAGAACCGCCATCCTTATCACCCCTGTCACTCCCCATCTGGGCGAGCGGAGGAGACTCCCCGCTGGCAGCAGCGACGCAGTGAGCTCGGAGAAAAACGCCTGGAGGGATCCTTGGCCTGCGCATACGTTTCCAATTCACCTGCATTTAATGCCGTTAATATTTCAGCAGCTGCAGTGCCAGGGTCAAACTGAAATTTTGCACTCTCTGTTTCACTCAGAAATGTCACTCTCAGACCTTCTGCTGGATATATATTTTTTTTTATTTTTTATTTTTTAAACACTGGTGAACAAGGAACAAAATGAAAAGAGCGAGCAGCAAAAAGTTTACAAAAAGGTCAGAATACTCATTCCCACAGCCTGTAATTTAAATATTGCTTCGTACAGGACCTGACCTTGACGTCTGTCTAAGGCAGGCAACGTTTCCAGGCAATGCAAAGGGATCTGTGAACCCGCTGTCACTGCTGGATTCCCTCTTCTCTGGAAAAATCCACAACAGCACCGAGGGTGGGCTGCACAAACTGCCCTGTCCCTAGGCAGCATAAACACACCGCTAACGAGGAACCTCCCCATCCTCTGTGTCTTTGCTGCAGGTCTGAGACCAGCAGTGCCACATCTCTGGCATGGTACCAACCCTGAGAAGCAGCTAGAGCTGGGAGCTCCCAGACATCTCCTGAGACCCAGGGACGGCGTAATCCAGGAGGGACACGAAGGGCAGCAGATGGGACACCTCACCTCTGCCTGCATGGCCCTGAGCACTCACATGAGAGCATCCATAGACCATCAAAATGAAAGCATGAAAACACTCCATCGAGTACATTCTGGGAACAGCTGGAATATGAGCCTGATCCTGAAATCTGAATAAAGGTTAACATTTATACAGATAGGGCATCGCATGACGGAATTGTCAGGGTTGGAAGGGACCTCTAGAGATCACCTAGTCCAACTCCCCTGCTAAAGCAGGGCTGCCTAAAGCACATCGCTCAGGACTGCATCCAGGTGGGTCTTGAAGATCTCCAGAGAAAGGGACTCCACAACCTCCCTGGGCAGCCTGTTCCAGAGCTCTGTCACCCTCACCATAAAGAAGTTTTTCTTCATATTTGAATGGAGCTTCCCATGTTACAGCTTTTGCCCATTGCCCCTCGTCCTACTGCTGGGAACTACTGAAAAGAGTCCGGCTCCATCATCCTTCAGCCCACCCTTTAGATCCTTGTAAATGCACCATGCAAGTAGACTGTATGCTGCAGCTGTCCCTGCTCGGTGCAGGACCGGGGCCCTTACTCCTCAGGAAGGAAAGTCTAAGGTGAGGAAACAATTCAGTTTGTGTTCAGCTTTGCTGCCTTGCATCCAACACGCTGAATAAACCTGTCAACAGACGTGTGAGTTGGATCCACACGCGTTCATTCATACAACTAGAACATATACTCTTAAGTATATAGAAACAGATCCTCATATAAATATATATATACACACACACTGTAGCTCTGCTTTCCATTTCTTTCAGAGAGGTAAATTTATAGAGCTCAGAATTCCCTAGAGGTGTCTCAAATTGAAGTCATTAACTTGTGAGACGATGCTTTCTGTCAATAATGTTATTTATCTGGGGGAAGGACCAAAGTCCAGCACCCTAATTTTTTCTTGAAACTAAAAGTTAAGCCAAAAAAATGCCCTGAAAGTAGCACCTCAGGTTCCTGCCACTTTTGACACATTTTGAAGACACAATCCATAGAGAAAACCAACCCAGCAGCACGATTTTCACAGACATGCCAAAGCAAAGATTAACTAGCCATACAGCTTCTCTCACTGACCACCTGCGCTGAAGCCCCTCCTTGCCTCGAGCCAGGCAGGAAACAGCCAACAGCGGGATGCCGTGCTACCTTCAGAGATTAGGTGCAGGACTCGTGGCTTCGAAGGGACTCGCAGCTGGAAAGGTCTGGTACAAAGCCACGGCGCTTGCCAAAGACCCGTCCTCGAAGCTGGGCCACTGCGAGATGGCTCAGGCCAAAGCGATCAACTGCAGGAGGATCAAGTCCACGTCTGGGTGGTTCTGTGCTTCCCATATTATTCCTGATGACAGGACCTCCTCTGATCGTTAGGGACTCTGGGGGTCCTCTGGAGATGTCAGCAAGTCATAAGAAAGCTTAGCAAAAGCAGTTCAGATAAGGAAGCGCTTATTGTGGCTTTTCAGTACTTAAAGGGGGCCTACAGGAAATATGGGGACAAATTTTTTACAAGGGCCTGTTGGGTAGGATAAGGGTAATGGCTTTTAACCAGAAGAGGTTAGATTTAGACTAGATAAAAGGAAGAAATTTTTTACAAGCAGGGGCTGAAACACTGGCACAGGTTGCCCAGAGAGGGGGGATAGATGCCCCATCCCTGGAAACATTCACGGTCAGGTTGGATGGGGCTCTCAGCAACCTGATCTAGTTGAAGACGTCCCTGCTCATTGCAGGGAGGTTGGACTAGATGAACTTTGAAGTTGCCTTCCAACCCAAACTATTCTATGATAATGAACTCTGAAACCCAAAGAGGACTTTGGATTTCAATTTAAATGGGGTTTTTTTGAGCTGGCTCATCCTCAGAAAGGCAGTTCGGAGCAAGAACCACCTGTTGAGTCATTTCATCTGTACATTGTTTTTTCTTCAGTCACCTACCAGCAGTCCAGGACACCTGACTGGACTATATCCCTTTCTCTCTTTCAACACATGTGACCAAATCCACCGCTGCCTAGCCATCACTTATAACTGAGCTTTTTGGTTATCACCTGTAGATACTTACTGAGCCAGTAAGTGTTTAAACATTCCCTATCTCCCTCACGCAGATGCAAAACCCTAGACAAAGGAGTACCAAAATGGACGTCTAATTTCTCTGAAGACTGATGATTCATACTGGTCAGCTATTAAATTTAACAAGATTCCCAGGAGCATCCTAATTTTCCTTCTAGGACCAGGTATAGCAGAAGTAGTATTAAAAATTAAAACATTAGCTGTTAGTTCTAATGAAAGAAAATTAAGTGAATAAATATTAATAATTATATTCCCAAAATAGTCCTGTGAGCTAAAGAATTAAAATTTAAGAGTTTTATGCCATGAATAAACCCTCTAAAATTTGTGTTGATTGGGAGAGGTTTGCTTTTTATGGCAAACCAGGAGCGAGATGGAACTAAAAAGATGTGTCTCTCCATCTGATGTTTGGGCACTTCAGTAGACACTCCAGACCCTTTTCCCCATTTTGAAAGGTGGACACTCCCTCCCTTTTTTTTTTTTTTCTCACTGTAAAATAACCAAAAAAAAAAAAAAAAAAGTAATATAAGGATCTGATGGTGAATCGCAAAAGTATTCCTCTCCCTCAAGGCCCCCCTTAATTTGAAACTCTGCCTAACCTGGGTCTGGTTAACTGCATCAATAAAACTCCGGGGCAAGTCACGTATGTGATAAATCACAAGTGCAGAGCTTTCCTGCCACCTGACCCTGTGAAATGCCACAGGAAGGCACAGAAGATCTGATCAGAGGGATTTTAGCCACCAAAGTGCACATGCTACCTTGTAAACCACCAACAAAAAATACTCAGAGGTGAGCAACTTCTGATTCTCTCTCCCTTTTTCTTGGTCTGCCAGGGATGGGGGAAGAGCTGCCTGCTGGGTGCTTCGTTAATTTTCAATTTCCCAGTTGAAAATTCCCCATCAATTGGCTAATGAGTTTTACGATACAGACTCAATGGCTGAAAAATAAACATGCTATCAAATGAATGAGTGATACATTCACGAAGTTAAAAATGCTGGATTTTGGAGTTCGTATAAGCATGTGAATGGTATCAACACCAGAAAGCTTTCCTACCACCTAGCTTGTTTATCAAGGCTTATGATGTTTTTTCCCTTCTCCATAAAGACAGGATAGTCAGCTTCACACTTGTCTGCGGTCATTTCCTACTCAATTTTACTTTCATAGCATCCTGTCTGAATTTCAAATGCTTAAGCAGAATTCCAATAATCATCAGCGATAATGCATGATCTGTCTAATGTGAACAGATAGGTTAGATTAAATTCACATCCACTAAAAGTTAATATCCCCTTAACAAAGGAACTGCAATCATTTTGTGTCTTCATGTAGGTACTTAGTTCTGAAGCAGTGATAACCTGTCTATAGAAAAACCTTTCCAAACTGTAACTTTCTGTAAGACAAATGATGGCTCTACATTTTTTCCTCCCCTTAATATACCAGTCCTAATCCTGCAAGCTGATGCTTGGAGATGCCCTGTCCTGCTTTTGCAGAGCTCTTCTGAGCTCTACGTGAGGGCAAGGCTCTGTCAGCCTGCAGACATCCATTTCCAAGATCTAGCACTTAAGAAATAACACTTTTTCCCTTCCTCATTTGCATAATGATTTGCCACATTTTATTTTGACTCACAATCCACAGTTACAGAGCTCTATTGAGGATAAAATTCATGCCGGTGCCACACCATTTACATCTTTAGCTTCCCATTGTGTTGAGAAAGGCAGACGGAGCAGCTGCAGAGATGAAGGCTAGATCCAGCCCCATGGACTTGGAAGAGTGGTTTCTCGCAACCACCTGGCAGGTAGTGCCTACCCTAGGAGAAAGCTTAAGTCGTGGTGTGAAAAACAACCAAAATGCAAAGATTTCCCAGTATGGATGAACCGGGACTCTAGGTAGCTGCCATCTGCATCCGCCTCGTTCAAGAACAAACGAAACATTTCTCCATCGCACAGAGAGGGCCAAAAAAAACAAGGGAAGTAGGCGCAGGGTTGGCTTTATATTCAGGCATTTTTGACTGTGTTTCTCTTTGAGACAGTCTCTCATCTCCACTTAAAAATACCTAAACCTTTTTCTTTCAGGAGCAGCCTATAAAGAGAGCCTTCCTGCCTGACCAGTGCCTTGGTGAAGGTGAGGCACCATGCGCCGCCCCCAACTCCCCGTTCGACCTTACAAACTGACAAAGTCCACCCGGGGAATCTGCCTGGGAACCCTAAAGGATTCTTCCAAAATACAGGGCTCATGGCAGCAGTTCCAGGGATCCTTTACCACTGCTAACAGGTCCTGGCTTTTCCTTCCCCGTCCCTTGCAGTGCAGTTCTCCTGAGAGCTGTCTCACTGCTCACCAGGAGAAGGGGAAAGGCAAGCAGGAGGCACAAGATGGCTTCACAAAGTCCTTCTAAAACACAAGCACTCGCCCACCAGCTTCCCCTTCCCCACACACCTGCACACAGCCACAGGGAACCACGTGCCACCACAAGAACCCTGCTTCTTCCTCACTGAGCTTTTCTTGGTGTTAGTATTCTCTCTCTCTGGTGCTTTCCTGAGCTGCAGCTTCGAGTTTGAAATAAAACATTAATGATTTTGGTTGTTTTTTTCATAACTTCTACTTCATGAGATAAAATATTCTCATTCCTCACACATTCTGGAAAAAAAAAATCTGAATTCTGCCTTCCTTCAGTTGTTCCAAAGGTTCAGGCACAGCAGAAAAATTAATATTAACTTGGCATGGTTTTTTTTTTAATTAAAATTGATTTCCTAAAGGATCATGTTTGCAAGAAGGCGTTGAGCAGTGAATATCAGCAGCAAACAGTGTGGTAATGAGCCTGTTTTGTTAGCTTTCATTACATTATAACAGACATGCTTTACTTAGGCATTTTTACAAGCTCCACTTGAAGAAACCAGTACCATGTATTGGAAAGCACTGGAAATAACTGGACTAAATGTCTCTTTTTGCAGGCAGCATATGGCTCTAAATACACAATGCCATTAAACAACGCCATTAGCAGTGAAATCCTGGTGATGTCAAGGCTAAAGGAAACTTTGCCTTCAGGGGCCTATGTCCATGGCTGGCAGCACGAAAAGGGACGTGCGGGGTGATGACAGCCAAGCCTTTTGGGTCCAGCCTCACCCTGGGATTGAATTGGCATCTAAATTCATTTAAAGTTACCAAGTAGTAAGCGAATGACCTATACGTACCAGCCATGCCCACATACACATATAGGGTTTTGGCTTCTTGGCATTGCATGGGTTAATAATTGCCCTCAAACCCCCGGGAAGCGGACTTGAAAAGTTCCAGAGTTCAAGCGTGATGCCATAAGCAAGGTGCTAAATAATAAAAAAGCAGCCTTGTTAAGGCTCCCCGGCAGGGGATGAGCCTGCCAGAAGCTCCACCTGGGCTGATGGTCCAGACCACAACACTGGCAGCATAATTTCTACAGGGTGTCAGAAAATGCATTACTACTAAGTGGCATCACTCTGAATGAAATCTGTATGGGTCAACTGCAGGTTAAGCTAACAAAACAATAAAAAATTCAAAATCTGACAATCACAGAGTCCCCCCCCCGAGCACTCAGAAGGAGCAATGGGTGGTTTCTCACGTAGACAAAGGAACAAGTCCCCACCTCCCAAGGGCTGGCCTCTCCAAAGGTGAAGTAAAATGACATTTTTATTTTTCCAAGCAATAGTGAGATGTTTGCCCTAAGTAGGTTTCACCAGTTTATTGCCTTGAAAACTGGTTCATGATCTTCCTTTTCATTAGTGAGAACGATCTCAACTGATAATGTTTGAACACATGGCCTACGTCTAAGTGTTTGCCATGAAACTAACCAATGTCTATCGGTGGTGAGCTCCCAGTAGAAGGACTCTCACTTTCTCTATTACTATTGTATATCGAAAGCGTGTGGAGGATTTGGCACAATACGTTGACGACTGTTAGTACAAAGCCATGCTACACATTTGTGACCAAGTTGTGTTCTTGCAGGCAGCTTCAGGAAACAGAAAACTTCGTGGGATACCTGAGAGAGACATTTTGGTGAGGAGAGTGTGAGGAACTGCAAAACTCTCAGCCTCCCTGAAGAAAGGCTTTGCTGTGAGAAGTGAGGAAAGGGGAAGTGGCAAAGGGCCACGGGAGGATGTTCCTTCCGTGCTCAGGGGAGAGATGGTGCTTCTGTGTGAGGTGGCCCTCAGCCCAGGGCATGAAGAGCTCCAAAAGTGCAAGACGAAATCTGGGGCAATAGTGGAGCAAACGGCACAAATGGGTTCTTACTCTGGACAAAAGTCCTCATTCCTATTGAAGACCCTTCCTAAGCAGTACTTCTACTTTCACATGAACAAGGTCATACGATCTTCTGCAGAATGAAATAATTATGAAACTGGGGGAACACGCTGGTCTGATGGCCAGTGAGACAGTCTCTTCCAGATCTACAGATAATAACACAAATATGAAATATGTTTCATCCCACAGCAAGTTTCAAAGTATTTCTGTGCAAACCCAAAATGTATTTTGTCTGACCTGTTCACATATATCACCGTATACAGGCTCATTAGCAACACATTTTGGTTGCATTTTGACTTTGAACCTTGCACTTTCCCTCTTAAAGCCCAAAGGAATGCCATCTATATATACCCTTCTAAAGGACTTTACAAATCATTTTAGTGCTTTTAAGACTTCTATGTATTTTATTAAACATTTATATTTGTAATGAAAAACTACTCTGTGTCTAAGACACATTATTACACTAAACCCAGATATATATGTATATATTCTAATGAAAAGGCTTCAACTATCTCTTAAAAATATTTACTTAAATGACATTAAAATGGGAATACATTATTTCATGAGCTCTCTCTTTAACTTCAAGAGCTACTCGATTTTTTTATAATGAAATTGGAACAATGGCTTTATTTAAAAACCAAATGAAATGAAATAAACATCAGAACAGAGGAACAGAAATCCTAGTAGCAGAGAGCTGTGCGGGTCCACACAATGTTTCCTTAGTGAATGCAAACCAGGAATGGAAACCCATCAGAAACAGAAAAAACCTGAACCTGTTCAGATTTATATCAGTATTAGTCATTAAAGTGGAAATAGGAGAAGGTTACTTCCTTACCCTCCTTTGGGTGAAATGCAGAAAATTAAATATATTTGTGCAGTTTGTAACTTTTTTCCAAATTGAGTTATACAGAAAACAATAAAGAAATACTCCTGAAATATGACCCAGTTTTGTCTTTTAAAAAAGCCAAAATTAATAAATTGCCTTCTCTTTACAAATATTATTATCATTCATATTTCCTTCATCAACATAACAATTCAATTGATAGACTACACCATCACTCTAGGCTCTCCTTAACAATTTCTTAAACTTCATGATTATTTTTCCTTCATTTTTTTGAGCTGCCTGTCCTGTTTCTGTTGGGTAACACGAGGTGACTTGCTAGTTAGTGAGTGGAATGACACAATGTCCAGCCAGTGCTTTTCAGGTAGCAAAAACACATATGCACACACAAAAATAAAAAATCTCTTTGTCATAAAATGCTTTTCCAGGGCTGACAGCAAGGAGTAATTTCGTTTTTATAAATATGGGCAAACTCCATATTTTGCAATCCCCTGTACCCTCGGATTTTTTTTAAAACTTAAAATCATCCCAGCATCTGTCTATTCATCCATCAATCCATCCATCCATCCATCCGCCTATCCATGCCTACAGCCCCTCCACCCCCCGTTTCATAAGCAGCTCTGCTAATTAACTCCCACATTGTAGCAATCTTTCCATTACAGAAAAAGGAGAGCGAGATTGAATTTATCTATATGTGATGAACAAATGCCCTGGAGAAGCTCTTGTAATCTATCATGTCAACGTAGATGAACTCCTCGGGATTTCTTTTCTTTGTTTTACCATCCAATAACAGTAAAAATAACACACAGAAGAATCCCAGTACTTAGGCTACACAGCTAATCAACGGCTGGAAAAGACATTCAAGGTTGCTCTGCGTTTATCTCTTTTTGAAGAATAAAACTTAGGGGTGAATGCTCCTGGGTTTGAGGTCTAATTACTATAACAATTAGGCTCATCAGTACATTATTATTATTAACGAATAACGACAGAAAACTGATTGCTATCTGATTGAAAAAAAAAAAAAAGAAAAACACTAATTGAGAAGAACAAGTCCATTATTTTTCAAGTCGCTGAAAATGGGCTACACTTCATAATTGGAGACAGCACTAATCCTTGGTACAAGGAAAATGGATAAGGACGGGCAACTTTCTAAAGAGGAGCGGGACAAGCAAAGTCCCGGAGCAGCACGTAACGCGGCACGGGGTGTCTCCACACCCCGACCTGACACAGTCACCCGTCACCACCATTTTCAGATTTACCGTGACACCTCTCATTTAAGATCCGCTCTGCGCTTGTTTTCGCAATGATTTCTTGATGTCACAGTCTTCACGTAACACCTCTTTGTTGTTTTGGTTTGTTGTTGGTTTTTTTTAATTTTTTTAAAATTGTTCTCAGTTCTGTTTGGGTACTGGCTCTCACTGCGTAGATACGCAGGTCAAATTCTTGCTGGAGCAGTGGGCATTTTGGCTGCAGACCGAGGGGGAGCCCTGAGCCACTAATGTAGGAAATAAAATCCCCGTTCACTAAATTTTTGAAAATATTTCCAACTCTAGGGTGTGTCAAAGGGAGATTATCGCTGTGTGTCACACTCCTCTGTCTTTTGTGAAGCACAACGCAAAAGAGTTAAGGGGGGGGGGGGGGGGAATTGCCTTTTTCCATAGACAAATATACCAGTATTTCAAAACTGCTGAAAAAACATCAAAACCCCCTAGAAGATTAATTACTTCAAGCCTCAAACTTTGATGGAAAACCAAACAGAAAGAACACAAATCAGGAGAGTTGTAGAATAGCCAGAGTTTCCTTCTCTCCCCCTATCCTTCTACATTTTCATTAAGCAAGAAACTGTTATGTTTTGTGCATTTGTATCTCCTTGCAAACCTGAACAGGTCATAACAAACTGCATTTCAGCTCCAGAACCCACCTAAATGAAAAGACTGTGACTTTTACTTGGTAAACTTCCCTTAAATACGGTTTGCAAGGAATACTGTTTGTAAAAATATCATGAGATGCAAAGCATTAAGCAGTCTCCAACCAGTTATTTAACTCCAAACAAACAAACAATCATGGTTCCGCTTATGGAAAGAAAATAAGACTAATTCACTTTCAGTGGAGAAGGAAAAACGTTGTAGGATGAAAGTAATCTACTTGCACGCAAACAGATACACTTTCTTGATCAATAAGAAAAAAAACCACATTGGCTCTGCATTTCTCAAACCAATCCTCCCTCTTTTTAATGTAGGATTTCAAAGCTCCGCATACATAATGCAGCTGCCAAAATATTTCATGTGGTTTTAACGCTGATGAGTAAAGCAATCGGAAGCTTTTCACAGGAATTATAAAAACTTTGGATTTCTAATGATGTTGAACAGACAGCTAGCAAACAAACAAACATTCGCACAAGCGACTTTGGGACCACATTTTACCATAATCACAATGGGACGCTCCTTTACCGAAAAAAGCTACCGAGAGTTAGGGATGTGTGCTCTCTGAGATGCGCAGCTCGTTTCATCCTCTGCAGCACCATTTCACAGGACACCAGATTAATCTAAAGCACCGCCTGTTCTGAGCAGCACGATGCAAATATAAATTCACCTTTCAATCACTTCTGCGGGTTAATGACACTGAGTAATAGCACATTAGCAAAGTGCCACTCCAGACACCAGTCAGGCATGCCAAACAGATAATCTGACAAACGTTTCAGATTCATTTTCCATGAACAGAAACACCGTTCGGGCTTATTAACTAGCAAATCTACATACAGTGCAGTGCAGAGCACAGTGGCGCCACTAAAAGTAGCAATCTATCTCATTAATGTAATAGATAATGGTATTTGGCCTCTTCTATTGTTGCAAAATTTAAAAAATAATATATATATATATATGCTTATGCTCCGTAATGTTGTTGTATATTTGCACTAATTGCTTCACATACTCTGCTCAAGTTTTGGATGTAGAGGAATACCCCCCACCGGTTTAGAGAGAAATTATGTTTTCAGTTACTACCACTTTCAAGAGTGCAGATAATTCAGGTAGCCTTCCCAAAGTACTCTCTACCCTCACTTCATTTTTTTCTGTTTCTATTAAATGCTTCCCTTGCAGAAGCAGTGTATCTGTATCTTGTGTTCACATCTGTTACTGCATCTCTGCTCCTACAGATGTTATTTGAGCCTGCAGAGGAGTAGAGTTACAGGGGCTGATTGCTCACTTAGCCCAAAATCAATAGGAGATGAACAGGATTTGTTTTCTTATCTCCAGCATATTGATAACCAAATGGGAAAAAGAGCAACTGAAAAAGAAGAACAGATCTCCAAAATGTTAATTCAAAATTGTAAATAAAATTACTTGAGTGTTTTCACAGCGTTTAAATATCGATCTTACCAGAATGTTGGAAACCAAGAACGTTGCTGAAACAATACATTAAAAGCAAACTTCCCAGCAGGTTTATCCAAACCCAATTCTAACAGCAAGCACATGTACTGAAAACCCAATTAAAAGCACCGTTCCCATCCAGAAAGCAGAAACAATGCTGTGTTATCCATATGTCAGCTCAATTCATATATTTTTTTAACAGCTGGGATTCAGAAAACTATCTATAGACATTTCCTTTGTTGGCTAAATCTGAACCATCTTTCTTTGTGTAGCTTGTTAGCTTCAGTGCTTTGCATCTTCATACAGTAGCAATGATTTTTGCCCTTATAAAGATGACAGAGGGGCAACACTTTTGGGTTTGCCTGAACTGTCCTAACACATCATTTCTAGCCACAAAATCACTCCCTTGCAGTGGGCTGCCTCTGGGACCAGGAGTCACAGTTTACCACCAGTTTTAACAAAAGGTAGGTGGAAAATCAGTTTTCTGCCCCTCTGTTGGTGAGCCTGTGGCTTTCCTCAGAGCTTCTGCTTGAAAACACGGCTGCAGGCGATCACCTCAGCGGACCCCCAGCCTGCTCAGCCAGGTTTCGTTCTTCTTTAATGCTGAATTTGGAATTTCAAAGCTGCAATTTCCTATTCTGGATGTCCCCTTCTGTGCTGTACTGCTTCATTTCAGCGTGCCAGAGGCACCGGGGGCACATTCTCACCCTTGGTGTCAGATCAAGGGACCCCAGCTCTGATTTTTCCTTTTTAATTTTGTGCTTCATTTTGCATCCATTTTACAGTGCTACGCAGAGTAGTAAAGGGTGGTATCCATGGTGGTATGACACTGCCAGGCTTTCTCCAGATTACTTCAGGAAGGATTTCAGGTTTGCATCACTGGCTAATCCAATATTTTCTTTTGTTGTTAGTTATATTGAACGGCTCACACACTATTTCCTTTAGAAGTGCCTCAAGTGCCCGCGTTGGTTACAATTCTTAAATAACCTAGTTTTTAACGACACTGCAGGGTATTTAACAACAAAGTACTACTGCAATTATGGGGTGGCAAATAAATGTGTTATCGATTAGTTCAGAATTTGTGATGAAGGAGATGTACCAGGACTCAGGAGACTCAACCAGCACGTTTGTGAAGACCTTGGGAGATTACAGGGGTCTTGTTAATTTTTCAGACCACCTCGTCCACGGAATAAGGATGAAAATGCTACCTTCTGTCCAGCTTTCTTGCCTGCTCAGACAAAGCAAGCTCCTCTCTGCTGGAACAGCTGTAGTGCAGGCAGCAGTCCAGCCAGGTAAGCCCTGATCTTGTTGGAGTGCCTTGGGTGCTACACCACTCTACAGCAAACCTGCTGCTGCCAAATAGTAAATCATAGTTAGAACAAAGGACTTAAGTTACAACTGATTTAGGATTTAGTTCAACGGACAGCGGGTTCCTCAAATCCATAGTTCACAATATTCCATATATTCCATAAATGTAGTGACAAGACAAGGGGGAATGGTTTTAAATTGGAAGACGAGTGATTTAGATTAGATACTAGGAAGATACTAGGAAGAAATTCTTTCCTGTGAGGGTGGTGAGGCACTGGAACAGGTTGCCCAGAGAAACTGTGGATGCCCCATCCCTGGAAGTGTTCAAGGCCAGGCTGGATGGGGCTTTGAGCAACCTGCTCTAGTGGGAGGTGTCCCTGCCCATGGCAGGGGGGCTGGAACTCAATGATCTCTAAGGTCCCTTCCAACTCTAACTATTCTGTGATTTGTAAGTACAGTGAGACAGTCAAACCCTTGCTTTTCCTTGAATCACACACATTGTTTTACATACGTTACAGTCCACAGAGACTCGGCAACAGAGAGCAATTAAGAAAACAAAAAAACTGTAGAAATGAACCATATAAGGAAGAAAAGCAGAAATGTCACCACCAGCCCTCAAACATATGGCTCTCCAAGGCCCTCCTTGCACCATGCAACTTCCACTGCTCCATCAGGCCCAGATGCCTGCTTATTTTGGAGGAGAATTTGCCTAGAAAATGTCTCATGGCCAGCATGATTTCATACCTCATTAGCGTTGTCCTGATGCAAGTAATGGAAATGAAAGTCCTGGAAGCCAGCAATTCTGTATGCATGCAGAAGCTGCTTGCTTATCTGGCGCTTAAGGAAGGTGATGGAAACTGAAAAGAGCATAATGTGGCAAGTGGTAGGATAAATGTAGCTATCAAAAGAAGGAAGATTAGAGTAGGCATCATTGGCATTTGGAGCTTAAGGGAGTGTTGTGTCCATCACTTGTGGATGGGGAAAACGGCTCTCTGCCCAGTTGTGCTGATAATTTTCGAGGTTTTACTACAAACCACATTGGAAATGCAACATGGGTAAAAAGGATCAACTCTTAACCTCTTTTAAGGGTTTCTTTCTCAACTCAGATCATGTCAATAAGGCTACAGCACAGCCCCACAAACACTAGTGTGGGCACAGGCAAGAGCACGGTGAAGTGGGTAATAGCGAGCAGAGGAAGGACGGGGAGCACACAGAAACCCTCTAAGTCAACTTTGCTGCCAAGGAAGGGCACGTTAGTCAGGAACAAACCCTTACTCAGGTTATTTGGTAACACATCTAGGAAACCAGCGATCTCAATTTGCCTCTATCAGTAATTTACAGACTTCTACATCAGGTATCTGCGGTCAAAGAAAATTTGTTCAGGTAACCCGAGTAGGTTTTCTTTTTTCACATGAAATGGAAGCAAATTGGGCATTAAAAGTAGATCAGAGTTTTAGTGGCAAAGTTTCCCTTAGGGCTACTGGGTTTCTGAAATTTGGGTCTCTGGCTTGTTTTGTAAACAAGCCAACTGTGATTCACCAAAATCCACAGTATTTTAAGATACTCTGTCAACTCACACACAACAAACGGCCAACGATTTTCCATGGTGCATAACATGAAACATCATGTTAAAACGAATGGGAAAATAATTATTTCAGGCTTCCTTTAGCACATCAGATATGCAACCTTTTACCACTAGCTAAGCTAGCTTACTGTATTGTAATTAAACCTCATGTCTGCTGAATATTGCAAAATTTAGTTGTGTTTTCAGGTTGACAGCCACAGAAACGTTAAAACAGAAGAAAGAACTGGTGCCCTGGCCAGCAACCTGTTCTAGTCATCTTGGCTGGGCATTAGCAATAATAAGATGGTCAATGTGTGGCTGTTCGCTCTTTCTCCATTATTGAAACAACCTGAGTTTGTGCAGAATGGCTTCATGATCTCAAAGCAGTAGCTTCCTGATTTGGTGAAAATTTTCACAGATTAACAGTGACACAAATGGTGTCTCTAATCATAGCCAACGTGGAACCTGTTTTGAGTAAGAAGGTCAGATATGGTCTTAAAGTAAGCTTGTAAATGCACATAGACCCAAACAGGAACATTTTCATCCTGGAAGAGGAGCAGGAAGGAGTGGAGGAAAAGCAAAAAGGGGAAAAAGAACAAATAAACCCGCAGCAAGCACTACTACCTGAGAAGGATTCACCCACCCTGTCCTACCACCACACTCTGCTCCCCACAACCCCACGCTTCTTAGGGTTACTTATCACAAGCATCAGTATCTTCATTATCTCTGAATTTCATTGCTCAGGAAAATGAAGCCTGATCACTCAAAAAATCCCCATTAACAATAAACACCACCATTAAACAACCCAGCAAGGAGACATTGTCATCCTAAGGACTTGTGCCAAAACTACCTTCAGCACACACTGTGGCACACCGGGGCTGGCAGTGCCTGGCTGCCCAGCCCTGCGCAGGACCAGGGAATTTTCAGGTGATCCCAGTGTGCTACCCCGGGGATGCAGCAGAGCTCAGGCACTTCCCACAGACAACTCTTTCCAGCCCACTGCAAGCAGCACCCTTTCATCTCTTCTCCTTCAGGATTCCCTGTTGGAAAGCAAACGCTCAGGCCTCTCTCCGATACACCCGAGCATCCACTAGCAAGCAACTCTGGCTCCATCAAGCATAAGAAGTCATCAGTCTTACAGCCAGCACATAACTCACCCCCACCATTTCCTCTCTTGTTTGGCAGCTGACCTCCTGTGGAGGCGGCTGAAAGGGGCATTAATGGTTTTTGTCAGCCCAGTTTGTTTAGCAGCTATCAAAATCAAATCAATGCCTCCTCCATTGTCTTCCCTTTCTCTTTTGCAGGTTTTTTTTTGTACTTCACCTACGCCATCACTGTGGGCTTTGGACTGTGATTTATCACCAGGTTCACGAGGCTGTTGCTTCATGGGAGCAATAAGCAAAAGTGTAATTCCAACAAGTTCGCTTTTTGGCACAGTTTTGCCGAAGGCAACAGCTATATCCACACTAGACTTAAACATAACTCATGCCCCAGCATTTCCAGAAGGAAGAGACAGGAGAAAGACATCAGAAAATATCTTTTGCCCTTCCCTAACGCTTTCTTCCTTTTTTTTTGTCCCTGTATCTCCCAGCTCCTGGAGCCCAGAGGTGAGTTAGAGAGACACCGCAAGCTGGTGCAATGTTTCCAGCCACAGAAGAAGGATGGTCTTGAGGCTGTGGGTCCTGGCATAGCAGAAAGGCAAGGCAGGGTGGTAAGGGCATGCTCACGGGAGGCAGCAGAGAGGGCTGGTCCCTCCCTGCCCCAGGATGAGAGCGTTCCCACACTCCAGGTAGAGCAGAGCTGGTTTGGCATCTGGGTCACTGGTTAGTGACCCAGGAAATGCTAAGAATAAGTCTGGCAGGAACAGATTGGATGGAAAGAGAAAAAAAAAAAAAAGTCATATAATAAATCAATTCAAGAAAATCGTATTTTATGCTCACCAAAGACAAAGCTTATGAAATAACCAATATTGAATTACTCACTGAGCTCTGATCCTACAATCCTAATATAAGATCTCTCCTGCGGTAACATACAGAATATGGTCCATCATTCTCTGAGGTACTAAACCCCCTTACTTTTATATAGGAGGTTATAGATCTTGTTTATACATAACATTTCATGCTTTTATAAAAGTAAATTCCAAAGCAAATGTAACTCTTCAGGGCCATCATTACCCAGGGTTTTATTGCCAGGCTTGTTAACTCTCTTGGTAAGCACCAGCTCCAGCCACCCTCCTCACTCTTGACTCTTCTTCAGAGTAAAATTTATTTTAGTGCTTGACACCCAAGTGAAGGACACTTTCCTTTAGTCCCTGCATACATTTAGTGTATGGCAAATTTGCTCCTCTGTTTCATATTTTACCTTCCCTCCCCTATGTGGGGACACACGTGTTCAACTTGTGGCCAGCGGGGGCGGTTCATTAACAAGCATCTTCGGGATGACGCCTGCTTTTTTCTACCCCATGTTTGCAATGCGCCGGGTGCAATTAAGCCCCGATCTTTAAATGTATTCTCTAAGGACCACAGTAATAGAAATAATACATCATTATAAACAATGCTGTCACAGGAAAACTCGCGTTCTCTTCCCTTTTACCCCAGGGCCCCAGCAGGGTGTGTGGGTGAGGGTGGGAGGTAAGAGAGAGGGAAGAGCTCTTTCATTTGGGAACCTGTGCAGCAGCACCATTTCAACGTGCAGGATGTAGGAAATAACAAACCAAGAGAGAAACAGCACCGCAGCATGCCAGTATGGATCTTACCTCTTACACTGGGTCCCTTGCCTAACTCAACGATATCAGGATGAAAAATACCAAATTTTTTTTTTCAAGTGATGCAGGATTGCAGTGGGACACTGCAAAAAATCTGAAGCATTGAAACATTTTAAAGGCTTAAATGAATCCTGAGCTTTCTTTATAAAGCTTATAGAACAGTGCAACATTTTCTCCTCCTTTTTTTTGTAATTATTTGCTTTTTGACAAGCTAGATTCCCTAGAGAAAATCAGTTGAAAGATCTAAAATGAACCTGCCTCCCCAGCGTATACAGTTCTGCATGGACAAATTTCTGCACAGACAACCAACTATGGAAGGACCGTGTCAGTAGGTAAACAAATTCTATCCACCCCCAGGCTGTTTCTCTGCACCAATGCTGTACTTCAAATGAATCCAGTCATTTCAAAACAGTTTGGAATATCTCACATTCGTAATTCTGCCCCCTTCCATCAAAGCAGGCATTTCAACTGTGTAAAATTTATATTCAACTTACATTCAGTACTATCCTATTACTGAAGTGTCTCTGGTGAAAATTCTTGCAGAAAGAAGCAAAAATTCATTAACTCACTGCCACTAGCCCACATTAGGGAAAACCGGGTGTCTTCAGAGAAAAGAATTTTCCCAAGAGAGGTGAAATATAAAATTCTCTTTCAAAGTGTATATACATTGCATATATACGTTCATACATATGAAGAAGGGAGAGACAGGGGAAATATAAATCAGAAAATATTAATTTCTGAGAATGCAGTAACAATAACATGAAGACTTTTATCCTAGAGCACTTCATTGTGTATTCATCAATTGAAGAGGCTCAGGAGGGCTAAACCAGACCAGACGGCCTCAAACATGAGTATTAGTACATTCCTTAACATCATCAGTTGCTTAATGTTGCATCACCAGCGTCGTGTTTGTTTTGCATATTGTGGCTTTTCCACAGAGTGCGGAGTTGCGGCAGATTTTTGAGATCATAGAAGGGCACACGAGCAAATGAGCCAGACAGATATCCTTATGATGTCTCCTCTATCTCTTGATCTTACACACTGACAGCATCTTCTGCTTTCTACTCACTGCTTGAAGAACAGCATGATGCTTATCAATGAGCAGTAATTAGTACAGGCTTATCAAAGAACTCAAAGTGGAAAGTTTTACCTTCTTGATAATGTAATCTATCAAGAAAGTGAAGGCAAATCTCACTTCCATGGATATCAGCGAGTGTCTCCCCACTGTCTTCTTGTGGGAACTGATTTGGTTCACTGACGCTTTCCTGTTCACTCTGTGCCTGCACTGCACAGGAGGAAACAGAAATGGTGCTTTGGAGCGAGGTACTCGAGTTGAAGAGCATCAGACAGGTAAAGGGGCATTACCAAGATAAACACCAGAGGCCAAGTCCTTGACCAGAGCCCTGATGGAAGGAGGCAGGCAGAGGCCAGCCAAGGACTCTGCCCTCTCTGTATCATCTTAAACTTCTTACCTGCCTTTTTTTAACCATTCTAAGATCATTGTAGCTAAAAGAAATTTTAAAGCAATGGAGTTTACACTCCATAAGATGTGCTGTTAAGTCAAAACTCCTTAAGAGATGTATTCGGTATTGATTTCCCTCACACAGCAATGTGTTGGTGCATGTGCCTGAGTTTGGGAACACATCACACTGGTCGCTACTTCTGCAGCCCTGTATCTACATGAGCAACTTGATTCCCCAGCTCTGTCCCCCATCTTGTTCTGATTTCAGGGAACCCTTGGAGGGACAGGGCCTTTCTCCATACAAGCCAGAAAGTATTCTTATTTTCACCCTTCTACCAAGGTCACACATCCAGGAGCTAACTGTTCGGTATCGCCAGCCCAGTGATTCCATTAACCCTCCAGTTTGCTTCTTCCTCTCTTGTCCAAGCTCTGAGCACAGCGAGAGTGCCCCAGCTCTGCACAGTCTGCAAGATGGAACATGCCAAAGATACGATGGCCTGCAGTGATCCCAAACTAATTAGTCAAAGAAACATCTTTATTTGTGCAATCACTCAATCCCTTACAAAAATTTAGACTCCATGTACTTTTGGGAACTGAAGTTTTAATTGTGTTTAAAAGTCCAAGTCCTACAAACATAGTGTTGTGTTGAATAGACCGTGACTTCACTGGAGACTTAAATCACATGGAGGCTTAGACGATGTATTGAAATGTATTCCCCATGCATTTATCTCAGCTTGGATAATGAAACTAAGCTGTTTAGCTTCATTACTCATGAAATACCCTTAAGAAACAATTGTGCCATATTATAGCAAGCAGGCTTGACTTCCATTTTAATACCTTTTATCTCCTCTGGCCTATGTCTTCTCTGTGCCTATACTGATTTGGGGAGCTCTGCAGTGGAGGAATCATGCCTTCCTAGCAGCTCTGGATAGATCCTACAGCACGCTGGTTTTTCTAGTATAAACAGCAAATGATAATAATTCACCAGTATCAAGTTTTACATTTACATTTACATCAGAATTTTCCATGCCATATGGGAATGCTTTCCATCCTGCCACTTTCTTAAAAAAAAACCACAAACAAACAACAACAAAACAAAAAAACCCACCAAAAACTAGAAAGCCTTTGCCAAATAAAGGCAAACAAAAACCCAAGCATATTTATCTCTTACAACCAAAATGCTGGGAGTACATCTTTAGCCTACATCAAGTGCAGTTAATTTTAGCAGCAACCTGTGACCATCAGTGAGCTGCACGCAGTTACACCATAGAATCGTAGAATGGTCAGAGTTGGAAGGGACCTCAAAGATCATCGAGTTTCAACCCCTCTGCCATGGGCAGGGACACCTTCCATTACAGCAGGTTGCTCAAAGCCCCATCCAGCCTGGTCTTGCCAAGTTTGAGCCCACAGGAAGAAAACCCTGACTTTCTTTCACTGCTGGTTTCACGGTCTGTACTTCACTGTTCTCTTATTATCAGCCCAAGTAGACAACTCCCAACAACAGCAAAAGGAGCATTAAACTCGCCACAAGAGATCTTAGATCTTTCTTTCTTTCTTCTTAGCTCAGCATGCAACATCAGTCATAGGAAAGTAATTTAAAACAGATAAACTTCCATAAGAAATTGACTGATATAGTCTTTATCTGATTTATGTAACAGGTATTACTTTTTACTGATACAGTGCGCCACAGAGCAACCAAAACAAAAGAAATGGGGAGCAATTAGTGGACAGAAACAAGCAAAATGGAAATGAGCACTTGAAATTCCCCACACTGCCATTTCTAATGCGGAATGGACAAACCTGAGGATCTTAATCACTGGGGAGTGGAGGGAACGCAAGATTTTGGGGACTGTGTAGCACTTCACAGGACTGGGCCCTTTCTCTTTTTCTTTTGTCGTTCTGACAGGCAGGTAGATAAAGGTGGGTTTCCAGCATAGACAGAGGAAGGAGTGAATGTGCCACAGAGTGCCCAAGGGATGAGATGGCAGTGCATCCTCGAGCATCACCTCCAAGCTGCAGATCAGTGCAGAGAAGAGGTAACATTACCATATAACACCCAGTCGCTGTGATTCATCGCGATCCCCAAGTGAGCTCGTCGGCTCCTAAACACTAAACTCTCTCATCGTTGCTTTTAAGTCATGTAGAATAGGTTACTTCATTGCACCCTTTGTTTAAAGAGGGAATGAATGTGACATCTATTGTTTAAAATGTAGTAAAAGCCAAAACGCAAGAGGCAATTTTAACCATTCAACAACTATGTCAGCTTGTACGAGAGAGCTCCCTTTTTACATCTACTGGTTGAATGATATGAGAAAAATTATTTACTAGGAAGGGATAGTTAAAGTGTAAGGGCTTTCTGCTGGCTTGAGATCAAAAACCTAATAGCTAACCTTTTTACAATAAATCATGAAGAAGCTAGACTTGATTTGTCGTCTTACCCATAGATTGTATTGAAGATATAAGGAGTTATTGATGTTATGTGGTAAGCACAAAGCTGGATAAAAAAAGCTCCAGAGTTTTACATGCTGTAAAGTGATGAATGACTGGCAAGAAAGAAAACTTGGGGAGGCCTTTTGGTAATTTTATACTTTCAGCTTATTTCTGTTACCTACAAAAAAATACTCGATATTTGAAAAAGTTACAAGATTCTCAAAAACCTTCCATACATACATATAGAATCTAACTCAAAAGCATGTATTTTTAAGAAAGAATGCAATATTACTCTTCTTCCAGCCTGCAGAAAGGAAGCTGATGACTGCTGATAGAAATCATCATACATAAAAACATGATTCAACTATTTCTTTCTGTATATTAAGCGAATAAAAAGATTATCTGATATGCAGTCTAATTTGGCCTGGAATGTATAGATGAGTGAATTATAATAAAAATTCTACAGTAATTGAGTAATAACATAGGCAATTACCTCAACAAATAAATCAAGTCAGTAGGTGATAACATTAACATAAGGGAGTTGAATTTGGTGACCCCTGAGATATAGACTTAGCTCTCAAGTCTGGTGCTAAGTAACTGGGCTTCTCAGGGCATGTGAAACACATCAGACCCTTCATGCAGACATTTGTCTATAATTGTACATGGTTCACATATGACTTCAGAGATGTTGGCACATTTTATTGAGGACATTGCCAATTAATTACGATTTGCTACAAAATAGGCATAGCTCTATTTTTTACTGCCAGGTAATGTTCTCTGCTCGCACCTAAGTGCCACTCTTTATGCAGCAGGTTGCTACACATAAATGTACTGATTTATGGATCATGGATCCCCATGAATAGATGATGCACTGGGTGCACATCCTGAATTTACAGGCTGTCATCCCTTCAAACATCCATACATCTGCTACAATACATCCTACTGCCATGTAAATGGGTTTAAGGGACTAAGAAGGACAGACCTTTGGGGATCCCTTTCATTCAAGCCAACTGGAAACTGGCAGGTGCAGATACATGCAAATGTTGTCTTCGGAGGAAGGGATGTCTAAAACACACCTATTTCATCCACCCATGCTTACTAGCCAATTCGGGAACAGTTTTAGCAACAGCCTCAGGCTGGGATATGCTGCAAAGGTTGTCTACAAAGAAGTTCCTGGGACAATTCTGATTTTATAGGGAGTATCTCACATCCCACGAGCTTAGCCTGAAGCTTTTTTATTGTTCTGAACCAGTTTGGTTCTCCAGGACTCCTGAAACTTTGCAATGGAATAACTTGACTCCATGCTGCAACTTAATCAAATTGTGTTAATTTATGAGGAAGGTGTCTTGTCATATAATGACACAAAATCACGACAGGACATGCCTTCATCACACATCAACACAACATGACATGAAACTACAAACAGGGAGATGAAGTTATTCTGTGCAGCACAACAAATACGATTACCTCTAGTGAAAAACCAAAGGGAAAAACTGCGAGTTATGTCAACTGCAGTGACAAAACAGCCTGTAGTACAAATCCCTTGGAGTCTGGCCAAAACAAACAACTAACAGAGACAAGATCACACACTGGGAGATTTAAGAGTGGCAAGTGGGTACTGCTTGGAGTGCTTCTCAGAGGCAGCCGTTCTTCGCATGCATTTTTTTGGTGTTAATTTTTTTGCCATTGATACAGTGCTGAGGCCAAGTAAAGTAACTCTGAATATTACACACCATATACTTTAACTACTTACTGCCCTCCTTTATTATTTTTTCTTTTAAGACCATGCCAACGCACCTTTTACACCAACAGCCAACTTTTGCCAGCAAGACGGTTAAGTGGAGAATGGCAGCCCTCTGAAAACTCGGCCAAGCCTGGAACAAAAGCAGCTATTTAAACAGCCAACATTGAAAACTCTGTTAAATCATCCGATCTGTGTAACCTGAGCCACACCATGTGAGGTGTTTCCTCTCCGCTGGCCAACTCTGACCACCACAAGGGGGAACAGAACAGGGTTCCTTAGAAATGTCAACCTCTGTTTATCAAAGAGCTTTGTAAAATTACTAAAATAACATTGCAGCTACAGTGGCCACCCTTTGAACCTTGCCAAACGCTTCTGATAACTGAATAGGTACCTCAGTAGTCCCAGTATTCCAGGAATTTCCTACCATAAGTAGCAGGAAACATAAGTCAATGCTCAGACACTGCAGCACCTAACGCCACGCTGGCAATCTTATCCAGAGGACATGCTGCAGTGCCCCACGCTGCCACATTACGCCCTGAGAGAGCACGATGGGTTTATCAGCTGGGAAACAAAAGCAAAAGTTATTCACTCAGCAGCAGAACTGCTGAAGCCTGGTTTCCTTTCAATTCCTGCCTTACATCCCCTAGATCTCCTTCCCTTGACCCAGTGGGCATGCACCCATCCCTCCACACATGCATCCTTCCCTTCACTAGGACATCATTTAGGTCCTCTCATGTTCTGCTAGCAATTTTCACAGAGCTTGGAGAAACATCTCATGAAGTCCCCTACCTCTTTCTGTTGAAATGGACTATTTAAATAAAAAAAAATATGATGCTCTTGGAAGGGGACATAAGCATCAGTACCTATGTCTCACTTCTTTGGGAATCCAAAACACTTTTTGTCCAACCACTTAAAGAAGAGAGGAGGAAATTGCAAAGATGGACGGGTCATGGTGAAAATGTGCATATAAATGGCTAAACTCTGGTTCCATTAGAGACAATGACAATTCTGCCACCACTGCTAGTAAGGTCAGGGCTTCACTCTCTGACTTATCATGACTGACATTTGGGATTACAAAAAAGAATGTACTTTCTATGTATTCACCTTTTTACTATTTTGCTTACTTCTTCTCCAGTATCGCATTACTAGGGTAAAGCAAATAAATGTACAGCTTGAGGAATCAACCACATTGATTAGCTTTACACTGACTTTATACACACTCCCTGAACTTTCTTTCTGAGCTGTTAACATTTACTGGAGCTGACCTCCTCTGTGCCAGCTGTACAGCTCCAAGAGCTTCTCGCTGATAATTAAAAGTGACAGTGCTCCTCTTGGTTAAAATTAACAGAGGTGAAACTTAACAGAAACTGCCTACTCAAGGAGTTGCGCCACTCTCCATTATCAGACTCTAAATTATTAACTTGCCTTAGTTTTATCATGATTAATTATTAAAATTCAGCTGCTTGTCAACATATTCATCATAGAACCGATAGATTAGCAGTGTCTCATGCTATATTGGCTGTGCTCTAAACAGTGACCTTTCGGCAGTATTTCATGTCTCAAAAGGATTCTTGTAGTGGCACATTTTACTCAGGATAATAAAAAGAGAAGAAACAGTCACCACCACGCTGGAAATCTAAGGCAAATCCTACCCTCTCTTTTATCCCAAACATCCAACTGAGTTAAGGGGAAAAACAAGAATCAAAGGCAGTTGGTATGTGTCTTGCAGCAAGAGGAGGAAGGGGTTTTGTCTTATTTTTTAAGCTTTATTCCCTCAGTCCTCTTTCCTTTCGACTGAAGATTTAGAAGGACTGTTCAGACGCTTCATGCTGCTGAATTGTAGCAAGGTTTGCCTCTAGTGTCGAGAGGCTACAGTTGAAAGTACTCATTTCAACACATATTTCTGGCACTAAAGAGAAAAGACTTTGTCACTTGAGGAATTACTTTTTTTCTTTTTTCTTTCTTTTCTTTTTTTTTTTTTTTTTAAATAGCAACAATTACAATTCCATGCAGTGTCCTGCATATTTAACACTTATTGGAAAAGTCAGCTGAATACCACAGATTGCAATCAACATCTTTCACAGATGCCACTCTTTTTTTTCTTTTTTTTTTTCTCCTTTGAATGTTCAGAGCTTTGCAAGTCATTAGTCCATTAGCACAAAGTTAAAGTACGCCAATCAATGTCATTTAAAGCTGTAGGTCATCTCGGGTTTTCATAAACAATCTTAAGGCTAATGACAGCTATGTACCCTTCTGCTCTCATTTTCATTTCATCTCGAGCCTTCTTTGAAACATTAGATTCGGCATTTGCAAAGAAATAAACCCACTGCTACTTTTCACCATGATAAAATAGAAATTACGTTCTCAAAATTCAATAGGAGACTTCAGGAAAATCAGGATATTGTGACCCGGGTTTATTCTTAAACTTCCTAATATCCTTGGATTTGCAAGAAGCCGTGCCAGGAAGAACTGCAACTGTTTGGCTTTAAACAGGTTTTATTCAAAGGTTAGAAAGAGTCTTGAGCTCGAGTTACGTGACTGGGCAACAGTAAATTCAGGTCTGAGCTCCACTCAGACCCCCTACCCAGCCTTAGGTACTTGATCTCTCAAAATGTCTCCATTTCTCCCTCTAAATGAAAACAAATCAGATCACCTGATATTTCCCCCCCCGTTTTTTTCAAGACAGCACACTGGTGTAGACCATTATACTAAGCTGGCAGAGAGTTGAATAGCTCTTGCATGTCTTCCATCAACCAACTGCTTGCTGCCTCTCGATGGGGAAAAACCCATTTGGGGAATAAAACAGCCGGAATCTGGTCGTTTGCAAAATCTGATGCCATCCTTGCAGCGAATAGGAAAGCATATTCACTGCCCTGTCTGTCAGACATCAGCTAGCCGTGGGGAGATGCCATGGAAAGGGTGGCTGTAGTCCCTGTGGAAATGTGAGTGCAGAGCACCGTGACACTGGGAACAATCAGGTGGCCCAGGGCAGGGTGGGCAGGAGAGCCAAGTGCAGCTGTGCTACGTGGGAAGAAGGAAGGAAAGGGGGAAGCTTCACATCCTCTTCATTTCTGTTCAGCTATCAAAACAATTCTTCATCAGCCCTAGCTTTATTCAAAGGTAAGGTGCTGTTATCCTGGGCGCACTGTGAGACCCTGTGTAGGAATGGAGTGCCGTGCTCAGGAACAACTCCCCACCAACAAAGTGCAGCTAGAAATGTGTGCTCAGAAGTTGTCCATGGGCTCTACGCGGCAAGAGCAGTGAAGGACACAAGGACTCCCTTTACTGCTGGGTCTAGAGGAGCATGCACGGACACAAGGGTTGGGGATAATGATTCTCCCCAGCGCTTGTTGCAAAGTCATGGTTTTATCTCAGCTTTGGCAATGAAAGGATCCTTGGGGAAGGGAGGGAGAGTGGATACTGATATGAAATCTATATTTTCTTCCATTCTTTATTAGCTTGGTTGAAAATTTTTAGACATTCCTTTCGGTCCCTCCTGAAGGAAAATTGGCATCGTACCCATACTGAAAACAATTTGATGAAAGAAGTTTATTTCTCTGAGGCTTTTGCCAGCTCTTTCTTCAGATCAAAGATACAACTTCCGATTTAGAAATGAACCCAACAGGCAATAGCCAGGATACTCAGTGGGTTCTTTTCAGTAGAAACTGAAATTCAAGTCCCTGGTCCAAGTCAGACAGAACAGAGACTCAAACTTGTTATGCCTGAGCACCCAAACTGACTGCTGCTGGCTACTCTTTAGCAACTAATTCTCCCATGAATAGCTTTGTAATCCTAAATGTCCTCTTTGATAGGTCTGTAGTTTCTAGCCCTAGTAGTGAGCCCTAGATCTCACTACATCTTTGCAACAGATGAACGTCGCTACAGGTTTCCTTTTCAGTGCCAGAAAAGTATACATATTTTAAAAATAATATAAGAAAGAATTACTGGAACAGAACGTTGGAAAGAGGGAGGCACTCTCCCAGCAGACATTAAAGTGATGTAGAGATGCTCTCTCTAGATTCTCCTCACGACTTTGCTAAAAGAGCTGAGCAGGAAGGAAGAGCCATTTCTGTGAGCCTTGCATGAGTCCAAGCCTTTTGGTGTTCATAGCATCCCGTGTGTTGTCCACTTCCTCAAGGCCTTGAAATAACAGCTTTCAGCCTGGGAGGGTTTTGTTACCATTCCATCTTTATGAGAAAGTGTGGGTTGAGTAAATGCCAGCCTCCTTTCTAACACACACCAACTCTCCTGCTAATTTTAAGTATGGAAGCATTTCTTAAATACCCTCACCCCTCACCCAAGCAAGGCACCTTAAGTGAGACAAGTGATGTCCATGGAGTTACTCCAGGTGAGGCAGCAGGGCAAGGAAACATGCGACTGTGCAGACTGAGGACACACCAGGTTCTAACTGTGCTAGCAAGGAAGCTGGAGAGCTGCCAACCTTTTTAATTTTTTTTTTTTTAATTTTGTTCCTGTCTCCTTTTTCCTTCCTTCCCTCCCCCTTTCAGCACAAGGTATAACTTTAAATTATCTTGCACAAAGACAAGAAGTAAATTGTCTTTTCCTGATTATACTCTTCTTAGAGCCTGAAATAATCTCACTTCCCCATAATTTGCTAAGTCACCATTTGATCCCCCATCCCTTAGGAAAAAGAAAGGTATTAGTTTTGACTGGGTAGATGAGCAAGAGCTTCTATCAAGTACAAGAGCTACAATTTCTTTTATTAACCCTGAAACAGCTCTCCCTGGTCTTTTATTAGGCCATTTAGAGGATGATGTGAAAGTGATGGTGAACCCCCTCCACCATTACTTTCCAACACTGGCAACTAGTGGCATGCTGATGGCATTTGTTGATTACTAGGGCATTCAAGACAAATGGAGAGTTTTGCCATAACGAACCCCATGTTGTGTGGAAGAGCGTGTGAGGAGGACTCAATTCATCAACTATATGTCTTAGCTGGGCAGAAATAGCCATATACAACTTTTACAAAAACTAATAGTGTGGAGCCAAATGGAGAGAACATGGAGATGCCATTAACCAAGTACAAGTACCATTCAGGTGGATCTGTGGGGGTTTTCCTATTACAATTTCACTTTTGGGTGTTTAGCTACATGGAGGGACCTTAAAGCCATGAATGGCCCAGGATCTTCTCTGAGCTGAGAGCCCTGACTTGGCTCTGCCCACCTCGTTCCAGCAATTGGGGATGGCTGCAGAGCTGGGCACTCAAGCCCTTCTCCAGCTCAGCCCCACACTGGGACCCACACAGCAGCACATCAGTTGTGATAACCCCAAATCAAACTCCAGCAGCCAGAAGGGCAAAGTTAGTCAATTATAAATCCTACAAATTACCGTTCCCAAGCCCTTTACATTCCCACGTTCGTATGTGGGAATCACATTCAAATCAGTGTTTTTATCATCCATTGTTGTCATACATGTAACATAGCAAACTACCACTAGCAGCTTTACCTAGACCTAAACCTGGCTTATATTGTCTTCATCTGCTGGTGTTGAGTAACAGCTGAAATTTAGGGTGGCTCTTATACAGGTAGCAGTTTGCAGGAGGTAGGTCTCACATTTTCAGCTCTGTTTGCCCCTCCTTCTACCACACCACGGCCCAGAAGATTAACACAGCAGGCTGTAAATATTTCCCTCCATGCAAAGCAGGATCAGACCTAAGGCTCTCAACAAACCCACTCATTCCTCACTCCAAGCTTGTGCCTTTTAAAGCTCCTCCACAAGCTGTTTTCTCCATCATTTGTGAAGGGTTAAGTCTAAGCCTTCAGCAGGACCACCTTGCAGTGCCAGAGCTGAAGAGCACTGATGGGCCATCCTTGCCATCAACAAAACCCAACCGTTGTTCCAATTGCTGAATTGCCCGGTGTCCACCATTAACCTAGGTTAAAAGTTATTTCATGCACCAGCCTAGGCTTCAGAACATGGTATTTATCAGCAGAAACCTCAGTTCTCGGCCTGCTCCACCCTCTTCCCCAGCTCTCCACGTCACCCCACACTCTACAGAGAGCAATTCCCTGATAATCAGAATCAAGCATTGACATTATGAACCTTTCCGTTACTTGTGGTGAATTGCTGGTTTGTAAAATACAGATTAAGCACAGAGTCATGCCGTGCCTTACACCAGGCTAGTGCTGTTACATGTTTATTAAGAAAGTGATTTAAAAGGGAGATCATGCAGTGAATTACCGATCCTGCACAACCTACTGAAAACTGGAAGATGAAACAACATAATCATCATACATCAGCTTCCCATTACCTGATTTAGGGTAATTTGTATTCTCTGTTTCTGTGCAAACAGAACGTCACTTACCGCACTGTCAAACTTTATTTTAAGAGTTAAAAGGTGGGTTTATTATTCATAATGCTAACAATCGGGAGCAACTAAAATGTTCCATATGCCAGAAATCAAAACCTGTTACCATGGAATTGGTTACAGGAGATTTAAAACAAATTAAAGCTCTGACAACATTAGTTTTAGACTGGGAAAGCATAAGAAGGAAGAGTTGCACAAAGACTAATTCTATGCATCTGCTCCTGCAGGCTGTTTTTGTATTTCAAATGCATATTGAAAGATAGAAAAGTTAATTATTTCTCCGGGCTAGGACAGCACGTGTGTGATTTGGTAAGCACGTGAGATGGCAAGTGCATGGTAGTGTGTGCATCAGAAGCAGTCACATGGCCCTGGTTTTGCCCCCTTTTCTTGTTTTTGGTAGGACACCTGCCAACACCAATAGGCAACTGGCACCCAAAGCTCCTGTGGCTCTCTGATTCCAGACCTCCGGTCAGGAAGCGTTTTGAAGACCAGTAAACCACTCAGCCCTGGTCTCCTCTTCATAAATAATTCCTCTCGGCCACTGAGGAAGACTAGCGCGGGCTTTCAGCTTCATTACGGTTACTTGAGAGCACTCTCTGGTCTGGCATCTTCGCAGGCAGCCTATTCCTCTGTGGGAAATCCTAGTGGGCTATGGGGAGTGGTGAAAGAGAGCCGTCAGCAGTGACTGCTGGCCTAGCTGGAAGCCACACTCCTGTGCACTTTTCATGCAATCAATCATGAAGGAAAGGTCAACAGACAGCTTTCAAATAACCGATCCATTTAACTACTGACATTGATCTGGGCCAGAGAAGTGGAGCTGGTGGGGGGGGAGGGAGGAAGGGAGGGTTCAGTGGTCAATCAGAGGAAATCTAAACCCCTTTCAGCCTAATGGGAAGACTAAACACAGTCCTAAGCTTTCTGCTTTAAATCTCACAGTGATTTGCCTAAGGCATTACAGAACCTTTACACAGATGTCTTAAAAAGTAAAGAAAAGAAGAAAACCATTATTTTCCCACTAAAATTAAATACCCACCTCTTTCACTGCATAATGCAGTGCTGTACTGGTGAGTGTGATGGGTGGGATAGAGGAAGAACAGAGAAAGCCTGTGGCGTGATCCCAGGGCTGACAGAACTCTAGTTGTTTTGCTTCGGCAATAGTTTGGAAGACTTCCCTCCTCCCAGCCTGTCCAGCAGTGCAACCCAGAGCATCCTGTCACCAGCCATTCTGGAGACCAACTAATTACTTTCCGAACTAAAAGACACAAAACCACCCCAAACCCATAATTGCCAGCTTAGGGCTTTCCAACCCTGAACCCTCTTCTGAAGAGCCAACATCTTGTGAGAAATCTCACAGGAACAACATAGAATATGTCACTGGTCATTCACTACCCAGGCTCAGTTCCAGGTAAGTGGGGTCCATAATCTCTCATTTGAGTCCTACAGCCACCAAGCAACATTCTGTGCAGGGTGGATTTTACTCTCATTGCATATATGCCACTGAGCACAACGTTGAGAGTGTACCCAGGAGAAAAAGAGCAGGGAGAGAGAGAGAGAAAGCAGATTTGCTGTTTTCAATTAAGGCCATCATCCCAGAAGCATCCAGCTAGTCCTGGATCCTAAGCTGTGCTCCTAGAACTGCTTCCATACTACTTTGCATGAACTGCATCATCTGCATAAAGGATACGCACATTTCACCAGCACCTACAGCAACTTGGCAGGGTCTTTTGGGGACAATACTTTTGAATTTATCTAACCCAGGGCTTCAAAAACTGTATTCAGACTCTCACCAGATCAAGCACTTCATTTCACTGTCCTTCAAGTCTCCATCACTACAGTGAAAAGACTACCGCTTCCTTACCTCGCAGGCGGGCAGTAGGATAAATATATGTATTATGATACATTCAGTGATAATGATAATGAAGCATAAAAAGCAGACAGCTTGACCAAGAGATAACTGAAATCAATGGAAGGATTCCTTTTGTATTAATTGGGCTTGGCTGCAGTCCCCATTTAAAGGGAACAAGGCGCACAGGGACTTCTCGGTCCCTAAGCTGGAGGTGCAGAACAATTCTCTGAATCCCATAGGAACTATTTCTCAATCAAGTGTGGTAAGAAAAGAATCTCTGCATGAGACACTACTACAAAAAAAAAAGAAGACATGAAATACTGTGCATGTTTATGTATGTGTGTCAGGGGAAATGATATTAAATTCAAGGGGAAAAAATAGAATTAGATATCAAAAACAGGATTAAACCATAAAAATCTATCCACTGTGGAGAATCCAGTTTGTAAGATAATCTTTTCTATAAAAGGCAGAATATTAAAGTAAATAACTCAGAAAAGCCCAGGAGAATCTGAGCTTTCAGTAACCAGCCAGATGGAGAATGCAATATAGGCAAGAGCACTGCATGCCACACTTCATATGTCTAAAAAAAAAAAAAAAAAAAAAGCTTATTTCTGGGGAACGTTATTGCTCTTCGTGGTTTTCTCAATCACTTCTTCATTCTGTTTCTCCCCATGTGCATCAACACCACTATTTAGTAAAGTCAGCCATTAGCACTGAAAAGTAGGATTTCCTTGTGGCACTAATCACAGGGTTCCTGCCCTCGGCCGCGACACGGAGCTGGCCCAGCCCTTCGCTCCGACTCCCGGCCACGCTGCCGTCTGCAAATACCTTTCCAAGACCAGAGCAAGGAAGCCAACAGAAAGGTACACATCCCTCTGAATAGGCTTTACACTCTGTATTTCGTCCAAACAGAGAGGGCTGTAATTTTGTCCTTTTCCAGGGGAGCTTATGCAGGCAGGCTAGCAATGCTCTTGGAGTCTATAAGGGAGAAGCTGGTGCTCAGGACAGCCTGCAGCTGGTACCACCATGGTCCAGCTCCATCCCCACATAACCCTTCCCACCTCCACCCAACTGTCACACTACAAATTTACCAATGGAAATCACTTGCATTTTTGAACAACTTACACAGTACATACTCCAAAAAAACATGAACTTCATGTATTTATCTTTGAAAAAATAGCCCCTAGCTTTACTGTGTCTAAGTCTTTTAGCAAAGAGCACAAGCACACAGTTTTTGGGAGACACCAATATATGCTGTAGTACACTGCCAGTCCTTATAAGTACACAAGCAATAAGCAAGGGATTACAGCTACTAAATTGCTCTGTTATTTCAGAAATTTATTTATTCTATTTTATTTAAATAATCTTTTGCTTCATGTTATTTATTTACTATGAAAAATAAAACCCTTTGCGGTAAACTGAGGTTCTGAGGCTTAATTAAGCCTACAGGCTGCAGAAACACATAATAAAACTGTTCTTAATTGCAAAGTACAGAGAAGATAATGCAAAAGGAATGACAACTCCACAGTACAAATCATTTGAAACCCAATTAAAAGCAGACATAGGCCAAGCTAAGCAGGAAAATGGTACCTTGGGGCAGGGAATCTCAAATTTCTGGCATATTCATTTTAAATGACTTTTTTTTTCTAAATACCCCTTTACAATTGTTATCCAAATTTCTTTGAAGATCACAGTCCTATCACCAGCCAGTTTGCATTCACCATCCTCTGAAAAGCCCCTCTAGAATCAGTGGTCTACTTCTGGATCTCCTTCCAGCTAAGTGTTAATTATTTACACACGTACAGTTAGTGTGAGCTCATCTTCAGCATCACAGTGCAAGCACCAGCAGAAACTCCCACCTGATCTATTATGTGACTAAGACAGGAACCATTCAGCTCTGCCACAAGGTTTTATCACCAGCCTTTATCTAAACAATGATAATACCTGCTACAGTATTCCCACAGGGACAGGATTCTGTTTTATCCTACAGTTTGAGGTTGCTTCCTTTTGGCTGATGTGTCACAGTCAAGGAAGGGCATGGACAGGGAAACCAATATAGGAGTAGAAAAGGAGACATAAACACGTCCAGGACAAACAGATAACCAAATAGGCATGTACATTACTGAAACGTACCCATGCTTCTCTTAAAACATAGGACAAAAAAGTATGTGTAATTGTTTAGTGTGGAAAACAGAAATCAAGCTTAAGTGATCCCTAGCTCTTCAGCTGGATAAACAACAATTCACCCTTATTCTCATTAAGGAGAGCTATTACATGTTTTTCCTGAAGCTATTATTCTGCTAGGAGCACACTGTAATTTACAAGTCCCTACAAAAATGTCCCTTTAATGAAATGAATAGGAAATTAATGCTGTCAGGCAGAAAGCTTTTAGCTAATAGTTTCTAACACTTCCCTCTTTGAGAAATTGGAGAGCAATTTTCATTTACCAGCTATCTAAAGGTGAAAACAACCTGTATTTTCACTGATAGCACCTTGATTCTCTTGTCTACAGTTGTCAGACATTTTTGGTTTGGGGACAGCATGCAGGAATTGTTGAGGTCTTCTGCCCAGCAACATTGTCAAGCAGTATGTGCCTGGACCCAAAGTGACAAGACTTTCAGGAAAGACCATTCCACTTACAGCACAAACAGTCCTAATACAATCAAGACAAGCTGGGTTTAGAACTGCCACTGGCTCCTATGCTTTGATGGAGATGTTAGATAAGATCATGGTGAGACTAAAATGTACATTTGTCACAGACTAGTGGAAGGGTCAACCCAGACTGAGACCCAGAAGAGCAGGCATGTTGCACAGGAACAGCAAGATACAAGAAATAATCTCTTTACACTGGTCCAAAGTGATGTCATGGAAAAAATGGCAAGACTAATTTAAAGACTGAGACAAAAACTGATAAAACCATCCTCAACCAGCATTAAGAACAATTTAACATGCACTCGTTTCACCCTGTTTTCTTATTCAGAAAATACAAAAGTACTCAGTTTGCTGAAGGACTCGAGGACCCCTCCTAACACTCACATGACTCTGCCTAGATCCCAGGCTCATGGACATAGCAACACACCGCCCATTTGTGGGGGGATCCCAAAACTTCATCTTTGGATGGCACCTGTAGTGGTGGGGATGAGAGGGTGAGGCGACCATCAAGAACGAGATGGGGCTCTAAAGCAGAAGTGCGCAGGTGATTGAGGGATGCAACATCTGCTGCTGTCACAGCAGAGCCACATCACCCCATATGCTGCTCTTACCATGGGAGCGTGGGATACCAGCTGCCCCACACACTCTGGAACCAGCTCTTACCTCACACTGATGTCATATTAATGGAGACATTTTGAGTGTGAAAGTATCATCACGGTGAGATCAGCGCTCTCCCCTTCTGTCCGAAGAAAGGTGGTGCAGAAGGAAGGGCACCTGAACCCCCCGATGCTAACCGGCTATGGGACTCAGGCACGGCCGGTAACGCTGAACCCATCATCTTGGAGACAGAGGCAAAAAGCCCCGTCTCTCCCGGTAGGGAAAGGTAGGTAGGAAAGGACACAGGAGTACTGGCTGTGCTTCTCCCCTGTTAATTCTTCTCTCAGGAGCCCTACTTTGAAGCGCTCTTGAATTACACGCCTGACGGTCGCTTTGAACACGCTCTCAAAGTGATGAATGTCCCCTTAACCGACTTTTTATTTTGAAATACATTATTATATGGCCTTCTAGCGAGATGGAGTTGTCAGCCATGTGAATGACAACCCCTGGCAGAAGACCAGCTTGCAAACCCCCTCTCCCCGCTGTCGCTTGCACAAACCTTAATGCCGAAACAAAAGCAACTAATTAATCATCAGTCACACGTCATCTAATAGAAAACAGTTGCAGCAGATGTAGAAATAAACAGATTATTGATGAATTTTTCTTCTTGGGAAACACGAAAAAAAATTTAAAGACAAGAAGAAACTAAATGGTACCGTTGCTGGGCCCAGCTCACAGCCAGGGCTGGCTTTTGCCAGCTTAAGGCTTGCTACAACCTTTCAAATACGCTATTTGCTATCGATCTGTAAAAGAGACGATCTTAAAAGTGAAAAACTTCCTGTACTATGCACTTTTAAATTCTATTAGTAAACAATCTGTCAAAGACCCTAAACATTAGCTTGACTTTTTGGTCAAGAAGCCAGGAACTTCTAAGACCTAAGAGGGGATACAAAGATTAACGTTACACAGGACGTTCAAGCACAAAATAAGGAGAGCTGTGATGCAAAGTAGCAGTCGATCTTTCCAGGCTGCTCGTTTCATTGCTAGGATACCCACAGACCAGCTATCACACTTACGGGATTGTTTCACATCAAGGAAAAAAAAAGGCATGGGGCCAAAGACCAGACCCCAAGCCTTGGATCTCTGTGCTCAGAGTCATAATTAGGGGAACGCAGGTCACGCTTCCTTTCTTTCTCGCTATCACTTTGGACCAAAGGATCTGTCCTTCTGCTCTTCATTTCGGCACACTTCACAAAGGAGACCCCAGGGGGCAGGGGATGGTTTCTCACAAAACAGCCTTATCTTTGCGATCAGAGCTGTCTCCTGGAAGAGGGCAATTTTTTCAGGGAAAGGAAGGACTGGAAGCTGGACTCCCTGGCAGTGCTCAGATCATTAAAATTCCCGTTTAAAGAAAACCTATGCTTTTCCTGAAACTGGGAGCAAAAAAGGCAAGCATCCTGACCAGTTCTTGGAAAGGCAAGGCCCATTCTCAATTAATTTCCTTTCTGACACAGATGCCTTATTTCTTAGTTGTGCAGGCTGTCCACCCCTTACCTGAGCAGACTTGCCAAGGCCAGCAGAGCCAGTGTCTTGGGACAAGGCTGAACCTTCTACACGCCAAGTGGTGTGAAGATGACACCCTCTTTAGATAGTTTCTGCTTCTGCTGTGTATCTTGCCAAAGCACCAGAATCACAGCATCAGCAGATCTTTTTTTTTTTTCCAGTGGACACCCATCGACATCAGAGGGAAGGGCAGACCTGCACAAAAACCTGCCCACTGGTATAAAATACCCAGGTCCACTGAAACCGCTCTCACCAGAGTCCAATAAGGGCCCGGTGGATGTGAAATGAAACTCCTTGAAATAATAGCTGCAAGAAAAATGAAGGCTTCTACCCCTGTGCTCCTTGGTTTTCTAACGGCACACAGTTAAATTGAAACTTCAATGTAAAAATAAATTTCTCCCTTATGTTACAGGTGTGTATAAACTGATCACACAGGAAAAGAACACTATGCCCACAGAATCAAGTCCCCTTTAAATTTTTTCAGCTCTCCTTACTTGCATCTGTTTCTGTGTTTTTAGAACCCCCTCCCTGTTCACAATAAACACGTCACCCTCTTTGTCTCTCTGCAACTCACATATTGGTTTTGATAGCTTTACTCTACGACTTATTCCATATGTTTGCTTCCCTCCACGTAGAACAGTTCTGCCTGACTTCCCTTTTGCTCTTAATTTCCTAATAATTAGACTGACTGCATAGCTCATTTTTTTTTAATTTAAAAAAAAAGAACCAACACACATACAATGCCATGTGAATAAATTACTACTGGTCTACTTCATCCTTAATATTTTCAGCCTCTCTTCTGTTAATGCTCTTGTTAGGTCACATCAAATTGTTGTCTACACAAAGAGATAAATGTTTCCTTTATTTTTGTCTCATTAAAAAAAATTAAATTGAGAAAAGCAGAGACAAAAAGAGAATGGGTCCCTGGCCATCCACTCCTCCCATCTTTGAGGGAAGGACAACTGCAGTCAGTTCTCAAAAAAAATAATAAAACCATCAATGGAAATCTGAACCCCTTATTGTCCCTGAGGTCTAGTTTACAGCCTTCAATATTGACACTAGTTCTTTGGGTTTATATTCTTCCATTTTACTGATGAAACCTGTAAATACCTGTATGCCAGCCTAAAATTTTTAAGGATGTTTTGCTGCAATGGACATTAAATTCTGGCTCCTTCTAAATGAACAACGCCACAGCCAAGACATGGTCTAGTTTGTGTGGTTTAGTGTTTATTATATCCACCTTTTCTGTGATGATACTGCATCTTGCAGTAAGCTGCATTTCCTACGCCTTTACCTCTTGTCCTTGAAAGCTATGGTTAGAACAGAGCAATTCCATGAAGGATCTGGCCTACAAGACCAAAATCCCATCGATTCTGTCTGTTTATATCTGATTGCACAATTCAGAACAGATTCAGGAGAGCTCCCAACTGCTCCCTTGGTTTTCTTACCTACGCTCTCACTCCTGGAAGATGGGAAAGCTGCCCAGATGCAGAACTCACAGAGCTCTCCTTGGACATGGGCTCTCAGCCTTGTGGAAAAGAAAATGCTTCACTACCATCTCTTCACTCCCCTCTTCTCTCATGCCAACATGTAGGCACGAAGTAGGTAGTACATAGCCCAGCATTTGCCAGATAAAAAAATAATAATATGTGTTTGTATATTTGAAAGTTCATACAAACGTTTATGCAGAAGAAAAGAAAAAAGTGTGCATAAAACCTAAACCCTCTTTACTTCTTGTCAGTGCTGCCTCTCAATGTCTTGGGTAAAGGGGACTTTCTTTTTAGAATTCTTCTAAACTTCTCTAGACTAATTATATTTTTTCAGCTTTAGTACTCTCCACCAAACCCTCCAATGGAATTTTCTACCCAATTTCCCCCAGCAGACCCCCAGTAACCCAAGCTAAACCAGCCACTGTATTCTTCACCCTTTTCTTTTAAAGTGGGAAAAATATTTCAGGACATTTTCTTGATATCCAGAGGACAGACTGCATTTATTTCCTTTCACACTGGTAGAAAAGTATACCCAGAAGGATAATCTTATCAGCTTACTGTCAGTTTACCATTAAAAAAACTAGCCATTTCCCCCTTTACTGGAGAAAGCATGAAGGCAGGTGTGACACCAGGACACATGCACGCAGAGGGCCAAGAAGAACTCTACTGCCTACAAAAATATGAGTAAGAAACTACGGGCTTTACAGACCTAAGTTTGCAGAGCACGGTGACCTTGGCATCAATACAAATGCATTTATTAGTAAATAAACACATTTTGCATAAAATTACAGTAATTAATGAGAACCCTTTTTATGATTTGGCTTTATTTCAGCCTTGAAAACTTGGTATGAAGCTGGGGGGTGGTTCACCACTGGTTTTAGCAATATTCCTCCGCGGCGCCTGCATTTCTTTCAGAAAACAGGCTCCCTGGCACAAAACCGTTTGCCGGGGCCTCACGCTTACTAATAAAAGAGAAGGGAAAGAACTGCCACACAAATCTGCCATCAGCACGGCTTGTCATCCCTCCGCTTTGCCCGTTCTCAAGCCTGCGCACAGCTGTCCCGGCTCGCACCTGGCCACGGATCCATCCCGCTCCACTTCTCCATTGCTCCCGCTTGGAAAGCATCTTTGCCAAGTCCACGTTGCTAATGGTGCTCCCGAAACGCCGGAGCACACGGCAAGCGCTGCCAGCCCCTCTGCCTCTTGGAATATGCCTTTGCACAGGGGGGCGTTTTTCAAAACAGTAAATGTGGAATATCTAAAAGGGCAAACCGAGCTTCTCCACAGCCAGTGGTTACAGTGTAGGGGCTTGTTTATGTCTTCTTTCCTGACCTTGCATTAATGCACTCCAGTGTTTCAGAACAAACGGAAGACAAGGGTGTTGCTGAAAGTCGGTGATGGAGTTAATGGCCGCTTTGTCTGTTAACCCAGATTTGACTCTGAATCATTCCTTGGCCCCAGACAGCCCCCCCCACCCCCCCCCGGCCACGCAGCGCGAGCAAGAGGTGGAGGCCCAGGGAGCACCGGTTCAGAGGAACAAGAAGCCAATTCAGAGGAACTGGAAGGGATCCCAGAAAAACAAACGGTGGAAACGCTTCAGCCACCGTGCCAGGGCTTCAGCGAGCCTCTCCGAGAGGGGCCTCGGTACGGCAAAGGCTGCCGGTGAGCCACGGGGCCAGCGCCAGCCCCGCTGCTGGGGAGCGTGTCCCCAGCCATACGGCACCCCCCTCTCCGGACCGTGGCTTCTTGTGGCGTTTTCAGCAAGCAAAAGGCACACAAAACACAGCGGAACATCAGGCTCCCCCACCCGCAAGGCTCCTCTGCCGGCATTTCACACTTGGGGTGTGCTCCTGGGAAAGGGCTTGCTCATTCCGCTCCGGTGGAAGCGCAGCAGCCCCCACTGCCTCAAGAATAATTTATTGTCATTAATAATAATACACTGATATAGAACTTTTCATCCCAAAGGATCCAAAAAGCAATTTACAATCTCAAAGCAATTTTCAGAGCAGAATAGTTTGTGCTTTAAGGCACGCTCTGCAGTTGCGCAGGGAGGAGGGGGGGGTGCCATCCTGTTGACTCAACTGGCACCCCCCTGGTCACCCCAAGGAGAAGAAGGGTGTCAATGGGTGAATGGAAAGCGGCAGGGGACACAAAGCCACCCACTCTACTGAATCCAGTGGGATGAAGCAACACTCCCCCCTTTCCTCTGGGAAACGACCCTCTGTGGGTGAACCAGTGGAAAAGGAAGCAGTGATGGACCAACTAACGGAGGTTTCAGAAAGAAAAGGAGGGTGAAAGCAGACCAGAGAGAGGCCAGCAGTTCCTGCACTCATGCGTCCTTTGCTGCCCAAAGCTAAGACACATTGCTCGCTGGACATCAGTAGTTGAAACATCAGGATGCCCTGATGTCTCTCAGGCTGGACAAAAAGACAGGCAGCAACAAGAACTACTTTTTGGTTGTGATTTCACGTTGCAGCCTGGGTGCTAAGTCTTGTGCAGCACTCTCTGACTTCAGAAAAATTAGGCAAAATTTGAGAAAACACAAAGCTGCACAAATACTAGCAAGTTTGAACAGTCTTAGAGTAAGGTCTTTCTTCTATATACCTTCTGTGTTTTCCTTCCCTTTGCACTTAATGCATAAACTAGAGAGATAAAACTATAACTTTTGCTTAATGACCACCCAGAGGAAAGGGCAACACATGTCTCCAGGGAGCATCGGTCACATATGGAATTTTTTCACCATAGGTCACTAATTCAAACCTAATCTACTACACTAATGACTCAGACATATTAAGAGTCTACTGCTGCTTTGTGGTTCACAAGTAAAATGATTTTTCAATCTCAGATGAGTTCTTTGCACATACTAGTCTCCAGATTATATAGAATTTGTAAAATTGCCAGCTGCAGCAAGGAGGGTGAGGGCCAAAGGAGTGAAGACGCTCTCCCTTCCCAGCTGTCCCACCTCATCCATGCAGATCTGGACTTGAAGGTGGGATCTCCATCTTCCTGGCATGATCCTTGCATACCTCTTCTTCCAATCTCCCCTCTCAACCCTCTTTTTTTTTTAAATTTACCTAATTGTTTATCCTCTTCTTTGTCTTTCTACTTTCACAATGCCAGCACTCTTTTAGGCCTCCAATTCAAAAACCCCACCAACTAACCAACCAGCTTTGTTAGCACTTCCCCTCATCATGAACACAGATCTCTCTTTTCCATGTCTCACCTCTTAGCTTGTTTGGAACACAGTTCATATAGGAGCTCAGAAATTAAAACAGTTGAAATGAGGTTAGAGGATGAGGTCAGATGGAGAAATCCCCATTGCTACTCAACACAGAGAGTTTTCATTATGGCAAAGTGAAGTAGTGCTAAAAATAGGTCTGAGTATGAAGCATTTTCAGTACCAAGACTCCTATCACTGCAAACCCTGGGAATTACTCCATGAATTTTCCCAGTGCAGACAGAGCCTTAAAAACACACTTTTGTGATCTTCTTTGGGAAAAAAAAAAAAAGAAAGAAAAAAAAATTAAAAAAAAGACCATGTCAAATATTCATAGAGCCATGAACCTTTTTACCTGCAGGGCAGATTAAGATAAACAAGCATGCCATGTATCAGGTTGTATTCTGGGATGGAAGAATCTACTGTTCTTTGCATGCTATCCAGCTTGCATCCATGAATTCTTTTGTAAGATTGCACTGAAATTTTCATTAAGCATTTGGGGATTTAAGCAATCATTTGTGTGTATTAAAATCAATAGTAACTTGTATCGTTCACTGGCAAGTCACTCTAACAGCATTATACAAAATGTTTTCTACCATACTGAATGAGTGATGATGGTATAAACCAGTTTTGAGGAAACTTTGATTGCATTAAGTGCAGGGTTGTTATTTTATTCTTAAACAGTCTTTACCAGCATCAAAGGGATGTAATTGAAATATGTTGCAATGATTTTAAACGTTGATGGCTGCTGACATACAATTTTACAAACACGCAGACAGAAATTAGGATTGCAGAGGCTATTACAGCTACAAATAAACTTTTAAGCTATTTAGGAATACATTAAAGGAAGGCAGAACGCTCAGAGGACCAAGCAGCTGACTCTCACAGCTTGTGATGAATAGGTAATAGCATAGCACACTTACTGCCAGGCAGAGAGGGTCTGGAAAAGCCAACAGACTCCCCACCCCCAAACCATTACTGATAAGACCTGATAAGACCAGGATTCCTGCCTGTATTGCACAGCCACGGAACTCCCAGGGTTTTCTGACGACCAGCTCTCGTAGTGGTCAAAGCGTTTCACCCCTGCCTTGCTGAGCCCTGGGCCTGAGGAAGTGTGCCCTCCCAGGACAGTGCAACGGCCCACGCATGTGTGCCTAAAGCTCCTGAACGTCAAGTCTTGCTCCACTGTGAGTGCTCCATGTGACATTTAACGTGAGTACAAGCTGGGGCCTCCTGCTGTAACAGAGGGACTGTGACAAGTCCCCTGCCTTGCGGTGGAAAGGGAAGAATCAACAGCCTCCTTTCAGGGTACAGAACCTCGAGCCTTTGCTAATATTGAGTTCCAAGCACACTACCAACACAGTGCCAATAAAGAAACCCTATTTTAACTGCAGTAGGATGAACATTACTTTCTAAATTTGTGCATTCCTCATGATTGTATACATGTCTGCGTGTATACGTAAAAATATTTTTATATAATCTCCAAGAACATCTGAAACAAGCAGAAGAGATGAGTGTCTTTCTCTACACACTGACCAGGGACTGACACATCACCCCTATGAGAGTCCCATCAGGAGCCACCCTAAGAACCCTTCTCTGCTTTTGGGTGGTTCCCTTCTAGACTAGCCAGCCAACGTTGGCTAAACAACCCCTACCAACGCTCCTCTAACACTGTTGTTCTCCAACAGGGTCCTTTATGCCTTCCCACAGTATGAAAACAGCTTTCAAAAGCTTTTTTTTTTTTGATGGAGTCACATTTTTTATGCTATACAAATACGTATTCTTGTTTAAAAAAAAAAAAAAGGAAAAAAAAAAAAGATTTCCAGGGTTCCAGGGGCTAAGAGTTTTTTATACTGGTGGCTCAAAGAGTTGGGGCCCTTTAGCCTCAAGAAGAGAAGGCTGAGGGGAGACCTTATCTATGTTTACAGATTCCTAAAGGGTGGGTTGAGGATGATTTTCAGTGGTTTCCAGCGATACAACGAGGGGGAATGGGCACAAGCTGGAACATGGGAAGTTCCACTCAAATATGAGGAAGAACTTCTTTACGGTGAGGGTGGCAGAGCCCTGGAACAGGGTGCCCAGGGAGCTCACGGAGTCCCCTTCTCTGGAGATCTTCAAGACCCGCCTGGATGCAAGTCCTGAGTGATGTGCTCTGGGCAACCCTGCTTTGGCAGAGGAGTTGGACTAGATCATCTCTAGAGGTCCCTTCCAACTCTGTCTAATCCATGAATGGTATACGCTGCTGAGGTATGTATTATACGTATAATTAATGATAGGTTGTTTCACTTTGCTTTTCAATCTGGGCTTCTGTGAGTTCGTCCTCAAAGGAATAAATAAAACTCCCTCCCCAAATTATTCACAAATAATATATACTGTGGCCAGATTTTCAAATTTCTCTAAATTGCATGGTAACAGTGATTTGGGTGCAGTTACAGCAGTTTACATCACTGCGAGACCTGACCGAAATGAGTATTTCGGGCAGTTTAGTAACACTGGTACAGGCTGTCCCCATTTGTTTAACAGCCAAAGTTAAGTGTGAATTTGCAAATAATAAACACGTTAATGACTATATTTATATGCACATGCTTCTATCAAAAATTCTAATGAGGCCCGAAGCACAATAATAAACCAGCAACAAAGCTGAATATTCAAGCCAGCGCGTAAGAGCAGACATCTTCCCACACTCGCCCACAAACGCAGATGGGGAGAAGTGACAGATTTGGGGGGACCATTTGGACTACGGTGTGTTTTGGGAGCGCCATACTCTCCCACCACAGCAGTTTTCTTGTGGTCCAGCACTGGCTGCAGTGGGGGTAGGAGGGGTTGGCACTAGGGAGGCTGCCTCGGGTTAAATCATGTATCGTTCTACATTAAACATGGGACAAGATGAAAAAGAGATGAATGTTTACACTATCTGTATAGATATAGGTTCAAAATATCATTCTGATATTAGTTGTATTGGAAGACTTCTCAAAGCCCTGTTACCTGTAAAAACAGAGCTCCCAGCATCTCAGATCACAAAATCTCAGTTGCACAGACAGGCAGCAATCCTTGCAACCTTTTCAGCAAAGTAAAATTTTACCTCATTAGTAGAAAATTAAATTGGAGTATGTACTTCTGCTTAAGCACTCCTGCTCGGCCATCCCCGAATTGAGTGCATCAGGCCAGCAGTCACATCCACGCTGGCAGCCCCACGAGTTACTACCATTTGTCACAACACAGAGAAAGGACCTGGAGTTTTGCAGTTGTTATGGCTACGTTAGCACCTTAACTTCTTTTAGAAAGTTATCAGGTATACCACAGAACGTGAAATACAGAAGGAATAACCCTCTGAGTTGTGGGGTTGTTTTTTTTACTGTTAAAGGTGACTAGGAATTCCACTTAAAACACCCGCATGGATGAATCCAATGTGTACATGCGAAAGTAACACGATCAAAACTTCAGTCGTTATTATTGTTTCCAGGTTTGTAAAACCTCCGATTCACTGAATGTGAGGGATTGCCAGCAATAGCTGTAATCTTCATTTTTAATTGCCAAGGAAGAAGTTTCACGGGGATTTAGTGGAAGCATTAAAACGCTTTGAACGTTTAAAGCGCTTCTCAGTACTAAAGCTTCATTAGCAGGTTAGCGACACAACCGAATACTTTTCAAAGCAACGGCCGCATAAAATAAAGGAATAAAACCCCGCTTTCCCCCTGTCCCTCCCCGAACCAGCCCGAGCGTCCCAGTCGGGACCGGGGGGGGGACGACACCGGCCCCTCGCTCCCCGCTCTGGCCGCTAGAGGGCGCCCACGCCGCGCCGCCGGGGCTCCGGACCTTGGCGGGGGGGGGGGGGAGCAGGTTATGGGAAAGAAATCGCCAACTACTACATTATTTTTAATTATTATTATTACGTCAAAGGCACCCTTGTTCCGCTGAGTGCTCTCTGTTTCCTCTTCTCCCCTTCCCAGCGTGAAAAGGTGGGGCGGCAGCGATTCCCACCCCAGGTTTGTAACCAGGAGGGGGATTTGAGGGGGAAAAATTGTTATCGCGCACTTTTGTAGGGACGTAACACAGACGGGCTCAACGAGGGCTGACAAATAACCTGCTTCCAGGAGGATGTTAAAAAGCCCAGGTATGTTAGCAGAATCAAGTCGGTACGCTCTGAACTTTGTGTAAGGTACCCCGAGACCAGCCTTAGCGTTTTCATAGCTCAGTTTGCCCCTGCGCTGGCAGAGATGTACAGTATTGATGTGCAAAGAAGAGAAGCGCTTGTGTCGGTGTCGGGGACAATTAAGGTCTGTGCTGCCGTGCCCATTAGCCAAGCGATGGGGAGCTGCTGGAACCGTTTAGTCATTCCTGTGGGGGATAAAGGACACGGATACCCTGTCTAGGGATATTGATTGAGAAGGACACAAACACTAGCTGGGATACTTTTTTCAGTGACACAGAAGTTAATGATTTAGTGATTCATACAAGAGGAGCCGCCTTGCCACCTTTGGTAATTGTTTGCATTGCAGATGGTGCTGTATGAAGTGACCTTGTCAAATTAGCAGAAGCCCAGAGCACCGTACAGCAGGTAACTCGCTGGCAAACTACGGAGGTGAGTTTACCCGTAAGTGAATCTCCACACACACAGAGACACACACGCACACTCCTCACTCTGTGTGTGTGTGTGTGTTTATCCTTGCTGAGCACAATTTCTAGGAGCTCTTTTTAGGACAGAGCTGCATTTCTGTTCTGCTCGTCCCATGCCTTCATGAAAGATCCCAGGAGGTCCAACTCTGACTTTCTGACAAGAAAACTAAATCCTGCTCTCCTCTCCTTTTTTCCTGCAAACACGGAAGCACAAAAGCAAAATTAAGAGACAAAAATCTCAGAGCAGTCCCTCTCAGAATCAACAGCAGAAGGCGGAGAAGGGAAGCTGCCTCACTGCTGGGGATCCACATGCTGTAGCACAGCACAGTTGCTCCCCAATTTGCTTGCGAGCCGCAAGCGCAGCAAAGCAAATGCAAACGTGAACTGAGCTCTCAGGGTAAGCACTGGGCTCAGCTGCAGGATTACAGGCCTCCAGAGACTGCTAATGGGCTACAGAGGCTGTCACCTGCAGGCTACTGCTCGGCTCAAATTCACACTGCCTGAAAGTTTTCGCCAGATGACAACTTGCTGGTGGTCTGCCTAGAATGAGCTGGTGCCCTCCCCTCTGCCTTAAAACTCGCTCTTTTAATTCACACTAACTTTGTTATTGTGTCTGGTTTATGTTTTCTTCTTACCTACATTGAGATTTTTTATTATTTTTTTTTTTAATATTTCATGCCTATCTAGTAGATTCAAAAACCACCAGTCTGGAGAGGACACTATTTGAAGCAGTGTTACTTAACTGCTCATAAAGTGAATGGTCCCTGTATTCAAAAGCATAGCCCTCCGTGCTGCTACAAGAAAAAGTATGTGAAAGCTTTTGTTTAGAAACAGCTGGATTTGCCTCTGGATGTGTAACATGTTACCCATCACATGGTAAAACGCTACACAAGGCAAAACAGAGCAGCCTTACAAGAAATGTGGCTGAGCATCTTCTGCCTACGTTGCCCTGGGGGGGGGGGGGGGGAATAATTTGATATTAACACATCCACAGGGATTTCTAGCTTTTCCATTAAAATCTTCAACATGAACAATATGTTTCATGGTGTCCATGTTTCTAACAGACTTTCAGGATAGAACCACCCTGTTCTCCTTGAAGCTAATGGAAGATTCACTGTTTAGATCAATTACATTCACTGTGTCCTGAAATATATGCATGCACCAGAGCACGTTGCTTCCCAGCACCCACTGCACCTCCCTCTGAAATACAGTAATTTATGAAGATGTCTAAGTAACAAGCTAGAGTGGGGCTCAAGCATTTTCTCTAAACCACTTCTAATTATTGCACTTAACTAAACTGGTGTGACTCCAGTTTAGTTTCAGTGGCATTACACCTGTGCAAAGCTAAAGCACCACTGGAGGTAAATCAGGCCCAAGACTTTAAAAGTCCCATCCCAGTTCCATGAGGCATTAATTAAGGTACCTCAGGAGTACTGGGTACTCAATCTCTTCCTTTTTCTTAACCCTAATTAAAGAAAATCTTTTAGCTAAAAGCAGAACTTCTTTGATGTGCGTTACTCGTATCCTACTCCCTCCCCCCGAAAATGTACGGTGTTAAGCACGTAAATCATCGAGAACATTACCCATCTAAAGGGAAGTGACAGATGACTGTGACTGCCATTAAATGTTTATTGCATCCCTGCCATGTAATGCAATTAGATGGCAAGGAACATGTAATGTGTATTGCTCTGGTGGGAGAATGGAGAAATTATTGGATTTTCTCTCTTAATCTATTTATATCTTGCAGTGGGGGCATTAGGTAGATTAAGCTAGGGACAGTGTCCCCATTTGGTATGCTAAGTAGTGTTTGTCACTCATTGCATTATACAGCAATAGCAGCTGTGAGAGTCCCGTGTGTTGCAATGATACTGAATCAGAGGGAAAATGGCTGAAGAAGTCTTCTGCTACCAAAGTGCTCTCCCAGTACCTATTCTGAAGTGCTTCTCTCAAATAAGGGGTAAAATTCCCTAAAAAAAAAATAAAAAAAAAAATCACTAAATCTGGTTATTTATTTATTTCTAGGGACTGATGCTACAAGAGTATCTAACCTGCGTGATATGTTGCTTTAATAAAACACCACTGCTCCTTCACCAGCGCTTTATATGCGGGTAGTTCTTCAGCCTCTGCTGAGGCTGAAAACTTCAAAGCTTAAAGAACTCAGCTTCACGACAGCTTCTGGAGGTCAGCGAGTTAAAAAGGATCTTCACGTTAAAGCGGGGACACGAAGCCACGAGAGGCTGTAAGCACAGAATAGCAAATGAAAGGACAAGCGAGCAGGATTCAACTTGCTGTTCTGGCTTTGCTACTGACACACACCCTTCATCAGTCAAAAATTATACCTTGTTATCTCTCGCGAACTCGGACCCTGTATTTTTCTAAAGCCCTTCTAACACGGAATTTGCAGCCTGGCTTCTGCAGCAGGCCCTGATGGGGCAGCAGGGTACTTATGCTGCTGTGGCTTCTGCCACGCCATAGCCCTGGGATCACATCCCGCTTTGCGGTGGTCCAGTCCCTGCAGTGGCAAAGGTTCGATAGGGATCTGTCAGCAGGTGGTTTTCCCAAAAGTTAATTACTCCTTTGAACATATGATCTCAAAACTGTCATCACAAGTTTGCTAATTCAGGCTTCCTCCACAGATTTCTAGGGTTTCCTGACTTGTACCTAGCGATGGTTGCTAATGAAAAAGCTAAGTGGCCAGCTGTGGCTCCTTAATACAACCTCACATAATTGCTGCTCTAACATCTTTCTCCTCCAGCCCTGGCGTTCGTCCCTCTGAGGTGATGGATAGGTAGCCCTAGAAACCAACGGCCTTTGTTCATGCACGGATAGATTTAACACGTTCAGAAGCAATATGGGGCTTCTCCGAGACATCCTACTGATGCACTTTCACCCTACACTGTAGCAGCACCATTAAAATCTTACTCAGAGGCTGAACTCGGTGCTTGCTCCCCATGTTGGAGCCATGGGATTAGCCCAGCACAGCCCCTGGTGTCTTCATGATTTTCCTGAGCCCATGTCACCCCCCTTTTGCTCTACGTGTACAGGAGCACGTCTGGGTTCCCTCGAGCCCTGTTCACCTGCTCTTCGTGCTTCAGTAATCTCTGCTGCTCTGCTGTGGTTTCCTAGAAAACTGGGGGAGAACGTAGCCATCTGCCCAGGCACATGGCAGAAGGCACTGGAAGACGACGACTCCCTATGTGACAGCCAGCGTCCTCTATAGACACATACCGGGGGAAATGAATCACAGAATCACCAAATGGTTAGAGTTTGAAGGGACTTGAGAGATCATCGAGTTCTAAACCCCCTGCCAGGGCAGGGACACCTCCCACTAGAGCAGGTTGCTCAAAGCCCCATCCAGCCTGGCCTTGAACACTTCCAGGGTTGAGCTTTCCACAGCTTCTCTGGGCAACCTGTTCTAGGGCCTCACCACCCTCACAGTGAAGAATTTCTTTCTTGTGTCTATCCCCCCTCTTCCAGTTTAAAACCATTACCCCTTGTCCTTTCACTGCACTTCCTGACAAAGAGTCCCTCTCCAGCTCTCCTGTAGCTCCCTCCAGGTACTGGAAGGCTGCTATGAGGTCTCCCCGGAGCCTTCTCTTCTCTCAAACTGAACCCCTATGCAAAGCCCTGGCTGCCAACCCAGCATCATCGTACACTGTCATTTATCTTGTTAACTGCTCAAGCTCTGCTCTCACTGATGGCTGATGCCTGGGGTGACGCTTGGAGCTGCTGCCACCTCTTGCGGTACAAAAGGCCAAGTGGGAGAGAAAAGTCTGTGCAAAGAAAGCTCCATGACGCTCCATCTTTGCCGGGCGGGCTGGCAGCACTGCATTACTCTTCTTATGCCTGCCATAGGTGATATTTCAGGGGGGACTGAAGACACTCCACTTCAGTAACAGATCTAGGCTAAAAACTCAGGAAAACAACAAGGACTATTGGGAACTCACTACTTGGCCTGAGGAATCTGGGAGCCGTGACTAAACTGAGCTTCAACTCAAAGGTCTCCTTAATACATTAACAAACTAACAGAAGCGAAGACCTTCCATGGAGCCTTCTGCACCTCTCCAAGATGAAAGGATAGGAAGAGTGGAAAGCTCCTCTGCTGGGGGTGGGCAATTACCAGTGCCCAGCAAAGCCTGAACCGTTCTGCTGCTTTCCAAGGGCTTTGTAGCAATTCCATGCTCGCTCCTTTCCCTTTGTCAGGTGAAATACTTGAATTGCTCTGTCTGATGATGGGATATATATTCACAGTGAAAGTCCCAGTCCTTCCCACAGTGTTATTTTTACATTGAGCATAGGAAGACTAAAAGTTTCTGACTGACATCTTTTCATTAAAGGGAGAAAAAACTGCACACATCTATCAAATCTCTAGAAGTAATAATGTAATATGATTATTGCTAAAAATAAGATCAATTTATGGTACAAAAATCAATTCTAGCAATTTCCACTGCTAGATATATTGCTTTTATGTCCTTTTGTGTACAGTACTTCAACTAACTGAAAACTGACACTCAAAAGTTCTCATAGGAACAGCTCAGCTTTTCAAGATACTAATGTTAAAAAAAAAGAAAAGTATTTTCTCAAGCTATTACAGTGGACCAAATGGAGCCCTCCTGGAAAAGAGTACAATATAAAGTCAGCAGAGCTGCAGATGTTTGTACTCAAGCAGAACCTATCCATGCAGAAAGACTCGGTCTCCTCGTATTTCCTAGGGCTGCAGTAATTTGATGGCAGATAACTAATCTGTGACATATACAGGCAAAGCATATATTTTCTTGAATTAAGACAAAGGAAACTCATTCTGTCTGCCTCTCAAATTTGAGAGATTAATAGTATTACGAAGGAAGGGTTTTATTACTACATGTAAATCAGACTTGGAAAACCAAAGATGGGAACAATACTTCATCTTCTTACAGAGCCAGCTGAACACCACTTTGTGAATTGGCAAGTCATTGCTTTTTGATATTTTTTGGTACTGCAGTGCATCTGCAAACCAGTCTGATTATCTTTTTGGTATTTGATAATACGGTACTAAAGGCACAAATGAACAAAAGGCAGCCAGGGACTTATTTGTGAATTATACAATATTGGTATTCAGTAATTAAGCCTTAGAATTAGTTGGGAGAGGAGAGTATTAGACTTCAAAATTGCTCTACTGAGTACAATATTTGTCTTCAATGTCAAATACATTTATTCAACTGAATCATGCACATCCGTTTCCAAGCTTTGAGACTTTATGCCTACTGAAGGCCTTGAAAATGACTGACTCCAGCTGAAGACAAAAGCATTTACCATACACTCACAGCTGAATCCCCAGCCCCTTTTGCTTCCATGACTTCAGCACCCAGGCAAGCCTGCAAGAATTGAATCCCTACTCCTTAAGCACAGGAATATCTTGGTTTATGTAATCTCATGTAAGAAATGCTCGTTTCCCTGACTCCCTATTTGACAGTAGGCTTCTGCAGGTAAATGGTTACCAAGTGTTCAATCTTGTTTCTGCTGAAGCCAGTTTATGAAAATTCCACTAACTTCACATAGAGCTGTCAGACAGTAAATGTTCTTTACAGACTGCTAAAATTCAGTGATTTGCATCTTATCAAAGAGGTTTCCATCAGACTATAAATTTAGCTGAAAACAAAAGAAATTTTGGGCAACAAAGAGAGGAATGTCATCGTGAAACTGATGCAAGGGACCATAAAACATCTGGAAGATGTTAGCGCCTGCATTGGCTGTAATCACAGAACATGCTATCTACGCTCTGAGAGCCAATTCTCCTTGACTTAAAGGGGAGAGAAAAAGTCAGGCGAGATAGTGGATGTGTTGTTACCTAGCCTAAGCTGGCACTCCTTGTGCAAGCACTGATAAAATGCCAGAGGGAGGCTTTGGCTCTCCAAAGGGCAGGCAGACAGACAGACAGCCTAAGGCTCCTTTCCACCGTCTCTGAGTGTCACCACTGACAGTCACTCCAGAAACATGGTGCGTGCTCAATCCCAATAGTCGAGCGCTGCACCGCCTCCCACTGCTTACCACCTCCCCAGATACACCTTGAGGAGGGAGGAACCACTCTCTCCTTCTGACTTACCCTCCTTTTCCACCCACTCCACCCCCATTTTCAAAAAGAAACAGTTTATGTGAAGCCTCACAGATTTTACTGTTATTTTTTTTTCCCTCCGCTAGTGAGATTTTAAATGCTCAGATGTTTTTTCTCTAAACAAGTATTTGCAGTTATAAAAGAATAGCACACATTCTAGAATGCCTAGTGTAGAGGCAGAACGCAATGGAAGAAATTGTGATGACCACAGGGGGAGAGCACACTAACATGTTTCACGTACTTTTGTCTCTCCTCTCCTCTGACATTCTCCTGTGCCCTCCAAGCGAACTGACAATCAGCACGCCCCATCCTGGTCTGTAAAGGCAAACTGTGCTCTGCCATTGAAATGGATGGTGCAGGGCTGGTTCACTTGTAGCTTCACATTGGTATTCACTCAGCGCACCAGGTGAAGTCCTGTCCTGTCCCTGCCTAGGAAAGACCTAATGGAGGTCTTTCCACCCACTGTGGTGGAGGCAAGGTTTGACCTCTGCCGAGTCCTTCCTCCCCTTCACGCCATCACCGCTGCTTAGGTACCAGCCCCACTTCACAAAACTCCTCAAGCCTCTACCTGCACCAGGCTACTGATGTTCCTTTTAACTTGTTTTCTTTTAAGAAAAATCTGCCTTTTATGTGCAGCGTAAGTCAAAGGTGATAACAGAGCCCTTCAGATTTGTGTTTCCCAAACCCAGTAACTCAAATGTGCATTTCAAAGTAACCACAGTAATTCTGAATGGCACTAAAAAATGGCAGCAAGAAGATAAAGTAGTGGCAAAAAATGAATTATCACATTCTTCTTCACAAGTTACCGACCACCTTATTTCTTCCTTAGTTTTATTTACAATCCAGTCTGAATATTATTCAGCTACGTTTGCCGTTTGCCAGTATTCACAGAATTATTTTCATGGAAAATTTTTATGTACACTTTACTCCCCAACTCTCTGTGTTGGCAATATACCATTTCACCTGGCAAGGCATAGAAGATATCAAGAGCCATGCCTGCTTCCTAGTGCTAGAAGATATTAAATCATAAGTTTGCTGCTGACACCCCTCTGATGTGCAATAAATTTTTAATACAAATTTTCAGACAAATGATCAATCACACCACAACTCAATGGACTTTAAGGATTCACAAATAATTTCAATACTACTTTATCCTGATGCTGAAAAATAGTGGTGAGGATGACCAAAAGAGTCACAGAAATTAAAGCTGGTGACATACTGACAAATATGCAAATCCTCATGAATGCTTCTGTTTGCTCTGGGAGATAAAAAGCATTACAACTAATGACAGCATCAGCCTTATCAACAACGTCCAGAGAAACAACAAAATATTTGGATAGCTGTTGGGACAGGTTCTGAAAATATTCTGCAGAATTCAGGCAGAAACTTTTTAGAAAGGGTTCCTGGGGGTTGGTTTTCTGGGGAGATAGGCTGGTCTCCTGACTTGCAGGACCACCACCAGAGGCAAACTGACTGCTCCGTCAAGAACATCTTTCAAAATGATGTGCAGAAACAAAATACAACAATGAAAAGCATGAAGATTAACTGAAGGTCTTAGAAACTTCAAGAAGATACAAATTTAATTCTAGACTATTTGGAAGAAGTGAAGGGAGGAAGGAGCTGGGGAATGAGGCACAGATTAACTTTGAGAATTGTTTCACATAGTAATAGGAAGAAGAAGAAATTGGAAGGAAAAGCTGAGGCTATGCTAGAGTGAATTTAACATGCTTTAACATATTTCTGCTTTCATTTGGTTTATGCTTAGGGAATAGCTACAACAGACAGCTACAATGGATGTTATTTAAATACGAAGCAGAGAGGAAATCCTAGCGGCATGCCTTTTGAAAAAGGAAGGAAAAATGCCAGTTCTCAATTACATGTTCTCATTGGTCAAGTCTACGTACAATATAGTTTACACAACGCTCCAATGTTGCCTGAACATACTTCTGTAGCCAGAGAGCAAGCCAACAGTAGAACTAGAGACTCACAATGACTGGAGAGCTCTGCCCCCCGGGTTCAGGTCCCATCGCACCCTTCACTGACACAAATTTGCCAACGAAGCCTTGAGTATCAGCATGTGTATATGAAGAATTTCCCAAATTTTTTAAAAGTAGCATTTTTTTATCCTTCTGTTGGGGTTGATGCCAAGAAAACTGGCAAGGATTGGATTAGTTAAAATACATATGCAAATGTAACTAAACTAATGGCTGCAAGAGATTAAGACAGTCAAATTTGCTGGTGTATAACTGGGAATGGATGCTTCTCTCCTCATTCTTCCAAAAGCTCCCCTCCCAACAGGAAAGTTTAGAATAGAATAGACTCTTTCAGTTGGAAGGGACCTACGATGATCATCTAGTCCAATTGCTTGGACAGTTCAGGGCTGACCAAAAGTTAAAGCAAATTATTAAGAGCATTGTCTAAATGCCTCTTAAACACTGATAGGCTTGGGGCATCAACCACTTGCCTAGGAAGCCTGTTCCAGTGTTTGACCACCCCATTCGTATGTTCTGGAGTATGTTTTGGAGACTCAGGCTGTCTAAAGGCATCGTTTAGTATTTCACACTGCAAACCAATACCAGGTATGGTCCATTGTTCCCCGCAACAGACACCCTTAATGTTCTGCTGCATCTTTACATACTTCCCGTGAAACAACAAAACTGCACTTGTTAGAACATTTAAAAATGTTTTTGCCTTTACCCATCAAGATGCAGCACTCTGGCAGGCTTAAAAAGAAAAGAATAAAAGTTTCTAGAACTGCAAGGCACATGTAACTCCTGTATCATTAGTGATGACTGGAAGCCTTGTGAATAAGGATCAATGCCAAATTGGTACTTCCCGAACATCGTATCCAATGGACAGCAATGAGATAACATTGCTGCTCACTACATCAAGTGTCTATGTTGTGGCAAGCAGGGATGAAACTTCAGTTTACAGTTAGTTCTCCTCCAGAGTACGCCTACCTTTTCTTTACTTCTCGTGATGCCCATTTAAATGGTGCTATTACATTCCAGAGAAAATAAACCCACCATTTTGCCAGAGTCATGGCTTTACAGTATGAGAAAAACTAGAAAGCATCACTCAGTTTTCACTCCAGAAAGCTGTTGATGTCCCTATACTTGATTTTCAACATGTTACTAATATGCAATTAACCGACTAATCTAACATTATAAAATATTCCACAGAAAGACAAAGACTGTTACGTGAAGCGCAGTATCTCCCTGTCACCAAAAGCAGGCAGTTCTATTAGGTAAGTGATTCCAGTTCCCAGCTCAAGCATTTCTTCTACCACATATAAATTAAGTGAAAAAGATTTATTTGCAGTATTAAGTACTGCACCATATATTAATTGGCTGAAGCAGATTTATTATGTACTAGACAGATAGATTTGAAAACAGCCTTTTAAGACAACACAAGTATGTGTAATGATCTCAGTATCAAAGCAAGATTTAGAGCAGTAAACTATGTAATAAAATACATTTAAGAACAGAACAAGATCTTAAAGTCTTTTTCCTACCCTCCACAAATGAATGACATTTCTGAATTTAATTCATGCCTATACAAAGGACCCATGCAAGATCTCATTGACACCAAATTCTCACTAAAAAGTTTTAAGCAAGACATAAGTGGTGTGTAAGTCACTCTTCATCCATTAAAAATTACAATATTACACCAAAGAGAATGGAATGTCCTTAGGACAATATAAAAAACTGCAACTCAATTTTCCCTGATTTTTATCAGCAGTTTAAATTCTTCAATAATCTGACCTTGAACGTAACAGACAAGTAAAAGGCAGCCCTGACCAGTTTAACCCTAACAATGTTTTGCACAGGGACAGAATAAAAGCGTCTCTCTGTGTAGAAGTCCTAGTGAAGCTACTTGAAGAGCAGCCAGATGATGGACAGCCCAAGGTGAGTGCACCTCTATCGTTTTTCTCCTCTTTTCATTTTGTGCAGTCCATACTACAGCATTTGGGTGAAATAATCTAATATCCGTTGCTTTATATATATACACAAATATATAAATATATATATATATATAATCTCCCTCTCTCTCTTTTTTTATATATATATATATATACACATAGATATAGATTTATATCTTTCTGATTTGGAAGAAGGGGGGGGAGAAACAGAAGGAAGGAACACAAATCTTCCTTTGCCAGATAAAACCAGTACTGAAAAATTAACCACCAAAAAAAAAAAAAGACGTGAAAATTGTTTTGAGTTACTTTGCTTCACTAATTTTTGAACTCTCTATTCAGTGAAGACCAGAGAATGAAGTTCAGTGGGAAAAGCCTGCCTAGGTGTTTGCACACAAGCAGCAGAAATATGCCACGCGCCAAAATCCCAAACTGTATCTTGGCCAAGAGCAAGCCCTGTTTCTCCACCTGTTTCACAAGTGCCTAGCACAGGCTATCCCTGCAGTGGAAAGCACAAGAACATCATTCCCTTTACAGCGCCACTGAGAACAGGCTCCCCGTGTCTGAATGGCAAAGTTGTGCCTCGCACCACGTGCCTTTGCTGAACAGCAGGGATTTTTGTTTTGCGTGACCTTCTGCAGAAGGTGCAGGGCTCAGCTGGCCTCCCACAGAAACGTCGCGCAGCTTCTCACAGTAAAGGCACAAAGCATTACCCACTGGAGCAGCACCAGTCACCCGTACCTGGGGCAATTCTTACAGGATTTGCTCATCAGGGCATCCCGGAGGCTGTGTGTAACACACAAGCTGTTACATGAAGCCTGCAAAGCGCCAGGTCAGGGGAAAGAAGAGGAAGAGGGAGGAGGATGGAGTTCGTGCATGGGCAGAGACGCTTTTTGAGCAAAGCACGGAGAGGGTTAATCACAGCCAGAAAGCCAGGGGTACTTTAAAAGCTACTGCCACAAAGTGCTATTTTGTACCTAATAATGATTTGGATGAAGCTCAAACTCTTGTTCTACACTTTCAAAAAGCAAAGGGGTTTTTGGCCACTTGTCAAAATGTTGCCTTCTTGGCTGTAGTTTGGGGAGTCCGTTTTCCTTCTGGGACCAGTCAAATGAGTGCAAGTGCTTGGGACATACCTACCCAGGATTTCAACCCTGCTTCTCAACTTGTGGGGAATGTGGTTTGCCTCTTAAAGCATATTTTGTACCAGTACTGTTGCACCCTGGTAGTAATCTGTGCCATTTCTGAGATTCAAACACCAATTTGGACCCAAAGGTATATGACAAAGTAGTCAGAAAGATGTTCTCAAACCCAACAGCAGGCAGAAATTTCATTTAGCCTGAAGAAGTTCACCAGCTCCACCCTGTCCAGAGAGGCACTCAGTGTCAAAGGAAAGCTAAAAACACACAGCCTTGTAACACGGGTCATCACTTCCTAATTTCTGTAAAGCAATAATGCCAAAATACAGGTAAGAGTTTCTGAACATCAGTGGAATCCCAGACTGATGTGAAGTCCTAGGAGGGAGGACCCAGTGGAGCCAGGGTAAGGTGCAGCCCAACCAGAGAGCAGGGACTTTGCCCAACTCTACTATGGGACAGTTGAAGAAAAATGTCTGCTGGTGAAGCCCCAGTAACAGCTTTAAGAGGAGTACCCTTAGGTCAGTTGTTATTTACCCCCCCCCCCCCCTTTGAATTATGTTAGCCCCCTTCCACATCATACATCAGCCACCTTGGCAACCTGCAGAAGCCAGGCAGAGGGCTAAGCAGCAACAGCTGTGGCAAAGGCCTCGTAACAGCTTTTATTTCACTGGTAAACACATCATCAGCACAGACACTTGGCAGGTGCACCCGCTTGCAAGCACCCAGAGGCTGGCGGGCACACTTTGGGGACAAAGAAAGCTGAGTCAGCAGGACCTGGTGAGGGTTCTGCATTTTAGACATATTGTCCAGGTAACCCTGCAGTTTTCTTACAGTATCTCAGAAGGTTATTCCAGCTGTTTTCTGGGTGTTCTCCCATCCAGGGAGAACCAAGCAATGGGTTTTCTAGACACATCCTCCAAATGACAAAATAAAGAGAATCTGTACTGTAGATAAAGAGAATGTGTTGTAGATGTCCGTCCTTCAGTGCAAACAACATTTCATAAACACCAGAGTCTGAGTGGCCATTACTTAAAATCCAGACCGGTAATAGAACACATAATACGACTAAAAAATTACAACAAGGGGAATTGACTTGCCTGTTTCATGAGCTGAGAAACGCAGCAACATCTCCCCTGAGTTTCATGACAGCTAATAAAAGTGCAAGAGCTGAGCGAAACCACTTCTGTGTTGTCGGATGTATCTCTTTACAGCCTGATTTTGTAGTTCCCTGAAGGAGGCCAGAGCTCCAGAACAGGCAGCAAAGCCATTCGCCCTCTGGGCACAGGCAAAGTCCTGGCCCAGTACACGATGCCCCTCTGACAGCTCCAGACCAGTATCTCTAGTCCATTCCACTCCCTTCAAATACAACTGGTGCCCACAGATGAATCACACAGAATCACAGAATGATATGGGGTTGGAAGGGACCTCCGGAGATCATCTAGTCCAACCCCCCTGCCAAAGCAGGTCCACCCAGAGCAGGTTGACCAGGAACATGTCAAGGTGGGTTCTGAATGTCTCCAGAGATGGAGACTCCACCACCTCTCTGGGCAGCCTGTTCCAGTGCCCTGCCACTATTAAAGTAAAGAAGTTCTGCCTAATGTTTAGATAGAACTATCTATCTATGTTCAAGCTTCTGCCTGTTACCCTCTTGTCCTGCCACTGGGCACCAATGAAAAAAGACTGGCCCCATCCTCTTGACACCCTCCCTTTAAGTATTTATAGGCATTGATCAGTTTCCCCCCTCAGTCTTCTCTGCTACAGGCTAAACAGACCCAACTCCCTCTGCCTGTCCTCATAAGAGACATGTCCCAGGCCCCTAATCATCTTTGTAGCCCTTTGCTGCATCTTCTCCAGCAGTTCCCCATCCTTCTTGAGTCAGGGAGCCCAGAACTGGACACAGTGCTCCAGATGGGGCCTCACCAGGGCAGAGGAGAGGGGCAGGATGACCTCCCTTAACCTGCTGGTGACACTCTTCCTGATGAGCCCCAGGAAGCCATTGGCCTTCTTGGCACGAGGGCCCTTCTCTTGAGTAACGGCACCAAGGCTCTGAGGGACCTCCAGCTGTGCAGATCTGAAGCAGGCAGCACTGCAGCACTGCTCGCTCCTCTCAAACCCAGCACAGCCCCATGGGGGCACGGGGACAGCAGCAGAGCTGCAGCCCTTCACCTTCACTGCTAAAACAGTCTTGGAAAGGTTCTGTCAAGTCTGTCTATCCAGCAGGGATAAAAGGAGGCTTTTAGGAGGGTGGAGAGTAATAAAGAAAAGCCATGTGAGGGGTGTCATTAAGAGCTACATGAACTCACACACTTAGGCGAGGAGCCTGGAGAAAACACGGTGGCATGGAGAAAAGCAGGGAGGGCTCGCCCTCAGAGGCGCTGGCAAAACAGGACCAAAAGCACTGCGGGACAGGACTTCTCCCAACTGGACTTTTGCGGCCAGCTGTTGTCCTTAGCACAGAGAGCCAAAAATCAGAATTAGGAGCCCCACTCCCAATTTTGTCTGTACCAGCAGCTTACTGGATACCCAATGAGGACAAGCAGCAAAGATGAGGTGGGCCAGCAGCAGCTAGGCTGCTCACAAATCAGACTGTGGTGTAAAAAGCCAGCACCCGCTTCCTACATTCCCCATAGCCTTTTGATGGAAACAAGCAACACCAGCCATTTTCATCCCACAAATTACTTCCATGTTTTCTGTGAGCCCACCAGAGGGGAATTCCTGTGTCTGCTCACTCTCCAGTCCTTCCTCCCGCTCCTCTGGTTTCCATCTAAAAATGGAGATAATTATACTTGTCTCCCTCTGATATGTTTTTCCTACTGCAAATAAAAATGCACAACATTCACTCAAAGGCTTCTGAGGAGCATGATCTGAGATTTCACTATGCAAAGGCATCCTTTCTCAGGGGGCATTGGCTTTGTACTTCATAGCCAAGGATGGCCTTCATTAATTTAAGTAGTATAAAAAGAAAACATGTTTAAGAAAATAATGTGGAATGAAATAATACACTGAATATTCTTCCCAAATTTTATTATGCAGAGTTTTTAAGTTATTGGATAATTTTTTAATCCACTGTATCATGTTTAATGTTCTACCAAGCCAAATCCATAGATACCCCCAGCTCTTTACATTTCTTCCTTTATTAGCATAATATACTGGGTCAAGTGTGACTACTGTTTATTTTAACTCTGCGAAATTGATCCCAGCTTCATATTTTTGAGAAAGATTGGTCCATTTTGGTACATTTCCAGAATAAATCCTGCCTGTTCTTTTAAAGTGGGATAGACTCTTGACATACCACCATTGTGACTATGGAAGGCATTTCTGGCACACGTAATGAGTGATTGACTTCCCTGCTTATTTTCATAGTGATAAATACGTGCTACCATTAGGCGGAAAAACAAAGTGTTCCCCAAAAATCTCTGCTAAGCACATTTTGGAGTTAATGGGTTAGTATAGATACATCATGCTCGCTCTCTGTGCTAAGAGGTATTTGATTCCATGAAATTCACTTACTCCCACATAATTTAAACCGCCAAATTGGAACACTGTATTTTCCCTTTTCTGCCCATGTAAAAAGAGCAGGCAATCTTGCCAAGGTTAACTATACAATCTTGTTAGGTTTCTATAGATTTCATTAATGTCTCATAAAAGAGAATCAATAAAACTCCTTGCATGCCGATATAAAAAATGACCTTTCAATTTACTCTTTCAGATACAGAAAAAGAAATGTAATCAATAGACATCAAAACTTCTCTGATGAGAGCTCCTGCAACAGAGAGTTTAGATTAAGAATTCCTCAGAGAACTTATGTTCCCGCTCTGAACTCCTTCCTAAGGCACTGGTCTGATCCTATTGGGAAACTTTGGTGGGACTACTCATTTGAGGCCACAACCTTGCAAAGCTGTGTGTTAGAGGCGAGGGATTACTCACACACTGAAACACAGACTCTTGCAGAACTGTCGTCATGCTTCAAAGGTTAATAGGACCACTCACAAGAGAGGGGACTTTCACAGAACTCTGCCTTTACTCCCATTTATGCTTTAAATTTTCCTTTTATGTTTTTCCACAGGTATGAAAACCCCACAGTGCTTAAACTGACTTTTTTGGTTCCTTCTATGGGAACTGACAGCTTAGAGTACCCAGCAAGCACACCAAAACGATACCCACCTCAGCATCCCAACAGGACAGACACTGATAACAAACAGCTCTGCCCTGGCAGCAGCGTTAGCACTCAAAAACAAGGGCCTCATATGTGACCTTTTGAAAAGACTTTCCATCTATTTTCCTCCAAATACCTCACTTAGACAGCTTGTGGGATCCCATTTTATATTGTCTTTGGGTTTTACAGTTTCCTCTTGCATCCAAAGATAATAATGACCCTCTGATATCTTTTTCTAGTGGCTAGATGGACCAATTCAGAAAATTGTTCCACATGCTCCCCTCCCACTTCCGCAAGATTTCTCAGGTGGGCAAGGAACAACCTCACATTAAATAACAGAGGTACTTTAAAAACAAGACAAAAAAAAGTTAATATTGCCACCAAGTTGTCTCTTGATGTTGTTCTGTTTGGTTTGTGGCTTTTTTTTTTTAAATATTCCTCATAGTCCCAATATCATAGGTAGTTCATATTGATAATTACACATGTATTTAAAAAAAACAAAACACAAAAAGAGCCCAAAAACTTCAATTCACGTGACTTTTCTTTGGATATTCAAGGAGTTCTTCTTCCCTGCTTCCCTCAGCTCATACCAAATCATCTTCCAGCCTGATCTGAGGATCAGATCCCGTCCGCCTTGAGCCCTCCCAAAATGGAGCGGTTTCTTTATCACCATCTTCCCTTCCTTGCCCCAGGCATCATGCATAACATGCTTTGGAAACATTTAAACAGACCGCTTGCATGCATTTCTGTCTTGTGGTTTTGAAGTGGCTAGTAAATACATACTGCTCTACTCCCCCAAAATATTTTTTTATTATTTAGCCGGAGGATCAAAACAGCATCTTTCTCCAGTCTTGAATCCCACAGATAAGTTTGTTCCCATCCCAAGTTTTCATGCAAGAGAGAAGAATGTTTAGTCTATACCTTGTGTTTATAAACATGTATTTTGCGGGAAAGAGGATGCTTTAACTTCTTTATACAATGTAGCATTTGTCTTACCACCCAGGGAAATGAAAATAAATATTGTAGTGTATTCAACCCCTTAATTCTCCAAACATGTATTTTTCCACTGTTACTAATTAATCATAGAATCAGAGAATCATTTAGGTTGGAAGGGACCTTAAAGATCATTGAGTTCCAACTCCTCTGCCATGGGCAGGGACACCTCCCACCAGACCAGGTTGCTCAAAGCCCCATCCAGCCTGGCCTTGAACCCCTCCAGGGATGGGGCATCCACAGCTTCCCTGGGCAACCTGTTCCAGTGCCTCACCACCCTCACAGGAAAGAATTTCTTCCTAATATCTAATCTAAATCTCCCCTCTAATACTTGAAACTGCTAATCCTAACAGGTTCATTTTGTGATGTTTTAACTTTCCATTGCCTACTTTGAGAGAAGACAATGAGGACAATCAAGTGTTATTTTTGTTTTTGTCAACATCCGTTAAGACAATCAAATATGACTGGTCATTGCCGTGGCCTTGATAGCACAGAAACCTGCTGAGAAAACTTCACCTCAGGTTTTGATCAGAAGTAGGGTAGGGATGTTCTGGGAACAAACAACTGCAGAGCGGGGGCAATGTGAACATACAGGCTTTTCATTTTAATTATGAAGTCTTTGCATGGGTGGGGTGGTGGGTGGCTGCAAAAACTTCTGAAGAAAAATTTCTTTTTAAAAAATAAAAAGCCCCAAACAACTAGTAGTCATAAAACTAGCATTTTACCCAATACTTGCCATTCTAGATACCTGTCTTTTCTTTAGGTTCTCTTAAGCGGGACAAGATCTTGTAAAGATACAAACATTTCCCCCTTCATTTTAGTGGCAAAGAATCTCTTTGATGTATTTGATGTTCATCACTCTCTGATGTATTTTGCAGTGTCTGCACCTTTTTTCCATTTTTTTTTTTAAAAAAGCATTCTTAGAGTCATGGAAACTTTTTCTGTCCAAACAGACAAGATAGAAATCTCTCCACCATGAATAAATACAGCCTTACAGAAATCCTCACTGGTGACGACCCTCAGCTGGCGCAGAACTCAGGTACCCGCTGAACTCAGGGAAGCTGTGTGGGTTTACACAAAATGAGAGGCTCAGTTGCAAACACGTTTTGTGAAGGCCCACTCTTCCACTTAGAAAGTTCACCTATCTGAGCATAATCAGAAGTTTCAAAACTTAGAGCCTGTGGGCTGAAATTTATTAGGAACAGATGGGGCTAAGTGGCACACACAATCTACCTGTGCACCTAAATACAGTTATATATATATAATTGTAAGCCTAAATAAACCAGCTGGTATCCATTTCCTTCCTAATCAAAACATGTTTGGCCTTCTCAAATTTCAGACCTATGCATAGCTGCTGCAGCTACTTGGTTTCCATACACACAAATCATACCTGGTGGCCCTCAAGTCATGAAAACTCGGTGTTGCACAAATTCTCATAAATAATTTTGGGTCCTATAGGAAGACTCATGCTGTCAATTAGAAAACGGCAGCAGCTGAAATCTAAAGGTCAGATCACCTAAGACAAAGGAACCCACCATTTGATAATCAACCCAGAGCACAAGTAAGAAGAACTGACTTTTGAAGGCTGGGCTACTGTCAGGTAAGCTCTTACCCTTGCAGGTAAGTGCATCTTCCTGAACAGTATTTCGTGGTCAGTAACACGTTTCCTTGGCAAGAGACTTGCATGAGCCTTTATGCTGGGTTTGTGGGAAGGAAACACGCAGGCTTACATAAGTTATTTCAGTCCAGAAATTCCTTGTGGTTAGGTAATTATATATACTAATAATTTCCCAATGACAGTGTCTGGATGCAGCCTGCACATACACATAACAAAGCAACTGAATGTTGTTCCTGCCCTGCAATGTTCTCAGGCAGTGACTCACGTTTCAATGCAAGTTCTCATACTACAGAAAACTAAGAACTTGGACTTCAGCTTTCCCGAATCAAAGCACTGCATTCAGGTGAACCCCAGTGAACTCTAGAAACAACCACCTCCTCCATATTTTATAGTAACGCCTTTACAAATGATAGATATATATCCCTAGGTGTTATCTAGGATGTTGATAGGGATAGTTTATGCTGATCACAAGTATCAAGTGACACCACGTGTTCATATACTCATATAGTGATGTATCTTAAAATACTGACCATCTAAAAGCAAGGCAAAGTTAGATGAAATCTGATCATTAAAGAGCATGATGGGGTTTTTCTATTTTTTTTGCTTGTTTAGTTGCTGGGGTGTTGGTTTTGGTTTTTTTGGTTTTGTTTTTTTAAGGACTGCTTTACGCAATACCTTCCCTGGTACATTTATTTTCTAATATGCACAAGCAATAATAAATAGGCCAGTATTTGTATTTATTTTTCAGGTGCTGTTTCAGAAAACAGGCAATACAACGGTTTTTACCTTGCACTGTGGGTAAGAGTTGCTTTGCTCAAACAAATTAAACTTCACTAGCTAACAAAAAGCAATCAATAGTGTTTTAAGATTAATTTTGACTTTGCAGGCCATGTGGCAAATGCAATTCCCTGCTAATGTACTTCCATGGAAGTGCTAAAGTCCACGGCTCAAAACTTCGACAAAATGAACCAGACTTTCTTTCTTTTGATGTAGAGAGAGAAGAAACAGAAAGGGAAGCAAATATAGTAGAGAGTCCTTACGGTTTTTTAGTCAAATAAGAGCCCTCTTCATAAGTTGGGAGTCAGAAATCCATTTGTATAAGCCCACCAAAATCCAAAATGCCTAGATATTGTAACAGCAGAAATCTTGGGAAAATCATATTAAAGTCAGACACATCCCCAAGAGCTGGAACTATCAGAACATCCCAAAAGTTTTGCTTGATACAGGTTTTTGCTTGTAGAAATGACCACATGCAATCATTTTTTGCCCTTACCTAACTCAGAAAACATTAACGGCAGGTTAGCGTGACAGATTTGCCACAGATCTTCATCTGCCTCCTACAAAAAACAACAACAAACAAACAAAAAAAACCCACCCACAAACAACACCCTCTGCTGAGCCATTTAAACTGCTTTTCCCCAGTTCTGGCATGGGTCCTTCCCATGGGCTGCAGTCCCTCAGGATAAACCTGCTTCAGCCTCGGCCCTCCAGGGGCTGCAGGTGATCCTCAGCTCCATCACCTGATCATTGCTGCCTCCTCCTCCTCCTCCAAGATACAACCCCTGCAGACCCCACTGCCAAGGCCTGGGCACCTGCACTCAGTGCAGGGGAGCAGCCAAGACACCTCACAGTTTCCTTCCAACCTGCGCCCAGCGCTCCCTTTGCATGGACACACACCTCGGGGAGCTGAACAGATCCACAGGCTTTGTGTAACCCCTCCAGGACATAGGAAAAAGAATTAATCTTCTCCTGCAACATTTCCCAACGTTATCACCTACCCAATCACAATTACCAGTTGTGCCTTTTATTTTGGGCAGTGGGGTCCCTATGCTTGAGAGGCTCGTGGCTCATAGGAGACAGCATTCCTGAAGGAGTGTAGCACAGTTTTGGAGGCTAAATTTCTTCAGAGTGCAATGGCAAAAACATTTGAAAATTTGTGTTAACTTTAGTGAGGAATTCAACTGCAGAGTAAGAGTAAAAAAGAAAATCCCCCAAATGAACACTTTTCAAATTTGTCTTTCAAAACAGTAATTTTGTTACTTTATTTCTTATTTTATTTTAGAGGTTAAAGAACATTCCCAAGTAAACAAAAATTACAAAACGTTTTGTTTTGCACAACTGTTTTTTAAGGTCTTTGTTTGGGGCAGATGAAAATGACTCGAGGGATGAATATAAATCTTTCCTTGAAATTTCAAGCTTCTGCTGAACTGGACAAAGTAAATACACAGTCCTAAGTCACAAAGACAGTTTAGCAGCCTCATGCAACCTCAAATATTCTGCAGTAGACAGACTATCGATCTCCTTTTCCCCTTCCTATTTAAATACAGGCTCAAAACCTTCCCAGAAAGAGGGACTCTGGCACACAGCACAATCTCCTAGGTCCCCCAGCCCACCACGGCAAACCTGGCTCCCCGTCACCTTCGGCTTCACAGCCCTTTGGGCACCTGAATTAGCTGCATAACCAGCTGCTTCTAGCAGTTCTATGCACATGTTTCAGGCTTCGTATACAATATACAGACAGCCAGAGAGATAAAAATAGTAAAACTTTGAGAAGACAAAGAGTATTGGCACCGTAATGTCTGTTCCAATGAAAAATATTCACGGCTGTATTAGAGCAATTGTCCTGTGCCAACGTGAACGGCATCATTTTTTTAGACCCACCATAATTCAATTACACAATTCTCCCAGCTCAGGAACGTGTATTTACTTTTTTATAATCAAATACATTAATGATTTTTTAAATAACTTTCAGGCGAAGTAGTAAATGAGATTAGGAAAGAACATATGGGAAAAGACACTTTCAACCTGTTTTATCCTTAAAACCCAAAAGTGGATTCAGTATTAAAATGAAAGCACTCTAAGTATATTGTGAAATATTTACAGCTGTTATTACTGCCCGATTTATGTGTGCCAGAGACCAGATTATTCAGACTGGTTTCACAAGCAATATATTAGTAAACAGGATTTTGTTTGGTAATTATATTAAACATGTCCATATAAGCTTGGAATTAATTACAAACAGTATTCTACTGTACTTGATAAAAGCACTAAGCAGCAAGAACTAATGATGGCAAAAAGGTCTTCTCTCATTTTCAATAAAGCTTTCCATGTGAAAATCCGTCAACATGAAAAAGTTACTGCTTGTAATTAAAACCAGGCTTCAGTTCAGTAATATGTTTACATGTTATGTTCCAGAAGAGGAGGAAAAAAAAAAAAAAAAGATGCAATTGAATTACCCTCCTTAAGCCCTGTAGTTTGCAAACACACGATCCGCTCTGGGCATGCTACTGATGGCAACTCCTTCAGCTTGGGAGTACAAAAAGAATTCCAGCTCAGCCTCATGACACACTCGAGAGTTTTGCAGTACTGATACAGTTTGTTAAGAGTTTAACTGAGCCCTCCAGATGCGTTCGCAGGATTTCTACAGCGGCTACGTCTGCCCACATCAGGCATTTAAGCTCTGCTCCTGTCAGTGCTTGTACAAGGTTTCACTAATGGACGGCTAATAGCAAAGAGGAGGCGGAGGAGGTTACAGTAACACTTCACCGTACTTGGGAGCGTGTCAGTAAGCGACTAATTACCCTCTGCTTCCAGCTCTCACATTAACTTACTAAGCGACCCTTCGCTTGTCTCCACAATGGCTTTATAGCACAAGATCTGTTTTCAAAGCAGACTTCAAAGCGACTTCTCAGAATTAGACCAGTTGCCAAACTGTGCTTCAGTGGGTCCCAAGACCGCAGCAGTGGAACCTCATTCTGTTGTTTGCTTTTGAAGATGAATAACAAGTTCATCACCTGTCACGCTTCTCTTTATCAAGCATGCAACATTTTTTTCACCATACTTCTCAACGTTCTTTTTGAAACACCATGCCAAGGGTTAACTAGAATTTAAGGCCACAGGCATACAAACACCATCCTGACAAGTTTAAATGTTTTCACGCTGTCGTAATGAGACATATTTTCCTAAATAGCCAACAAATAACCCTTTTTTTCCATGGCAACCCAGTGCTCCACATGACAAAGCATCTTACTGACTTCAGTAGAAACTTTTCTTGAACAAGGTCATAACGTATTTAATGATAAAGAACCAAGAGAGAAGCAGCTCTGTGGTCATCCTGTGTTACAAAAGCCTGTACGCTAGATTTGCTAATCTAGCTTTAATTCAGAAACCTGACACTATATGCTTTTCTCCTAACCATTTTTGTTTCTTGTTAATGCAACCAGATGGTAACTTCAGTTTGATTACAGTTCCCCCTACTTTAATGTGAACTCTTCATCTTACTACTATCAGATGACATTTGCTTTCCTTAATGTATGTAGTTTTAGAAAAATTACAGAAGTGCTATTGCTGCATTACATGAAAAATTCCAATGTACATTTAGCTGACATAGCATCAGCTGCTGTTTAAACTGGGCTTAGCTAATGGACTTTTAATGTCAGCGGGGTTATGTGTAGTTACTGGCTATTAGCAGGAATGGGCCCTTTCTATAAAAATCACTTTTCCTCAAGTGTGTTGTTTGAACATTCCTTCTTCTGATTTAGTGACTGTCACCAAATACAAAACAAATGCAAGGACACTGGAATCTACTGTTATCTTTAAAACCAACTTAACCTCAGCCCGGCCTCCACGAGTGAAATATGTGTTCTGCATTGGTACTAGTGGATATAAAACTTTAAAGACAAAAGGCTGAATTTTCCTTGTCTTGCCCCAGTAAGTAACTCCCAAGCAACTCAGTGAAACTAATCGGACAGAAAGCAAAATTTGATCGAAGTACTGCCATCAATTGATTTCCCTAAGACAAAGGAACTTTGCAATCAAACCAAGTACTCATAAAATAAGATCATCAGTAAAACATAGCAGATGAATAGTCCATGCAATATCACTCTGTCATTTTAATTCGCTTTTCTTTGCAAATGTTTCTGGCAAATGCAAATTTAGGACTTTCCTCTCAAGACTACAAAATGATAGAAAAGTTTACAAAGCAAGTTAGTAAATTAGGACTTTCTTAAAAAAAAAAAAAAAGAAAGTTTTATCTAATAGCTATGTTTACTACACAGAATTAAGATATAACACTTAGCAAAAAAAAAAAAATTTAAAAAATCCATACAGAAATAGTGCAGGACAAGCAAAGGACAAAAGCTAGGAAGAGCTCAACAATTTTTCCTTTTCCAGTGCCCGTGAAAGGGACATGGCATTTCTCATTCCACTGCCTAAACTGGGGTAATAACTGCTTTTGTTACTGGCTACCAGATTGCATTTCTAACTCTAAGCTTCAAAGTCCATGCTTTTAGAAGTGGATGTCTTCAGTTAAAAAAGAACTGATTGCTGAGGCAGGAAATTGCCACACATTTCTACCTAATAGATATTTATGTGGATATCTGCCTACAGGCAGTGACATTTGGCTGTCAGTGTTCTTACACGAAACAACATGACAAAACCCAAGAGAAAAAACATTTACCTGGAAGAATCTCACCAACACGTTTTCAAGTTAAGCTCTCTCTACTGCAAAGAGCCACACCAGTACACGTAAGGGAAATGGAAAGCCAGAAAATTATTCAAATTACTGAGCTTAAAAAAAACCAACCAAACAAAAAAAATCACACAAAAAAGCTGCCAGCAAAAAAAGGCAAGATCAAGGTCCATCGATCCTAAAGTCTCACTCTACTGCGTCAACATATTTTTAATACAGAACCAGATCAGCTTCTGATGTGTGCTGGCTTTGAAATTAATGGAGCTATATTTGCTGGTGGTCATAACCTGGCCTTGTGTAGTGTAAGTTTATCCTTGGTACAAGCACCAGGGATTTAAAAAAAAAAAAACAAACAAAAAAAAACAACACACAACACAAAAGGAAACTAATGGTCATGAAACCGACTGACACATCCCAGTAACGAACTGTCTAGCGACAAACTTTCTACTTACTTAAAAACTAAGCAAATAGGAAGTTCCTAATTTCTACAGTACAGTTATTTTACACGAGAAAGAGAAGGAAAACCAGCACTCATATTCTTGTCAGCAGAGATCTGCTGCATAAGAACATCACTGTATTTTATTTGAGCAAGAAACCAAAAAAGTTACCCTCACATTCAGAGGTGAGGAAGCAGAAAGGAAGTCCCTAAAGCTACGTTTGCAATGCCTGCATGAAAGGAATTTTTAATGAGGATGATGACTTGCCAAAAACTAGTGCAGCTTTGGGGCCAAAAAGCTTAGAGCAAGAAATACTAGTAGTTCAGGAGCCAATTCAGCGAGATTTTCAGTCAACAACACTGGTACAACGGCACATTCACCATCATTTAATTACAGCCCCTTCTTTTAACTGGACAGACTTCCAGTTTCAATAATCAACTCTGATGTTCAGTTCTGAAGTGACTGAGTTTGACAGGGGAAACTTTATCTCCTCCTAGTTGAAAGCCCCACTGAGTTTTGTCCTAATCCTAAAATAAAAGCTTGCACGGTGGGGGTTTCTCTGTACTCCCATCTGACTGCAGACAACCCGAAATTTCAGGCTGGCCACCTCACGGTTACCCTGTTAGCCCTGGCTATTCACCGCTGGTCATGGCTGCCCAGCTTTTGTACATGCTGGGCTGCAGAGCAACTGGGCGGACACATGAAGTTGGGGCTGTTGGAGAGAAGGGCGAGAGGAACGCATCTGTGCTAACTCTCCCTGAGCAACCGGCAAAACTAGGAGATATATTAATGAAAGAGAAAATTAACTCCGAGTAAGGCAGCATGCATGTCTGTACTCTGAATTACTCCCGGTAATTACCTGCGCTACAGTCAGTGTAGGTAAACTCAATGTATATGAGAACAGAATTAGTCTCGCTTGTTATTCTGTCCCACTTCTTATTCCTCAATTTCGGTATGACTGAACTGCAATTAACCTCATTCGGTGAGACCATATGATTATTTTCACTCACTATGTAAACTTTCTAAACACATATGTTGGGACTGGATAAGGCAAGGATTGTATTTAAACAATAAGTACACCATATCATAAGGGTCCAGCAATTCAAGTTGCAGACATTATTTTAGCAAATTTATGGTTGGAAGCTAGCTCTCTAAGAAGCTTTGAATTACTAATAATCCTGTGGTGATCACTTTTCACTGCCTGACGTGAAATGCACTAAATTCAGGCAAAGAAATGCCTGGGGAACAACCATCCGTTCAAACGAGTTTCCAAAATGGCTGTGACAGAGTCAACCTCTTTTGACAGATCATTCCAGGCTTACTTGCACATTTTCTTGTATCTAGCTGATGAAATCCAAGATTTCTCAAACAATCACATCCAGCACTCAGGGGACGAAGAAAAACTTAAGCTTTTCTTTTTCTCAAAGGATACACCGTTAATCCACAGAGCTTAACATTTCAACCTCTCACTCAATATGAGACTAAGAAATAAAGCTACTTTACTTCTTGAAAATAACTAAAAAGGGATTGGCAGGAGCTACCTAACAAGAAAATGCTCAGCTGTTGCCAGGCCAGTAAAACCCATCCGAGCTCCTTAGCATTATAGTTGATAATGTTACCTCAACACGAGGAAAAAAAAACTATACGGATTTAATTGACTTGGCAACCTCATAGCTTTTATGACTTGTAAGGCAATGGGGTCCTTTGGAGCATAAGTTGTTCATTCAGATGAATGAAGTACAGTTGAATAAGATATTCCTGAATCGCAGATTAAAGCCAAATGAAACAAAACAACCCAAGGCAGCGATCCTTATTCCATTTATAACAGTACTGCAGTCATCTGCTGGATCCGCTCTTGCTCCCTCTGTATTTGGGATAACACTGTGGACTTCACTGGACAAAGCAAATCCTTGCAAACCACCTGCCACTATAGAGTCAGAGCTTCCAGGAAGCATCCTGATTTCTGGCCAACAGCATATGGGTTTGCCTTTTGCCTTTTATACTTTTTTCTAGATACCAGCAGATACAAAAAAAAACATTAGTGAGACCCAACAGATTTGGCATTGGGAAAGCACCCAAGAGCCTTCAATGTAGCTCTCCCTCCATAGCATCCATTTTTGGGATTGTCAGACAAGGAGGAGGATGGACTGGAGCACCAAACCCAGTCTCGGGTGCTCAGTAGCCTTGAGTGCACATGTTGGCTTCCTTACATGTTTCATCTGCACCCTTCAGCAATTCCACTTCTCTCCACGAAATAGATATAAATATAGCTGTCCTCCCAGTCCAGCAAGATGGATTAAAGATTAAACAGCTAATGCAACGTGACAAATGAGAACCTCCCATTGTCTCTAGCAACAGAAATGTGTATCCTAAAGATGCAACTGCTGATGTCCCCCATGGGAGTTATCACCAGCTGAGACGAGCATGCACAGCTTCTTGGCTGCCTCTTCCTGTCCTGGCTGTGTACAACTCATAATGAAGGAAAGAGAGAATCTGGGGAGGTGCTGATGCACTGCAGCATCCCATACTGACCCAGGGGATCTCCCTGCCTTGATGGGATTATTGCGCAGTCATGCAAGCTAAAGCGTGCTGCTTGCATTCGGGGGATAGCGAGGGTACCCACCTAAATCCAGCATTGCCTGCTGCCCTTCCCTGGCAGCATTAAGGACATCTCTGGGACCACTGAGAGAATCCGAATCTCTATCTCAATCTGCATTACAGTAAAACCAGTGTGATTCAAAAAAAAAAAAAAAAGTGTAAGACCTAGAAACTGCTGTAAATACATGCCTTAACTAATGCTAAGTCAAGAAGTCAAGTTTAACAGTAAGGTTTTTCACTAGGCTGGTTGAAATACATGGAAAAATGTAAGCAGAAATGAAAACTGTTATTGTCAGAAGACTTCACAACTTGTAACTTTTTCATTTTCGCTGAAAACCTAACAGATTTTCAGAGAGCATAAGTAGAAAAAGTTTGGCCAGTGAGGTAAATATTTGAAGCTTTATTGACCTTTTCACTAAAATAACTTAATCCTTTCTGTTTTTTATTAAGCTTTCTTGGTTTCTTTCCAACCTCCTCCCAGCAAATAAACAAAAAGGACTCTTTTTCTTTTCCCCCCCAAAAAAAGTAACTTTTCCATGTTGATAAAAAGGACATTATTAAATGAAACTATTTTTGCACGAAGCTCTTTTTCCCCAGCCCAAACTTTTATATAATAATATGCCAGGCTATAAAGAGATTCCCTGAAACCTGGCATTTGATGAATTGGGAGGAACTCCCATGTTTCCTGCTTAACGTATGTGTGATTTGGGATGGAGTTATAAAAGCAAACAGGAAGCTGTTCTAATGATGACTACCTAGGGGGAAAGCTGTGTACAGGCATCTCTGAGGTTACGGAAAGCTGGGAAAACCTCTGGCAGCTCTCGCCCGCTGCTCTGACTCCCGGTGCCTTACTCCTGTGTGGTGTTTGTACCAGCAGAGCCAGACTTGAAGAAAGTAACTGGAATGCAACTACAGTTTGGAGCTTTATTCTACCTTCTCTGGCTGGCGTGCACACCCATGGCTCACAGTCAGTTTTATGCCATATCCTTCCCCAGGAAAGATAAATCTAAATACAAACCCCACAACCAACACTCTACAAAATGTTTAAGCAGATCTATCACAAAAACAATGTCAATTCTAAATAAATCCTCCTCCCACACTGCTGAGTTTGGGGTCAGATTATCTGCAGATGATCCCATTAAATTTATGACAGGGAAACAAAGTATGTGCAAAATTAAGGGGAATTTTGTTGTTCCTGTTTGCTAGACATAAGCTGTTTTATAACCATTTCCCTTTTGAGTATAATTTCAAATGCTTGCTTACAAATGATGCAAATTAAGTCTTTCTTTGGATACAGTTTGCCTCCCAGGAGACTTAATACCATTTCTTTCAGATCGCCTCTTGGATAACGGTTATGATGGAAAGCTCCAGAGACGCCTGCCCCTGAGACTGGACTCTACCGAGCACACGCCATAAATCACTTAAAACACCACCATCCCTTCAGTCCTTGGAAGCAGTTAGCACTGAACTGTGCCTCTGCACAACATTATTCTGCCGCTGTGTTGACGGAGGTTGTAGCCAACTGGAAAACCGCCGCTTGTCTCTTATTCCTTGCATTTAATCCTCGACTTACGCTTTAAAAGCTTGGGCTGTTTTATACCTCCAAGTCAAACGTGAAAGCAAAGATGGCTAATGAAAATGACAGGCGGTGTAATTACTGCTTTATTGGCATGGATGCCAAGATCACTGCCTGCTAAACTTGAATACCTCCACTGGGTGGCTAACATGATGTACACTTCATAAACTAACACAACCTTCTCCCCACTCAAAAGGGAGGGAAGAGGAAAGGGAATGCCATTTTTTCCGATAGCGATATATATATGTATAGTTTCACAAAACATGTCACATAGGCAGAGCATTCATGATTAAATCAACCTTTTTTTTCCAAAGATAGCCTCCAGTGACATGTTTTCAATGACAAACCAACGATCTGAACAGTGGAGACCCGCGTTGAGTCAAATCCTCTTTGTCTAAACTGCAGCAAACTCCACGATGAGCAACACAAATTTAATGAGGAATTCCCCTTTCTGATAGCAATTAAAACATATTTTTCTGATAAGCTGCAAAAGCAACTTTTGTGCTTTTTTCCTGAAAAAGTAGCCAGAACCCAATTCCTCAGAAGTCCCATGATTTAAAATCCAGGAAGACAACAAATAGCAACAAACATAGCCATATGTTTACCCATAAAATGGGTAACTCCAAATGAGATTACTTAGCCAGTAGCCCAAAATAAATGCAGCTTCACTGTTCAGTATACAGTTGTCCTTAGCTGTCCATTATATGTCCATTTTACATATATACAAAACTCGTCGCATACTGTACAGAAATACCCAATTATTACCAGCCTGGGCCCCTCTCACCTTCTATAGGAACTGGTATTGCTCTGTATCCTAGTCAACTGAACTGGACAGACCATGCCTTAAAACATCAATCTAACTTGCACCCAAAAAAAAAAAAAACAAGGTATTTACTTGAACATGTGTAATAAATATAATCCACATTTTCTCTCCTCTTGCTGCACAGACCAGCTATGGAACTGATTTGAGCCGCCTTGGCATAGAGCTGTATTCCTGTTTTTGGAAAATTGAATTAGGAAACATCTTTTTAATATGGTCAATGGTGTTTCCTGTGTCTGAGTTTGGATGTCACACACAAAGCTAGTCCCGAAGTATAGTGAATAACCACGCCTTTGAGGCCATTACCAAAAGAGAGAGAGAGAAAAAAAAAAAAAAAAGAGTTGTGTGATGAATGATCCACATTAAACAATTAAGTATAAATATCCACGATGATTGTAGAAATGTTTAGATACACTCAGGCATTCTTACTGTGCAGAGGAATAAATGACACTGACAGTAATGCTGAAAAGCCATCAGAAGGGGGCTGTATTTGATGTATATACTTTTTTTTCATAACTGTTGCAACCGGCTGCTAGAGACTGGAGCCAGAGGAAGAGGAGCCCAGATTCTGGCTCCTGAGTTCCCAGGGAGGAATTCCTCCGCAGACAGATCCCAACACTTCATTTTAATCCTGCTTAAATTGCACCTCAGTCAGCAAAGGAAACCTGGAGGCTGCTTTGCTTTCAGTGAAGCCCGACACAGTACTAAAATGCTACTCAGGGCCAGGATAGGCCACCACATCCAGCCCAGACTCATCAACACCACTGAAATCTGCCAGAACACATCGCTTTAAAACAAATAAATGTCCCAAATGCATTTATCCGTTCACAACAAAATACTACTTGGCCCTCGCTTTACTAATACAAATACTATTACACTGACATGATCAAATACAAGCAGTCCACTGATGCATCAGGATAATTAAGTCCTTTTCCCCCCCTTTATTCAACAAGATGCGTTTAGGTGTTTAATTAAAAAGCGCATCCCCAAAAGGTTAGTACATTCACATGTTATATTTCCCTTTTTCCGCACGAAGCACTTTCAAACTGCTGCTGCTGCTAATACAGACTATGCTGGGGCAAGCCAAATATCTGCACATATGGCTCTTTTACAGTTTTCTTTTTAAATTATCACTTTGATTTAATTAGGTTTGAGGGGTTAAGCATAAAAAAATGTACCCTTTTATTGTAAAGGAACAACTGAAACAAAAACTCATTAATATACAGTCCCTTTAGCATTTCTATCCATCTCTTATGTCATCATTATTAAACCATAAAGCTGCCTGAACCATGCTTGTCACTACAGACAGCCTGGCCCTCCCTCTCATCCCAACTACCCAAAAAAGTGGGGGCCACAGGATAAACTCTTCAAACACTTTTAATGCCCGAAGACTCAGGGGGAAGAGGGGAAGCGCAACAGCTGAATCTCAGTCTCTGCTGATTGAAGAGATGAAGGAAAAGTTGCTCTTATGGGAGACGGGACTGGAATGCCAGGCAGGGGGCGTAGGTGCTTGGGTCCAGGGGGGATTGCTCTCTCTCTCACAGTTTAGGACATTTGAATTCTGACTCTGTTGTAGTTTATCATAAAGGTGTAATGAATGCAGTGAACACCAGATCAGAGTTGATTTCTGGCTTGATAATCTCCCTGGCCCCATTTACCCCACTTGGAGAATTAAGGGCTGTCTCCATCATTGTGGCCATTTCCTGTTCTCTCCTGATAACAGTGGGGAAAAAAATACTTAGCTTCAGATAAGAAGATAAGAAACGCTAATAAAACAAAAAGTGTATTTAGCTCTGCTGAGAAGCTCACCGGAGGATGCTGAGATGCAGTGATATGAATCTCTCTACCAGGGAGTGTGGGAGTTGGTCCACCAACTACTCAGTTAATAAATTTATTTTCCATAAGGCAATAGAAAAGGACAGCATGAAAGCCGAAGCCCCAGCAACGCTCACAGCTTCCTTAGCCTGCTTCAAAAGATAAAGATGGTTGTGGTATGGAGAAGAAAAGCAAAACAAGAAATAATACTAGCAGCAAGTACTGGAAAAATGTACACGCCCTCTTTCCCTTCCCCTCCTCCCTTTCTAAATCCTTCCTACATCAAACACATAGACACAGCTTCAAGTTTTTTCCATTTCAAGGTATCACAAAAAAGGACTGAATTTTTTTTGCACAATTAAAACCAAGTCAGCTAGCTCCAGACCCACTGAAAATCAGAAGGCTGAAATCAGTTTAGAGTGTAACTTCTACATGTCCTATTTCTATTGCTCTCAAAGGAATGCAACCAAAAAGACTTAGAGGGGTGCTTCCATTTCAAAGGAGGTCTCGAATGGAGGATGACTTTGGAAAAAGATGCTGAGGTAAGAATCATTTCAATGTTCATGCATTTTTGGAAATGTATAAATAAAACAGAAGGAAAACTTTGCCCGGTGCTATATGATGAGAAAACTTCCTGAAGAGGGCATAGTTAAACTGTTGATTCATTGCCTTGCTGAAGCACCACATACACATACATGAAGATCCCCACCACAAACACCAATCAGAAAATCCCCCAGCTCTGGGAAAGATGCCAAAACCAGGTCTGCATCCAAATTCTGTGCCTGGGCCTAGCAAATAGGAAATAAAAATAAAAGCGTACGCGGAAAACAAAGTCCAAGACGAATGACTACATCCCAACCCCATTCCCTGGATTTTCCACTCTGTAGTGAAAGTTTGTCACACACCGCACAAGGGAAGTGCTGCTGAAGAGCCCTCTGTCCCCTTTGTGTGCAGGTGAGCACACCAGTGTCCTGTGACAGGTCCCCCACGCACGCCGCCCTTCGCAGCACAGGGGGCCTGGCTCCTCTCCCCCCACAACATTTCCGTCCCGCAGCCTTGTGGCTCGGCGGGCACGCACGGAAAGGAGAGACTGTCTGAAAGTGTGAGGTGTGCGCTGTGGCTCTGAGATGTGCACTCCGAAACAGCAGGACGCAGGGGGGTCCTCACTTCCCTGGCTCAGGCCATCTGTCACACGAATTACCCGTGTCCTGCCGGCAGAGCAGACAGACAGACTCCCTTCTGCTCCGGGTCCAACTATCTGAGGGGGATCTTTCCTCTTCAACCCCCCCTCCATCTACACAGATGGATATATACCCACCGATATCTAGGTCTATGTGCACATGGAACTATTAAAACCTTTAAACACCTAGCATCAAACCTTTCTTCTTATCTCAAACGTGAAATTGCCCAGTAAAAGGAAACCCTGGTATGCAAGACACAGAAGAAATGCGACATGATGTATAAAGGATTTTTGTACTCTCCTTCTCTGCTCCCCCCTTTTCACGACCAGGTTTCTGATCTGCCTGCGAGATAAACGCCTGCATGGGCCAGGGAATGTGATTCTAAGGACGGAGTAAGTATCAGCGGGAAGCGGATTAGCACCGTTACACGTATGGACATGATGAACGGTGTGTCCAGCCCACCGGCAGCAAAGCCTCCAGCTCCCGAAAGGCTGCCAGAGGCACCAGGAGCCAGAGCACTGCTCTCCTGTCAGAAAGGCCATAGAGAAGTGTGCTTTCTTAGGGCTGGGTGAGAGCACAGGGTCAGATCTGTGCAGTCATCTCAAGTGCCTCTCCACAGAGATGAGGGAGGGAAACCAAGCATTCTTCCACTTCCATTATGCTAGCAACTCCAAAGCTTTGGGGCATATTGTTACTTCCTGGTAGCATATACAGAAAAGAAAACCAAAACCAAACAACAAGCAAAAAAACCAAAACAGCTTCTAAAACTCTTTTTCTCTTGCTAACTGTATAACCAGGATTGCCAAGTGCTTTAATAGACCCCCACAATCCATGCTATGCACTGCTCTGTCCACACGCAGGAGCAACCTCTCTCTCTCTCCAGCGCCAAGGAGGCTGTAGAAGTGTTTCCCAGCAAAAGCCACCCATTTCCACTTCAGGTCTAACTCCTGGGAAGGGAGGAGAAAAGCACTGAGAAAGTTTATCTGGCATCAGCTCGTAGAAGAAAAAGCCGCCTGCTGTGGCTCTCTGCCGGGGCGCGGGGGGGGTGGGGGGGTGACACACTGAGCCAAGGCTCTTTGTGATGCTCTCAAGACATCGTTAAACACGCACTAAGAAGCAAGTCATTTTCACTTGGAAAAGGGAATTTATACGCGGGCTACAGGGAAAACAGACCTAGATGTACTCCAGAACCCCCGACAACGGAGATGGGGGGCGGGGGGGAAATAAGCATAAACACAGCAATATAGTAACTCCCTTCGGGTCTATCGTGTTTTAGAATGACGAGGACGGTGTGGGGGGAAAACGATGGGGCTCACGAATGACCGTCGCCTGCAAAGCCCCGGGGCACAGCTTGTGCCGCTGCAGAGGGGTGCCCGCCCCGCACCTGCCTTTCCCACGCACCTCGCCAGCCCTCCGGGGCGCACCGGCGCCGCTCCCCCTCCGGCCAGAGGGCTGCCGGCGGGGCTCCTGCAGCCCAAAGCCCCCCCTGCCCCGCATTCGGCCTCGGTGCTCCGCTTGAGTGCGGGGGAAACGCCTGTCCCGGCCAGACTCGATAACGACAGACCCGAGCCGGCGGGAGCGACCGCAGCCCCCCCCAATTCCCCCGACCCCACCGGGGGCCACGCACAGCGGGGAACGCGCTGCTTGCACACAGGAAAAAAAAAAAAAAAGAAAGAAAAGAAAATATCCTGGCATAAATTCGCGTTTTCAGCCCACACTCGGAGGACGCCCCGGCCCCTCTCCATCCGTCCCCCCCCGCCTTACCTTGCGCGGCGGAGCCGGGGCGGCTGGCCCCCAGGATGGCCAGGGCGGGGAGCACCAGGGTCTGCAGCAGGTATCCCAGTCCCAGCCCGCACCGGGCCGCCGTCCCCTCCAGCCCCTTCCCCATGGCCGGGGCAAAGGGCGAGTCGCGCCGAGCCGCGGAGCTTTCCTGTGCCGCCTCTTGCCTCCGCCGGCCCCGTCCCACCGCCGGGCGCGGAGGGGCGCGGAGCCCCCGCGGGGCGCTCAGGCTGCGCAGGGGGCGGTGGGGAGAGGGGCAGCCTTGGTAGCGGGGGGGCAGGGGCGCTGCATGGCCCCCCGCGGAGGGGCGCGGAGCGGCGCGGAGCCCGGTGGAGCGCTGCCTTCTTCCCGCGGGCGGCTTCGGCGCGGCTGCCTCCACCCCGGGGGTGGGCGGGGGCCGGGGCCGGGGCCGGGGCTAGGGAGAGGGGGCTGCGCCGGCCGCCTGCGATAAAATGCGAGCCGGAGAGAGGAGCAGACCCAGAGGGAAGGGGGCGGGGGAGGCTGGGAGCCACCCGCTGCAGAACCGGCCCCCTTTCGCCTTCCCCCGCCCGCGCCCCCCTCCCTCCCTGCGCGCACACCCGCGCACGCCCGCGGGCACACTCGCACGCAGATGTTAGTGCACACGCACACACCCAGAGCCGCACACCCACCCCCAGCCCACCCGGGCCGTGCAGCCGGGAGAAGCCCCGGGAGCCAGGGCTGGGCTGGCCGGACCCCGCTGCGCCCCTGGCTCTCTCCTCCCTACACGCCGTCCCCATGGGGCTGGCGCTCCGCACACCTGCGGGGCTCTGAGGGGCCAGGGCCGTCCTCTGCGAGCCCCAAAGCACAGAGTGGAGGGACCCTCTGCCCGCATCCGTCTGCTCCCACCAGCGGCAGGGTGGGGGGCAAGGGGAGGGAGAGGCAGCACCAGGAGAGATGGTGGGGCGCCTCTCCACCCCGGGAGAACATCTCCCCGTTTCCTCCCAAGGCTTCTGTCTTAAAGGCTGGGGTCTCTCCCTGCCAGACCTTACCCTCCCACCCTCCTTACATCCCCCAAAAGCTCTCTCCTGGCCTCTGCCATCACCAAGTGCCCACCATATCTCACCCAGTGGAATGGCAGTGCCCACATCTCAGGTTCATCACTCAACCAGGGCGCACGTGGGTTTTACTGCTGCTTTCTGGGGCTTGTTTTGGGGTGTTGGTTGGTGGGGTTTTTTGTTTGTTTGTTTGTTTTTTAAGTTGCCTTTCCCTTTGCAGAGCCCAGGCAGGCTGTCCCTGGCGGTGACCAGACACACCAGCCTTTCCCAATGCCAGGGGACTGCGACCCCACAGCCCTCCCCACACTGTGACACTCCGGGGAGCGTTGCCTTCTCTGTCACAGAAGCTCCCTGAGCAGGGCTGCGTGCAAGGCAAGGAGTGCTATTTTCCTCTGAGGCACAGCTTAGATCTTCCCAGACAGGCTGGCTTTGCCTTCCACCCCAGCAGGAGAAGAGTAGCAGCCTCCCTGATGCTGCAGGAAGGTTTCCCAGGGGCCACAGGAGCTGCCTGTCTCCGGGGAGGCTCCCGTCCCTCCCACCCCCTGACTTTAATTCCCTTCCCTGGGCAATTAAACAGACTGTTCCCATTGCTGAGTTTTGGAGGGGGGGAAGAAAGGGGTGCTCTCCTCCACAGCAGCTGACACAAAGCTCAAGTGTGACAGGAAAGCAATGTTCTTTTTTTTTTTTTTTTTTTTTTTTTTTTTTTTTTTTTCCACAGGCATAGAGCAAGAAAAAGATTTTGTTCTGGGCGGCGCACCTGGGTTCAGCTGGAAGGTGCCCTGGGAAGGGCGTGTTTCAAGCCCAACAGGCTTGAAACTCAGTAACTCTAAGCAGTCCTCTCCAACTAGAGCAGTCCAGCTCTCCATCTCCTGGCTGTACTACATCTTTTAAGAGGGCAAGCCCTGTCTGCTTCAAACGCTATGGCATAGTTCAGAAAACATTAAGGCTCCACCATAACCCGTGAGTTAAGTCCTGAGGCTGTGTAAGGAAACTCTCAACTTGCAGCCACGTACAAAGGAGAATGCGGCTCCCAAACAAGAGCTTTTTTGATTGCACGCACTCCTCACATCTCTCCCTGACCTCATGCCCCCTAGCCTCATGTCTCAGGTTGGTGGTCAGCAGAGCAGTTCCCCGTGTGTGATGTTTGCTTGCCAGTTTTGCTGTAACTCTAAGTTGGGAGCATCTCTTATTTGTTGGGTATTTACCGTTTCCCTTTGTGCGAGGGGAAAGTTTGCAGAGGCAAGAAAAGAGACCCCTGAAAGATGTCATGTGTGGAAGATGCGTTTGTGGCAGCACCAGCTGACGGGCACATCTACCGCCATGAGGGATGGGGGAGGGCGAGTCTGCTTTTCCATTAAATGGAGTTAATTTATTTTTGATGTTTTGGGGCTTCCCAGGAGTAATACCTATAGTTCCAGGCTTAGTTTCTAGTTAGTAGCTCAGTGACCTCATTAAATAGGTCCATCCCAATTTCAAGACGATGTCCCTGCAGCCCTGCCCAGGGATCCCTGGTGGCTGCCAGCCCATCAGCCTCTCTGCCCTGGAGTAGGTGCCCAGGGGAGCATTGCTGCTTCCTGTGAGCCACGACAGAAATGGAGGTATGGGGACTGCAGACTCTTGGCTTGGGGAGAGTGCAAATCTTTTCCTAATGCCCAAGGTGTGGCAGACAACAGAGGACCAAGGGTACTACAGCCTGAGGTGTTCAGTAATCACTTTTCTACTGGATGTAGTATACCTTGACTGGGAGAAGACGGTTCAAGCAACAGCAACAAATAGCTAAAGAGGGGTCTTCTCTGAAAATGTGCTTTCAAATCCTTCTATGTGCCATTACGCGTGACAGAGAATATCCATGTGACTACATCACGGACTTTCCTCAGAGGTTCTCCATACACTGACGAATGGCACTTGTGCCTGGGCCATCCCTAATGCCCCCACACTGGATTTTGCCCATTCAGGAGCCACTCATTCCCAACGGCTCTTTACCTTTCTGCCTATGAGATATGCAGATATTAGCCCAGTTTAATGCATTTCAGATTTGACAAAGGATTTAAAGAACCAAGATAAATCAGGTATTTGGGATTAGAAAGCAGAGATTGCCTGGGTTTATTTCCAAAAGTGGTTGGTTGTTTTGGTCTTGTTTCTTTTCTTTACCCTGATAGAACCCGGCTGGGGAGGTGTTTTCCCAGCTGTTTGAAAAGTTAGTGATTAAAAGTACATGTAATGTAAGTTTATCTTTTTGTCACCTTCAATGTCCCTAAAAATCATTGCATAGGCTTCACAAACTCATCTGAAGCAAATATTAATCTCCAATTTTCATACTTAGACAAAAATACCAAGTGTCAAACAGTTTGGATGGGAAAGTAGATTTAGCAGCCTGACAGGTGTTGCTTTAGCGAGTTTTTCAGGTAAACCCAAGAAATTTCAACTCCAGATTAGATACCCAGAGAAAGCGACTACCAAAGTTTAGCGTAACTAAAAGTTGCAGTGTAACTTGTTTCAGTGTAAATTGTTGAGTGTAAAGTTTCAGTGTAACTTGTGCACTGAAGGATTTGTTTGTTGGTTTGTTTCTCCAGAAGAGCTTTTGAAATGAGTTAGGTTTTAAATAAATACTTGAAGTTTTTCACCCCTACTGTCCACTCAGGAATTTCAAGCTCCTGACAAGGAGATTTTGAAAGCACAGAGCTGGTGAATTCAGCTTATTTTATCGCCCAAGCATCTGGAGTTGCAAAACAATTAATTAGGAGGCGTATTGGATTTGAAAAGTCCTATCAGCTTTCATAATTAATATTGTGAATAGTAGTGTAGGTAGCAGGTTTTGCTCTAGATGTTTCCTTAAGATCCTCTACATTTATAACTATTTACACAAACCTTAATCTAATTACAGAACTCGAGGGAAATTTGTGTTTTCTTTTGTTACAGTGGCACAGTGCAGGACCACGTTGCAGCCGGCACTGTATGAAAACACAGAGCCCCGATCCCCAGTGCAAAGAGTTGCAAAATTTGATTAATGACTTCAGAGCAGAGGTACTAAGGTCCCCTGTGTTATGTGGGACTTGAGCAATGCCAGTCTGAAGGAGGAGAGGAATCTTTTCTGTGCACTGATAATTACGAGGGAGATTCAGTAACCCATCCCCACACTGAGCGCTGCATTCCTCGGCGGATACTGTCACCTCTGGGCAACCAGCCTGAGGACTCATTTGCTACACAAACATTAATAAGGGATACAGATTCAGGCTCCACATCAGGTGGTTATGTTTAGTAGTCAAGATGCACTCAGCTACTGAGATATACCTAAAGCAGCTTGAAGTATTTGAATGAGGGCCGTGTTTTGCAAGTTTTTGTATATCACACACCTGCTTTTGGCTCTGCCATCCTCCCAGGCTCTGCCATGCTGCTCTTTTGGGATTGTTTTGTTTTGTTTTTCTGTATGGCAGAGCCCAGTGCAACACAATCCAAAAAGCAGGTGTGTGAAAAGCCTTTCACTTCACCGACACACATACCACAAGCTATCGAGTACTGCAGTTTTCTCTCACAGTTTAGATAGGCAATTACTTCCTCTGTGGTTGCCTTGTGTGATTCTGTGGATTGGCAAATGAATCTACCCTTCTGATATCTTACGTTTCAAGAGCAACACAACCTCATTCCCAACAAAAACTTCTGTGTGTTTTTTTCACGCTGGGAATGGCTGTTTGTGGTGGAAATGTGGTCCGAAGAAAATTTCTTTCATAGCTAATGAAATCTAATAAAACAACTGGTTGCATTTCAGCTTCCAAAATCACTACTTTGTTTGCTTATTTATGGAACCAGATCTTCCGAAGTTCATCCATATTCATGCGCTATACTAGTGTGCTAGATTTTCTGTCTTGACTTTGTATTAGCAAGACCATAGGTCAACATATGTGTTACTACCCACAGAAATAGTTTAAACAGTGTTTCCCCTCATAATAACCTTCTCTGTGGAACTGTGCTGAAGCACTGTGGGGAGGTCATACGATCTCCTGCTCCTGATGCCTTTCTAGGTGCTCCTGTTTGTTTAATAAATTTATGGCAACTAACAACTTTGCTGTCCTTACTCCTTGTTTGGCTCTTCATAATTTCTGAATAGGATGTTCTTGAACTAAAGGACCATTTAAAGTAATTATACTAAAGGTAGGGCCAAATTTTGTCCCTGTATTTGTGCTGAATTCTACACGTATATACCGTCTCCTTGTATCCTACTGTGCATGACACGCTGATGTAACTTGTGCAAGATGATTCTGCTGGAGCTGGGGACTTGTATGCCTAGGGAATAAAATTGAAAACTTCAAAGGTGTTTAAGTTTCACTTTCAGTAGTCAGAGCCCTCACATGATTGCATGGCAATGGGACTTAGGCTCCTTGCCCATTTTTGAAATCTGTATCCTCCAGCTAAAGCCAAATAATGCATCCAAAGAGTTTTTTTCTTTCATGTGAGTTACCTGTAAACAGATGACAGATTTCTTATTTATTTATTCTCTCTTCACATTTGTTTGGTGAATATTTTCTCTGAACAGCTCCTGAGCTGCCGCTCATTCATGCACAATTCATCAGGAGCATTTGAAGTTCAGTATTCAAACTACTTCCCTTATTCCTGTTGCATGAGAGGATATCAAAACATTTCGCATCTACAAATATTCGGTACCACTTTAAAAAAAAAAAAAAAATTGATCATTTTAGTCTCTGTACTCATTTGCCTGGAAATTCCCGTCAAAACTACAAAAGCTGAGAGCTCCTGCTAATTTTCTATTTGTTAGGGAGGGAAGGAAGCGTTTCCCCCCCCTCCCCGCTCCGGCGGCGGCTGAGCGATGGCGGCGGCTCCCAGCAGAGGGAGGTGTGAGACCCCGGCTCCGGCACCGGCTTCTCCCGCAGACGAGTCACGGCCGTTTTAGGAACATGTCAGAGTCCCACGGCTTCTCATTATCTGGGCATTTTATCTGGGAACACGCCTCTCTTAGATCCGGCCCTGTTAACTCCATCGCTCTACAACAGGTTTCCCAGGGCTCCGGCTTGAGCTGAGCCAAAGGACGTGAATAACTTGCAAAACGCCTCAGCCTGTTGCACAACACGGTTATGGTCCTCTCTCGCTCTCCACTCACTTCTTATTTTTGTAGCATTGTAATGACATCTATTTTTGAGCTGAATATTAGTGTGACTGACGCATGGCAGCCTCTACCCCAGGATTATCCCCATCAGTTTCCACTGTAGTGGGAGGTTTTTTGGGTCTTATTTACCAAATACTGATTTCTGATTGTCCAGTTCAGGGTGGACTTCCTCCAGGTTTCTTTACTGGTATCACAAGAATCCTCTCTCTGATGTCTCAGTGTTACCTCTGCCTTCATGTTTTCTCCCTGCCTTATGCATGGACAGATAAAGGCATAATTGCACTTTGGGATCTTTGTTTCAAATTCTCCCTGTGGGTGTGTATGCTGGGTTGCTCTCACTCCATTTGTTCTCTTACAGATTCCCTGGCCTGATACACTTTGCATAAAGTCACATTAGAAAGCACTATAGTTACAGTATTTATTAAAACACTTCTTAAGGGAGGAAACTGATAGCACGCAGAAAGAAATATAAAGGAAAAATAAGGAAACTTTCTGGCAAAAGATGTTTAAGAGGATTCAGTTCTATGAAGAAACACATTTTCTGAGCAACTGAATTGTTAACATAGTATTTTGGTGTTCTACAATAAGACCAAACTTACACGCAGACTATAACATTCAATTGGCACCTTCTAGATCAAAATGGCATATTTTTTAATTGTTAGAGATTTTCTTTACAGTTCAATATATTTGCAGTTTTGTGCATCAGCTATTTTGTGAAAAGAGATCATACTAAGCAAACTGGGAGTCTGAGTACACGGCAATGGCCCCAGCCTTCCCATTTATATCTCCTTGGTGAGAAAAAACAGCTCTGACAAGAACATACAGCCCCACTTTGTTTCGTTGGGGTTTTTTTTGTTTGTTTGTTTGTTTGTTTTTCCTTTTTCATTTTGAAACTTGACAAACTGCTCTGTTGTACGGTGGGTTCAAAATGCAACTGTCCCTACTAGCTGCACCTTCCTGCTGCACCTTCCTAGAAGGCATTTACTTCTACCAGCATGTAGCTGGATTATCCTTTTGCCCAACAGAAAGAAGCTTTTATGGGGAAACCCAAAAATTCCTGAGCAGCATGTGACAGTGGGAGGAAATCTGTTGTAGGTGCCTGTAACGGGAAGCCTGGATGTGTGCTTTCAGTCTTTTTTCTCCTGGCCTCTTGGTGGCAGGGCAATTAGAGCTCAAATGTACGGGGAAAAGATATCCCAGTACACTAATCAAAGCAAACATTATATAGATTTTGATTGCTCCAACAAGAATGAAGTCTTTGTTAACTGAAGTAGCTTTATTGTTTTGAAAGAGGAGATGTATTTATTCTGTTTTGTGAAGTGCTCCAAGCTGTGCATGTATTTAATGCTTATGAATTCAGAGATGAGGGAGTAGAAAAGTTCTGGGTAAAACCGTAGAAAGGAAACTGTATCATTTCCAGAACATTTATTGCAACATTTTTTCATAAAAGCAGCTATACTTCTCGTAGTTATCATTATCATCTTATAATAGACCTTAATGTTTAACTGACGGCGTGATTTGTTTAAGTCACCTAATTAACAACATTCTTGACTGTTTAGCAATAATTAGTTTGTTTTCATAGAAATACTTGGTTTCATCAGCCCGTACAGAGGCTGAAAAATGATGGAATAACAAAAACGGTCAGTCCCACAGCTGAAGATGAGAAGTTATGAAAATAAAAATTGCCCATGACAACATGTGATCCAGTTTGACCTGGAAAGTATGACCTTTAGCTCCTTAAAGGTATTAAATACTAGGAAGTAACTTACAAGGTTTGTGTTACTACAGTAATTTAAATTGACAGTGCTAAGATTTCCTTGTCTGAAGATGTTATTGGGAATTCAGCTCTGCATTTCCTTTTGTGCAACACAGATAGTATCAAGAAAAACTTTAAAAATAAGGAGAATACTCCCCTTACTTCTGAAGCCTAACCATGACCATGTTTTCATAACACACTGAAAACAAAAAAGGTTTAACTTTTGGCCCAAGTAGATGTAGTTATTACAGGTCTGCTCTTATCTCAGATGAAGTTCCACAGAGATTTACAGAAACCAACTCATGCACTTTTGGAATAAGTTGTCTGGGTGAAAAACTTTGTGCCCTTTCACCTATAGGACCCTACAGTGAAGATAATAGCAAGAGCCTTATTTTGACTGGGGAGCATTGCAGGTTATCTGCAGCTACTTAGTTTATTACCTCTTTAATTTGAGACCTACGTTTTTATTCATTGTTTCTCTTTTGAGTAACATTCTGAAATGTAATATCAAATAAATGGACCCTCTGCTGTGGCCCCACACAATGCTTTCTGTTATTAGATGTCTCAGTGGAACTGTGTCTGAAGATTATTAAAGTATCTTGCACTGAGTTTCTTAGTTCATTTCATTCCATGTGCATTCATAAATTAGTTGATGACAATCTATTAATAAAAACTTAATATTCTACATTATGCTTTATAAAGCGTCGCAGTGTTTTTTTCTCTCTTTTTTTCTTTTTCTGAACTGGAACTATTCACAGACTCTCTTCAAGGGTCTCATAAGATACAGATTACAAAACAATTGGCTTGATAATGGCCAAGAGTTTTGCTTCCTCTCTGAGTAACATGAATTCTGAGACAAGAAGGAATGCCTTACCTTCATAACTAAAATATCATTCATTATTTAGTCTCTACGTTATTAAAACCAGTCCTGAAATTTGGAACAAGAACTTGTCACTGAAAAACTGGGTATAGTAAAATCTAGTTCCTTGGACCCAACAAAGCAGTACCAGTGATCGCATTACTGGCAAGAAAAAAGAGCAATTGCTTACATCCCTAAAAGTTCCTCCTTCTCCAGACCACAGGAAGTTAAAAAGGGAAGAACATGATTTTGACAACAAGGCTAGACCATAATAGACCCTGCCTGGGGACTCATTGATTTCTCTGGAATTAAGTTGTTCAAAGTAACAATGCCAGCTCGCTTAATGATCCCTATGAAAAGCAAGTTTTAATGATCAAGTGTAGAAGTCATAGGATGGAAGAGAGTAGACACGGGAGGGAGACGAGATAGCACATTACTGGTCTAGTCTCTAAATTCACAGGGAATGGCAGTAAGTTCATTAATAATTGGAGACTTCTGATGCTCTCTGCCTACTCTACATGCTCTCAAACATGTCCTGGATGAAGAAGGCATAAACTGAAACTGAGCAAGAGCAGCATTTTGGAGGCTGCTGGCTGACATTTTTATCCTTTGATTTTTCAATTGATAAGGAAGACTTGGTTACTTTTTAGAAGAAAATTGAAGAACTGATCACAGTTGACAAGGAGGACTGCAAGGGATGGAACACTGTAAAAGTAGTAGGACATTATTTATAAGCAGCAAGATCCTCTTTCTTAGAAGAATCAGGTAAACAATATGATCATAACTAGGACAAGTTTCACAGTTACAAGCCAAGAAAAGATTTCATGATTCTTGCTCCTCCCCACACCTCTAACATTTCAGGGATTGTCAAAATCCATCCAGGAGAATGGAATGATGTAGCTTATCACATCTTTAGCCAGTTTTCCCTTCTTATTTTTTATTTTTTTTCTTTTTCCCCAGAAAGATTTCATTTTCCAGGTAAATTTACTTTTACTCCACATGTCTTCCATCTTTCTCTGCAAGGAAGATCTTTCTCACAGTGACGTAGCTTGCACTATGGCCCTGTTCTGCTTTATCCTCCCTAAAGGAAAGGCCATCAACTGAGTGTGGCAGCCAGGGTTATTATCATGGCAGGCAGAGAATTCACATAGCAGTTAGTTCCTTAGAGGTCTCATCTCTAAGGGATATTCAGACATGTCTTAACAGTGCAGCCCTTGGTGAGTGGACTCAGCAGTTACTCATCATCCTTTCCATGCTGATGGCAGGACATCAGTGGTTTCCACAGCAGGAAGTGTTGTGAGCTGGACTGCCTTTGAGTATGTGGTGGAAGGTAGTTCTGTGACTTTATCCATCTAGCTAGATCTTTGTGCCCGGAGAAGCTCCATAAAAAAGGAGTGCAAGGGAGCCACTGTGCAGTCTTACCCTGTTTTGGTATGGGTCCAGACCTTTTGTTGTCCTTTTAAGGACATTCTTCTGCCCTAGGAGTACCATGTGTCCTTAATGTTTACTAGAGAATTAAGATCTCCAGTGATAGTGCTCTTATGATCAAGAGGCAAGTCTACATTCAATACCGTGTTTATCCTCCTAGCTGGTTTTCCCAGAATTAGTACACACATCAACAATTCCATAATGTATGAGTAAGATCTGTTTATTCCTTACCACAGATCCAGCATTAATCATTTGTCCTTCTCCAAACCACCAGAAGAACTCTGTGCTGTGGAAAAGTACTAAACAATGTGTAGTGTCCTGGAGCAGGATCAGGCTCAGACCTAGTCTGGACTTAAAAATACAGTTTTGCACAGGAACGTTACACCGCAGTGCAGTTCTCAGCCCCCAAATAAAGGAGTTTTTCAGTTTTCCATTCAGCTGATTATAAAAAGTATTGATAGACCTATTTAGTCATATGCCTTGGTTTTGATCAGTAATTTTAGAGAAAAGATTATTAGAGAAACGTAGGCGTATAAACAATTTTGAGAACAGCAGATCAATTATGTGGTTCTTGGTATCCAAATTATAGAAAAAAAATTATAAGCTGGGAAGACCCCTAACGTTTTACCCCTAACGGTAGAAAGCTGCAAGGACAAAGCTAATGAAGTTTGCTTGGGTATCATATTGGGGTCATACCTATTCTCTGCTGATGAGTGGTATAATTAAGAAACCTGTGCCAGTCTGGGGATTTTCTGGTAGAAAAAGGATCTAGTTGATTCATTTGGAATCACTGATAAATAGACACAGCTGGTTGTGGAACTAGAAGCTGTACTGCCCTTGTTTTCCTGTCTCCTTATTAAGTATCAGTACAAGGTGAAGGTGATTGGAACTGAGAGGCATAAACTGAAATCAACTGAAAGAGAAAATAACAAAAAAGAGAACTAGTATTTGCCTAGAGTCACCTAAAATCCATGAAAACATGAAACAACTCTTCCATGCTTTGCGTCACTGGTTTCCTGAGAACTTCAGAGATATTATACCCTGAGATATTGCTTAGGGAACTAACTTCTTCTATAGCTACTAAAGGTTGCGTGTGTATTAGCAGACTCGCCGTGCAACACAGCCATTGCTGCAAATCACTGCAGGGATGTGTGTTTCTTGAAAATCCGTGCCACAACACTCGCTATGGTTTTCACCTCTCGCTATAATAGTTTTCATCTGGACCACCTAACTGCTTGCGGTTCGTATTTCAGCTGGTCCGCAAATAGAGATGCTATTTTCCCCACGTACAATATTTATATCCTTCCACGTTTAAACCCCAGTAGAATTAGTGCCAAAGGTGAACATTAAACCAAAGAACTATTCCTTTAATTACATCTGCTACTGACACAAATATTCTTTATAACCGGAATCTCCTGCTAGTACTCTTATGAACTACCATATACCTCTGTTGGGAAAATAAGTGTTCACAAGCTTAAGGAATTCCGTATGCATTTTATTGATGGTAATTCTGTTAGTTGTGCACTCTGAGGGTGCTGCTGGAATGAGGACTGTTTTGGCTGATGGATTCTGCACACAGAGCACACATTCAAGAGGAAATCTCTAGGGAATTGAAAAATGAGCCATTACCCTTGTATAGAGATTAGGAGGGAAAAAACACCTAAACAAACCCAAAACTTAATACAACAATATTTATCAAGTGTCGCTCAGCCCAGATGGTGAGGTTTCTAGAAACCTTGCTTAAATGCTTGTAACCCAGGCCATCAATAGAAAAGTTTAGTATAAGTACCTAAAACACATGTAGATGACTTACAACTTTCCGTAGACATTTCTAAAGATATGTGCTCCACTTGGCTCACCTTTCTTTGTCTGTCCCCTGACATACACAGTCCTCAGCATAACCTCAGATTTTTTTTTCAGGAAGGTGGGGTAGGAACCAGCTGTCATTCTTGGTTACTTGTGGAGACATTCACTCTTTTGCCCAAACTTGGCTGCTGCCTGGCAGGCAGGCAGCGGGGGGCTCCTTGGCCAGTGTAAGTACTTGCCGTCAGTAACCACAATCACATCTCACTCTGTCAGCAGGAAGAAAACCTGTTACCCACCAATACTGCTTTTCTCTAAATCTTCACAGCTCTCAGCCTTTTCACAGACCCTGGGAGCTGCAACAGACTGAGAAATGCTGGCTTATAGGACTGCTGGTAGCCTATTGTTGATGTAGATTGCAACACCTCCACCCCTCCTTCCTCGCTTGTCCCTTCTGAACAGCCTGTAGCCACTGATAGCCGCACTCCAGTCATGGGATTCATCCCACCAAGTTTCAGTAATGGCAATTAGGGCAATTAGGTCATAGCTTTCTAGCAGGACTGGGGCTTCCAGCTTCTCCTGTTTGTTGCCTGTGCTGCATGCACTCATGTAGAGGCACTTCAGCTGGGCTGCTGGCTGTGTCACCCTCTTAGAGGAACGCCCCTTAATTCTTTTGAGGTATTTCACTGGTGTTTTCCTCTTGGTTCCTATTACCTCAGGAGGCTCTGGCTCATCTCCATAAGACTTCAAGTGTGCTTCAGTGTAGCCAGCAAATCTCAGAGTAACAGGCTGAGGACTCTGGCTAGCACCCCGTCTCCCTAACCTTGGCCTGCTGGCCCACAGCTTGTCACAGGAAAGCCTGATATTGTCTCCTGCCCCCTCAAGCCTAGTTTAAAGTTCTGTCAATGAGCCTTACCAGCTCATGAGCAAAAACCCTTCCAGAAAGGTGAATCTCACCTGATGCCAGCAAACCTGATATTGTATAGGCCATCACATTATTGAAAAACCCCAAACTGTGGTGGTGACACCAGCCACAGAGCCATGTTTTAATAAACTGGGCTCCTCTTTCTTCCAGTGTTGCTGCCCACAACTGGAAGGAGAGAGGAGAAAATAACCTGTGATCCAGGTTCTCTTACCAACCACCCCAAGGCCCCAAAGTCTCTTTTGATTGCCCTTGGACTATGTGTTGTGACTTCCTTGCCACCCACATGGAAGAGCAGCAGCAGGTAACTAAGAAAGTTTCCTAGTGACGTCCTTAGCCCAGGCCCCAGGGAGACAGCAGACTTCCCTAACAGGAGGGTCTGGCCAGCATATTGGATGTTCTCCTCAGAAGGGAGTAATCTACAACTATTACCTGTCTTTTCTTCCTCGTGGAGGTGGTCATGATACAAGAGGTAGGCCTTTCTGGCAACACCTCTGGTGAAGATTGAGCACCGTTCACATCATCCATTAACTGACTTTCCACATCTAGAGCCTCATACCTGTTGTACAGAGGCACCTGGGAAGGCGGAGGAGGAAAGGAAGGGGTTCACTGCCACCCCGAGCATGGACTTGCCTCCATTCTCATCTTTCCTTTAAGACACTGCTTTCCCCCTGCTGGGGGAGGCTACAGGATCCTCTTGGTGCTGTGTTTTTTTCTGTTGGCTATTCCTGTTTGGTGTCTAGAACAAGGGGAGTATCCTGATCAAGGCAGAGCCTATTAACAAAGCCTTCTTAGTCCAGCTACAGGAGGCATCACCCTCACAAGCATGACGCAAAGAGGATTAACAATGTCAAGAATTTGGGAACTTGAGGATGAGCATTTTTAGGCTAAAGTCACAGGATATTGTGCTTCCGGACTCTACTGGTCACACATGGTCTAGGTGCATCTTAAAAAGACATAAATGGAACTCATTTATCCCTTAGAAATTAGAGAATCAAAGGCTGGAAGTTGATCTCACTGCCTGAAGGAGGGGTAAATTAGCCTGTGTCTCAAGCACACTGTTAGGAATGACAATTAAAATCTAATTCTAATTAGCAACACTGGATGCTACTCTAAATAAACAATGATGTGCAGATTTGTTGTGCGGATTCTTAGCTGCAGAAGTAGGCAAGTAGTAGACAATGTGCAAGTTAATCACCTCTGCAACAGCAAACGGACTGGCTTGTAAATACACAAAACACACACTTGAGATTTCCTTTGCAAGATGAATTACTGTGAGAGCAGACATTACGGCTGATGCTGAGGCCAAGGCACCCTCTTTAGGCTTTAGTTTGTGTCTGGTTCAGTTCCTGGTTAATTAGGGCTGAGAAGCTGGAAAGTTTGTGGCTCTGTTGCATATTCTTTACCTGCTCTGAGGAAGTAAATGAGGAGAAACTCCAGGCTGTCATTTTTTTATCTCTAATAATCATTCAGTAAAAATTACAGAAGGGCAGAAAGTCTCCAGGTGCCAGCTCGGACTCATTACTGCTAGTCCTGTCATCTGGAGAGCCAAAAGAAGTGAGGAATAAGCATTAAAGGTAAATTGTCTTTTGTTTAACCATTATTATTAAAAACTTCAGGAGATCTGCAAACCGTGTTCCAAATATGGCAAATATAGGATGCTGCATTTGCTCCTCTTGATTTATGGCCGTGGTCCTAATTCATACTTTCATTAATTTCAGTAGTGCTAGCTCCTGATACCACATATATCCCACCAAGCAGTAACCTCAGACATGTGACTAGTGCTATTACTATTCATGTGTGTACATCCTGCAATGTGCCTAGGGCCAAGATGCTCAAAGTTCAGCATCTAAATATCTTTTGAAATTAAGGCCTGCATTAAACAGAATTGAATTTGGGATACGTTTTGGCATAATACTTCCAGAACGTACACTAATAACTGTAATAATCCCTAACCTAACTGTTATAAGGGAGGGGAATTGTGTTAGAATTATAAGAAACAGAAACACATGGAAATATTTAGAGTATGTCACCCAACATTATCTATTGTGCTTTTTAATTGCAAGGGAGCTGGGACTGCAGTGTAAAACAGCAACACTTGTGAATTTGGACTGCCATTACCATCACATTTTGTTGAGTACTACACTTATACACATTTTAATGGTACTGAAAATAGAATGCCAAACCTGCTCAGCTTTGCTCGCTCTATAAAAAGAATCTGAAGTCAAAGTCTAGAAGCAGAGGAAAGAAAAGGAAAAAGAAAAAAAAAAAGATGAAGAAAGACTGGAAAAAGATTAAAAGCCTAAGTGATGTCTTTCCTGTAAGCAATTCAATGGAAATAGTGACAATAAAACTATTCTAGAAATAAAGAAATATAATACACTATTCCATAACAAAAGTAGATTTCTTTACTACTGCATAACATATGAAGTGCTACCTGCCAGTAGTTAAGCACAAAACAAAGCTTTTCTCTTCATCTTCGAGGCCAAAAATCTGAAAATTTGACAACAAAACTAGGCTTAATACAAATCCAGTTAATTTCATTAATCCCATTTCGTACACATTTTTAAATAGCCTTTTAAAACTGCTCAATTACCATTTATGTGCAAGTCTTATAATAGAGCCCCAGGCTTTCACAAAAATGTGTACTTCAGGAAAGCAACTTAGTGCATTATGAAGGAAGAGGAAAATTAGATAGTTTAGCCCAAAGACTTTTGGATATCTTCTTGGTTGTACTTCCATGCAGCAATAAAACTTGTCGCAAATAAGGGACAAATTGTCCTCTTTTTTGCATATGTCAAATTGTAGAGTCCATATTAATATTCATGGCCTCTCCTCTATCCCACCTTGAACAGCTTCAACTAGAAGTTAAAGTTTGAGACTAGTGCTTCAACAGACACCTTTATCTTGGCACTTACTTAAATGCTGCTTCCTCAAAGCGGTGTAAATAAATTTGCATACACTGAACTTGTAACATTGAAAAGATACATTTTCACTTCCAAAACACTACAACTCCTATTTCTGAGCTAATTAAAACTTCATGCAACTCAACCATAGCTGGACCAAAGCTGTAGAATGAGGTCTGCATACACTAGTGTGATGGATACTGAGTTGCAGACAGAGTAGATGTGAATTGGAATTTAAGCTGCCTTTCAACTTCCTGGCAGCATCAGTTTTTTCAGGCATTCCTGGAAATGAAACTTTTGAAAACGTGAGATCTAGAAATGATATTATGATATTGTAATAATTAATTGTATTAATTCAAATTATTATGTCACTGCTGCACCTCTGTAAATCACGTCAGCATTAGCCTAGCAGTTTAACCAAGATGCAGGCAAGCTGCATGTTTGGGAAGTATGTGGACAAGTTACCTTCTCTTTCAGAACTTACCAAAGGAGTCCCAAGACACCGATTGCATTTCAGGATCATACGTCTGGACCTCAAAGATTAACATATTGCTAGTAATAGTCATCTGAGCTCTTATTCCTTAATTGAATTCAAAGGCACTGGCATATATAAAATTAAATCTTAAAATTAAATAGTTCGAAGTAAAGGACTTGATCTCTTACTCATACAGTTAATGAGACACGTCTGCTACAGAAGGCGGGTGTATAAATATCTAACTTAGAAATGCAAGTTAGACTGTCTCCAAACATCGGAGCAACTTCAGAAGGGAAGTGTCTCTGTGTAAGCATTCAGTGATGCTAAGCTTCCTCTAGGTTAACACAAGGAGAGTTACATTCTTTGAAATTCAATGGCACATGAATTAGACTTGAATTTTTTTAAGCAAAACCGGATACCTCACTATACTGCCTTGCAGCTCAGACCCCTTATGCCCTATTGTATTGTGTAAAGATGAGCTGCAGAAGTTTGCACTACAGTTGTGCTGCTTGTGAAGACGGAGCGGATTTGTAAGTACATCTGCAATTAGGTCCTATATCCACGCAGAACAACATTAAGATTAGTGGGGCTGAACTCAATTCTGGGACAATCCCATACACACTTCTTCGTAGGCCTAGAATGCAGAAAACAGGGGAAAATCTCTGTAGCAACTGTGAAAATATCTTCTAAGATTTTCCTCCTTTTCCCATGCCATGGACATAACAGTGTCTCAGATGACCTAGAAATAATTATAATAATGATTGACATACTCAATTGGGATGTAGGCTGAATTTGCCTGGGGGGAAGAGGCAGGGCAAAAATCTCTTCTGATACAATTATTTTCTATGGGATGCAACAGGTCATGTATGCACAATGTGTATTCAGCATTGCATGATTATGTTTGTTTCTTTGGGATTACCAAAGCAGTGCAATAGCTGAAGTACAAGAGCTGCGTGAGCCAAATAAAAATACAATCAAGTTCTGAAATATTTAAAATTTATAGCCAGATGTATTCAGCCCAGGATACCTATCCTGTTGCCAGATCTCGGTATGACTCGTGCACAGAAATCAGCCATCCTCTTCCTGTGATAGCAAGAATTCCCATAGCAAGTGCTTCCCATTGAGGGTGCAGTGACAAGCTGCCTGCTAATCTGGCTTCCTTGGAGGGTCAGCAGCTGACTTGCTCAGCACTTAAAGTAAGTTAGATAAGTGCTTATATATCACAGCAACAGACATTATAAATATCCTACCCTGCTGTGTGCTTATGAAGCTGCATTAAGCACAGTGCAATTTACATGTGCACTGTAAGGCAAAATGTTCAATGTGGCTTCACCCGTTATCCATACTTGTAATGACCTCTCCAACTATCCAGCTAAAATGCCTGATGTCCAAAGATGCTGAGCTGCCTCCTTTCTGCCAGCACCTACCTGGGAAGCACCTGTGTCCATCAGCAGAGCTGCACTGCAGATGTGGCCGAGTGCCCGCTCTGTGTACTAACAAACGGTATCAACAAGGACCTCAAATCAGTGGGTTCGAGGAGAGTCAGCACCTCCTCGCTGCTTTCATTCCCAACAACTTCAGTGGGAATTCAGGAAACTTTGAGTCTCCCAGTGCTGTGGCCAGCCCAGGCAGTGATACAAGTCTCATGCCACACATTTTGAAATAACTTCTATCTTTTGCCTCTAATGTGACCTGCAAGTGAGCCATCAGTGAAAGAAGTTCCAGCCCTGAGTAACTGCACTGTCCACATCAACAGGATTAAGCAAACAATACATTTGGGGCTTTGCATATGAGATAAATTAAAGCTTTTTGCTCAATAGCACTGAATGTGTTTGTGCTAAAAAGGGTGCATAGAGTGTCCTTTCAGTAACCCTGCCTTGTCATCATGATACACCACCCTCTCTCTTCTCCTAGGCTCAGGAAGATTAAGAGAAGCATTTACATCTTGCATTAATGAAGCAACAGATTATGGGGTTGTGCACTCTGTTACTGCTTGTTTGCTTATTTTTATTTATTTATTTATTTTACAGCCTAAGCGAATCAAAGTTACAATAGGCTGAAGAAGATGATCTCAGATGATGTCTGAAAGTAATTTTATAATTGCCCTATAAGTCAGAAATGCCAAAACCTACTTTTTTTCCCCATGGTACTGAGACCACCAGTTGCTGCGTTTCCAGCCATGCTCTATGCTGCTGTTACTCAAGAGGTTTCTTTTCAAGAGGAAAACTGTTTACATCCATGAGCTAGGATAAGACACATTGTGTGGTGAAGAATATTTGATTAGAGAAGAAAAGACTGGGAGATGGGGAGACAAAATAAAAACAATAAACAGTGATTTAAGCCTTCAAACATTCTGTGATTTTTTTAATAGTGCTTTTGGCTTTTTTTGAACAATTTCTCAGCAGAAGTCCAGGGGTTTCTCACGGATGAAAGTTATCTGTTTCTCCCAGTTGTTTTGACTTTATGGTCGCAGAAAGGAGCACAATTGCTCTCTCAAACAAAAGGCATGTGTAACCCTACCATCATTAGAGAGGTTCACAGTGCCTCGCAGCAATCTTTGTATGAGGGAACTTTGCTCAAATTGACATCGTAGCAGCAAAGCCTGGTGGCAAGAGGTGCAAACCTGGTCTTTCTTATTTAATCCTAAACCTTCTGTGAACCCAGCAGATAGCACCAAAGTTCAGAATTGCCTTCAGGTCTCTCTCCTCAGGGTGAAAATGTAATTATGACAAATTCCTCTTCCTTATTGCACTGTTATAGCAAAGGTAAATGGAATGAGTCAGATCTCAGAATTAACAATTACTGAACTCCTTTCAGAGCTATTAAGGTATGTCTCTCCCTTGCCTAACACACGCTGTCTGCTGTCTTCTACATGTATGACAGATGATCTGCAGCCAGCGTCGACATTTGTACAGTCACCCCCATTCAGAACCCAGAGCACCGAGAGAGGCTTTTACTTTTGGGTACATGCAGTACAAAGAAAAGCTGCCACACAAACCAAGAGGAGGCAGGATGCGATGAACCAAGCAACCAGCCTTGTGCTTGGCATCATGTTTAACTCCCTGCTCTCTGCTAGAGAGTGAGGTTGCATATTATGTCCCCAAACCAGGCCAGTCTTTTGTGGCTGGGCACCATCAACCTCATTCATATAGAGTCCACTTTGTGATTGTAGAGGCTGCATTTGCACACCCTATAATACAATAAAGCCCCGGCCCCAGGTGGGACCTGTAAGCAATAAACATAATAAGCAAGTAATATTTTGTGATGCTCTTGGTATTTTTACAAGGGCATTAGGCACCCTCGGGCTGGCCAGTTGGGATTATTCCTTTTCAACTGGCAGGCTCCAAACTATGTCTCGTCTGATTAACTCCTTTTATACTTTATCTGCAGGTGTCAGTGGATGCAGTGGGGCTGCCTGTAAGCAGTTCTTCACTGCGACAAACTTGGAGACACCAAGTGACTTTCCAAATATTTGTTCAGGGTGCCTACTGCATGCAATCTGTCTTTTTGGCATCTACAAGCCTTATGATCTGCATGCCTTCCCATCATCTGCTATTTGGCTATTGTCGTGTTTAGATAAGGTTTTTTGGAACTTAAATGTCAACAGGTGTGGCACAGTATATGAAGGCATGCAGTACAGAAGTGTGGCTAATTATAATCTCACTTAGTTTTTTTCCCCAGTTAACAATTACAGTTAAAAATAACATGTGCATACAGAACCTTGTGACTTTAAAAAAAAAGTTTCCTAATTAATACAGCTTCTAATTAATGAAGTCTTACATTCTGTGACAGTCATAAGTCATCCCAACTCATACACATCTTGCTGCTTTCTGCAAGTAATAACTGCAAGTCTGGAATCAAACTGACCTGTCAACCTTTTCATCCACAGCGTTTCTGGAATAGGGGCAAAGGTCTGAACAACATCTAACCCACACAATCAGCATCCCAACAGATGGGATTGGAGAGCTGGCAGCCGAAACACCCGTTCTGTTCATCAACTGTGGGCACGAAGCATAGACTGTCCAGCCAGATTTTGCATCTTTAGTTAGCGTGCCTATGGCAAAAGTGTTGTACAAGATCTGTGAATATCTTAGAGCTCTGAATCCCAAATACCACTGATGTTGAAATGCCAAGTGGGACAGAGTATTTGTCACTTGTTAAAGTGCTCTTTGGCATATTCTTCTGCAGAATGGTGTTCCACCTATAGGGAAACAATTTTTGGCTCATCTATTGCTTTACAGGTGAAGAGCTGGCAGAGGTTCTGGGAGCCTCACTATGACCTATGGCAACAAGGAATACACTGTCTACCTTTCCCTCTTTTTTCTCCTTAGACACAAAACGTAAAAAAAATATTAATGGGTTATGCTTCATCATATACAATTGCTTAAATTGAGAGCAAAGAAAACCACATGGCCTTCTATCCATACCTCTCAAAAAAAACTAACCAAAGCACCAAGAAATGGGCTGCCCTTAACCAAAAGGACGAGATCCAGAATACCTACCTTGCATCCTAAAGTTATGACTTATGCTTATCTTTAAGCACCTATAACTCCCTGCTCTGTGCAGCTTTATTAGGCTAAATAAGGGAAACATATGTGAGGGCAAAAGATGGAGAGAAGCAAGGTAAGGAAATGCCTACATTTGTATGATTATTCTCAAGAGTTGGATTCTTCTCAGTGCCTTATCATCAGTCTTATAATCACTAGCTACTCAGAACCTCCTCTTTGCTACACTCAGGGTCAGGGCAAACACTCTGGATCATATTTGTGTGTATTCATTTGTGCAAACCCAGGCGAGGTAAAGGGAAGAATGAAATCTTAGGAATGCCAGTGTTGTAAATCCACCCTCTTTGCTTCATGTTGAGATTTTCCTGTGTTCCAGATACTTCCCATTTATCTGTAACTGTGTCATTGCCTCTCCTACTTCTCTTAACCCAGACAGTGCAGTGAGGTTAATGCAGAGTTTGGGCAGGGAATCTTTTTGCATTATGCCAAAAGGTTCACCAAAATACGTCTGTGTAAAAAAATTAATGATGAATTCACAAAGCCTCCTGTAAATGCCTAAGGAGTTTGCACCCTATAAATATTTAAAACAAATATCTCCCAATACATAAACACTCTCATTTCCTGCAGATAAACCCAGACGCATCAGCAGGGGTGGAAGGAAGGCAGTTATCTTTGCTCAGATGTCGTTTAGCATATCCCTAGATGCAATGGAACTTTTTTGTGTTAATTCTTCCTTTTCACTTATCCTTTTCATCATCATATAGCGTTTCAAAAATGCAGGAGATGTAATCCAGCTCCTAATCTTAGCTAATGGGAGCTGTATCTAATTAAAAACTCATCAGTGTAGAAATATGTTTTGTTCACAGCGAAAGTTAAAAAAAACACAGCCACCCTTAAAAATTCCATCCTGCAATTTTGCTACTTTTATTTCTTGTGCATGATCTGTGCAATTAGACAGCACTTTACCTCAATTAAACAACATCACATACTTGCAAAAAAAGTCTTGTTTACACTAAACAGTTTGGGATGAGGAAACCTGTTTTCTACCATAGGAGTCAGCTCACCCACTACTGAAAAGTAACAACTCGAGGGCAATAAAGCAGATCCCGACAGTTCTGTGTAGTATTACACAGCAGCAGAGAATGGAGAATAATAATAATAATAATAATAATAAAAAGGTATCAAGTTCTACCTATAAAGGAAATTCTACACAGGCAGAAAGTTTCTCTATAATGAACAGAGCGGCACCAATTTCTCCATAGTGGAAAAGCGCATCTGGGTTGTAAGGGTCTCCAAATAATGAGGCTTCATTTTCCCACCGCGGCTGTGCAGTGCCCGCTCTGATCCTGCCACAGAACAACTGCAGGTTGGATTCAGGGAACGAACACATTCAGCAAGTGCTGCCACTGTGTCTGAGGCACTTGGGCTCCTCTGAATGCTCTGCTTGGTAGCTGAACCCTGGCTCTGCTCTCCTGACCTCGTGCCATCTCTGAAAGGACACAAGGACGGCCAGATACAGAGAACTAGCTCCAGCATCTTGAAGTTTGGCCCTGTCCCAGAACTCCAGGAGATGCTTCACTGCCCTCTCCTGAGATCTACCAGGTGGCGGGTGAAGGCCCAGAAGCGTGCAGACTGTTGTCTTTGCAATTTTATAATTTAAATCCACTGCAAAGCTCAAGTACATACGTTGTTTACTTACCAGTATTTGTTTGCATTGCTGCGTTTCTACCATTCCTACTTAGAGAAACAGCCTCCCTCTCCCCCTCCTCCAGAACAATGCCTTGCAGGGAAACACTTATTAATGCACTCGGGAGAGCTCCTGCTGCCTTTGCGTGGGAAAGAGTGCCGATTGCATGTGGAGATAGTCAGGTTATATTTCCTCCTTTCTAAGTTCAAGTAAACTTCTTTAATTTATTTGGTAATGTGGAATTAACTTTACATTTAAAATAGGTCCTGTCTCTGTGAACCCAGCATAGCAGGAAAAGGCTCCTTGAGTTTTAAAGGCTTTAACCCTTGCAGTTCTGGACAAACTTATTTCCCCCCCTCTTTGCTACTCTTGAGCCCCTGTAGCAGCAGAGAATGGCACGATAATTGGGGGTGGATCAGGCAGGGTGGGTAGCTACAAAGATAGGTGTACAGACCTATGCACAATATTTTATATCTGCCCTTACAGGTGAGAGAAGGTTTATATTGTCTATTTCTGTCCTTTGCCTTGCATGCTTTTTTTCCAGAGCATGATCTTTCTGTTCAAGCAGCTCTACAGATGACCTTATTTCAGCACCATATTGATATCTAGCTGTGGCTGACAGCATGCAAGAGTTGCGTGGTACACTGTAGGGGAACATGCCATTCATCAAGTGATTTTGGAAGCCATTCATGGACAGCTGTATTTCCTTTCTTTCAAATACTGTTTTTTTTACTGTTAGGTAACTAAACTAATCTGTCTAAACCGTGCATTCCAGAATCACAGAATCACCTAGGTTGGAAGGGACCTTTAGGATCATCTAGTCGAACCACCAACCTAACTCCCTAACTCTGACAAAAAAAAAACAAACAAAAAGAAAACACACACCCCACACCCCCCGCCCCAAACCATATTGCCAAGCACCTTGTCAAGTCGTGTTTTGAATATCTCTATGGATGGTGCCTCAACCACTTCCCTGGGCAGCCCATTCCAATGCTTGATAACCCCTTCAGTGAAGAAATCTTTCCTAATATCCAACCTGAACTTTCCCCAGCACAACTTGAGGCCATTTCCTCTTGTCCTATCACCTGTGACTTGGGAGAAATTATTGACTGAGCCTTTGTTGCAGGTTCTTCAGAGGACACACAGCTTCAGGACTTACTCTACTTATTTTTTTTAAGTAACCAAGTGGAAAGGAAAGCAGGCTTCCCACTGGAAACTGTAAGTTATTATTATTGCTGTGTTATCAAATATCTGCAAGCTAGACTTGTCATCTACTTCTGTATGAATGACACCCACCACAACCAGGGCTCAGGCTCAGCTGTTTGAGGCACCATCACAGTAGATGGTTTGGTGAATTAAATTCTGTAAATCTCCAAAATAGCATAGACCACACTGGTCTATGATTTTGCCTCAGCCAGATCTATAAGGCACATGATTGCCCAGCTTGTGTCTTCACTTCTTCCAGTGGTGCATTAAGCTATTTAAGGTGAACAAAGTCCAGATCAGACTTGTTTGTATGTACACGTAGTGAAGGTAGGAAGCTTTAGAGAAACACAGAACCAGTCCAGCCAAGAGCACTGACAAAACTCAAGCATGGCATTAGGTCCTACCCGAAGAATAGAGTCAAACAGAAGGAAAAGTTGTTACTTTGTGAACAAAGTACTACTCTGTCAGGAAGCAGTATCACCCTGAAGGACACCATTTCTGCCATTAAAACTACACCACTAGTAGTGCTCTGAGCTCCTACTGGGCTTCAGCTGTCCCAACCCTGAAAGCCTTCTGAGCAGGATACACTATGGAGAGGAGTGCTGCTAGACTCCCTGGAATCCCCCACATTCCCACCATGCATCTTCTCTTTTTAATTCAATTTCTTCCCTTTTCCCCTTTACCTTCAGTTTTTGACTACCTGGTAAGTGAATCCCTTGCAGTACCCTTGCAGAGTTAAGGCTCTGTAACCAGAGAAGATGTTAATAGCCATGGACTATATAGCACAGAAAAGAGTCGCAAGCTTACTGGGTTGTGGTGAGATTCAGGTTGTCCCTGTCCTCACCCAGCAGGGGACTGGAGAAGTGCATGGAAGATTCACTATTTGTGGCAGAAACTCCATTGGTTGTGTGAGTGCCAGTGACTGTTTTCACTGAATTTCACTGAATTTCACTGAATTTTTGGAGTTGGAAGGGACCATAGAGATCATCTAGTCCAACTC
>JAOTQQ010000032.1:28280994-28311550 GCA_026546715.1 Gallinago undulata | reverse complement strand
CTGCCCATGGCAGGGGGTTGGAACTCGATGATCTTTAAGGTCCCTTCCAACTCAAATGATTCTATGATTCTATGATTTGTCCATGCATTGTGGCAGGCACAGGAATGGTGTGAGTTGGTGTGCTGCCATGCCGGGGTAATAGGACAGCTTCCTCCACCCGAGCACAGCTGCTTAGAAGTCAGCCTGGGTATCTCAACACCACGCAGCAGTCATTGCTATTACTATAGTATGGCCAGACCCAATCTCTTGATTTTATGCCTCAAATAATGAATGGGCTGAGAAGAGAAAGTGGGAGGAGCACCAGCTGCAGAAGAACTGACCCACAGTAGAGGAAGCGAGTGACAGGAAGATAACTGGGAGTGACTGGTACGTGCCTTTAATTTCTCTTTCAATTTTGAAATGTTATTATATAAGGTCTTTGCTCATCCACAGCCTCCTGAATTCTGGTTGAGTTTCATTTGGCTAATAAAATCATTGAGATACCTTTGTAGTGATTTCTGCCTGGTGCCAACTAGTCCATATGCATTTATCAAACAGCCAAATTTATCCGTACAGTCTCTCCATGCCTGTGTTTTCCTCCATGCACACCTGATGTATGGTTAGATGTTCCCCATGCTCCTTCCCATGTAAACCAGTACAATGAGAATGATGAGAATAATTCCTGGCTCAATTCAGTTTAGCTTCAGAAGACATGTTTTCCAATGCTTTCAAGCCACCTGCAGGGTGGGATTTTTTGTTAGTTTGCTTTTGGTTTTTCAAATTGAAACTAGAAGAGTTTTCTGCACTGTTGTTGATTTGAGGTCTTTTAGAAGGGGAACATGAAGAACGGAGGAAATGAAACAGTTCAATGAGAACAAATAGGATAGTGGAAAACCACCATTTTGATTTCACCACTTAAAAAAAAAAATGAAATAAGCAGGGAAACTTCAAAATGTAAATATTTTGAATGAAAAATGAAAACCTTTTCATTTAAAAAAAATAAGTTCCAAGGAAAACATTCACATTTTTCCTTTTCTCTTTGTTCTTTTAATGGAACAATTCAGTAAAGTTTAATGGAAATACATCCCTCTTAATTTACATTTTTCTCCAAAATTATTGCTTCAGCTAAAAATTGACATGGCTCTGAAAAAATGAAATTTGAATACATATTTTTTTGTCCTCACTGTGATTTATTTGCTTCCCTGAAAAGAGAAGTCTTTCTCACCCTTACTGTTTGATGCTAAGGTAAATTTAGGATAGTTAGAATGGAAATTTTCAAAGAATAAATAAAAAAATGAAAACTGGGGAAGAAATCCCAAACTGTTGTAATCATTTGGGACTACTGTTGTACACATGGTTGAAAAAGTATATAATTTTATTAGTTTAACTACTGAGATGACCAAAACACTGTAACTTCTCATTTACTTTTATGGGAACATTAAAGTTAATGATAAAACTTCATAGAAACCTAGTCTCATTGATGTCTCTATTTTTAAACCAATTGAAATGTAAGCCATAAAATGTGATTGCATACCACCCCCTTTTCACAAAATACTCTACATTTTATTTTTATTTATATGAATTAGATTAAAATAAGAGGAAAAAGAAAAGAAAGGTTATTATATTTAGGGTTTTTTCATTATGGAGACCTTGGAAAATGCCATTGAGACCTTCTATTAGTATAAATAATGAAATCATTTGAGCAGATGATTTTTTTTTTAAATTTTTACAGTTCTGTCTTTTAATTAAAAGTTTTTCAACTTTTATTTTACTGCTAGAAAATGCTCATTGCCATTTTAATTTAAGCTAATATGAATTATTTGAACTTCTAAAATTTCTATTTAGTAAAAATATTTAACTGAAGCCTATTTAGTACATATATAATTAAAATGAATTAATCAAACTGTTAGATCCCAGATTTTTAAGTTTCTCAGAATGGAAATAAAAGTATTTATTTGTCTACATCTGTGCTCCTGTATATTCCTTAGAAGACAGAGTGGATTTTACTTTTACTATTGAACGCATTTGCCTTGCACTACATAAATCCTTAAGTGCATTGTGGGATTGAGGAAATGAGCAGTACCTATAGTCAACAAAACCCAACTAGAAATATCCAACTTTGCATTTTTTGCTATTTCTACACAAGACAGAGAAGTCTGCAAACTGTACCATCCTCCATGCTAAAATTGGGGTAATCAAATACATCAATCAACTTTATATTGTGGAAGAGGTGTTGTGAAAAAAATGTTATAGTACACTGAGTTCTCTGTTGATTTTAGTATTCAGCCATGCACCACTGGCATCAGGGACTAGAATATACTGTATATGTTAAATAATGTTCCACTCCATGCAACACTCTCACATGGCAAGCACATTAAAATGGAAGCAAGAACTCCGCTTAGGACAGGATGAGCAGTATCATTTCTGTTCAGCAAATTCCCACAACTTGCACATTGTGGAAGAAGTGAGGCAGACTGACAGAAGGCAAGGAAATTGTTTCCGATGTGGCTTTGCTTTTACATCAGAAAATATTGAAATAAGTAGTCAGGATAAATAGTTACCTATTTCAAAGCTGCCCAACCTTCCTCCTTCATTGCCGACTCTGTCAGTCTGAGAACGGGAGTGAGACATCATTTTGCAAACAGAGGTCATATTGAAAAGAACAATGCCATGTATGACTAATAAAGTTCTCTGATTCATGAGGAAATTTCGATTTACATTTCAAATCAATACTGATCTCTACCCAAAGCAGGTGTTGAGAAAGAAGAAAGTGAACTCTGTATTTCCATGGAGATAGTTTGTGAAGCATAACATATGATGGGGCTAATCTTCTTTCATATGTCATTTCTCACCACCAAAGTACATGTTACTCCTTGCTAAAAGAGCATGGCAACTCATTAAAGCAATCTATATTTTTCTGTTGGTTATAATTTGCTCCATATATATCTAAATAAGTGAAATTCTTTGTTATCCAATTATTGATACTACTTTCTACAGCTTTCTGTCTTGCATATAATTGAGATAGACTGTAGTCCTAAATACAGAATATTTTCCATAATAGCTTAAAAGGAGAAAAGCAAGGCAATGTTACCCCTAATAAAACTTCCTCATCAACATTATATTACTTAAAATATCCTTCCCTTTAGCTATGAAAGATCTGGTTAGCGTACTCCCTCCATAGTTTGACTTCTGTTTTCTGTGCAGGGTATATAGCTGGCAGTTTCAGTTATAGTTCATGGGGAAAAATATTTTTTGGTTTTTGCCTTTCTTTTGTGCCCACAATCTTTGCCAAGAACAGCTTCTTAGTGCTCAGCACAGCTGAAAGGGATGAATTGTAGCGGGGAGACAAATACAAATGGTTACACCAAAATAGGCACAAACCATGTGGCCGTCACCTCTTCCCTTCACATGAACACCACCACACTGAATGAGCAGCACCAAAGCTTTGGGAGTGGAGAAAAACATTTTCTCTGCTCTGGTGAAAAATGAAACAGAAAACAGTCCCTCATTCAAACCAATGTCCAAATTCCTGTCAGTGGAGCAGGTACCCGAAGCGTATGTCTCCATCAAATTGTGGAAACGGATGCATTTCAACACAAGCTGATGGGAATTAGAGAAAAGAATGTGTCTTCGCTGCTATCTTATTTTTGCCAGTCATGCAGATCCAGCACAGAGTGTGCCTGAGCTGGATTCTGCTCTCGTTCACAACAAACCTGTTAACCCAGCTGCAGCTGCCAGTCCAGATGTGCCTCCACGGTCCCTGTTGCGGTTCCACTATCTACATCCCTTCAGGGACACACCGGGGAAAAAAATTTGATGGGAACTGAGGCATCTGATGGCAATGAAGTTGTGAAGATGTAAATTAGGAAAGATTTTGCCCTGCTAGAATTTTTGTTACAGCTGAAGTTCTCTCTGGCAGGCAGAACAAAGATGGATTTTCAGATGCTAACACTGGCAGTAGCTGAAAGCACTGGCCATTAGGAAATTCCTAGTGCACTTTGCCTCTGACCTTTGTGAGCAGGTACTCCAAACTCTCACAACGTTGCTTTCACAGGTACAAGTTTCATACCATAATTGCTATTTAAACCTAGAAGCATGCACACTGCTGAGTGCATGTGCTGTGCCTCCTGCTGCCTGCCTGCACTTCAGAGCTTTTCATTTGCCTAGTGGGGTGCACTCTCCAGGTATGAGTATCACATTAAATCCTAGTACAGGATTATACAGATGACAGAAAGTACTAAATTACTGAGGAATGCGCTATGTAGAAAGAGGAAAAATGTGAAGAAAAACGGCACCAAAAATATCACATGAAAATTCTCATACAATAAGAACAGCCTCAAACCCTGTCATTATCCTTTCCAAAGACTAAAAGGTGCTTGGACCTTGTCTTCAAAGGTAAACCCCAGAGCATCTCATAGCAAACCACGTTTCCTTCTCTCCATAACTTTTTGTCTGGTTAGAAATTAGCTAAAGAGAAAGTAAAAAACATGAACGCTACCACTCACCTGGCCTAACTCCTCTCTGGAGTAGTCATGGGTGCAGAATAAGGACATAAATACTATTAAACTGAATTCCGTGATTTAGACACAGAATCAAAGAGAGTAAAGAGAGGAGATGAAGGATTAGATCTATTACTGTGTTTAAAAAACTAATGGAAAAGGCAAAGGAAGAGCCAAGTCACCTTTATTTGACAGCAGCTCCACACAGCTGTTTTCTTTTCTGAAGGAAAGGGAAGGAAGAACAGGGTTTATTTTTTCCGAGTGAAACTGCAAGTGGAAATTTGAGATAAAGATAACCTAATTATATAAGTGGATTTTAGCTCTGACAGCAAGGTTAATGAGCCAACACTTGGAACTCTGCCAGGACACATTAGTGACCATAAGCGATCATAAACTTGGTTTTACATTTAAGTGAAAGAAGCCCTGCAGTACAACGTATCTTTTCATCCTGGTGAAGCATTGGCTGTGTACTGAGTCGGGAAAAATAAAACCTTTGCATTCAGTAACACCCTTTCCTGTGATAGCTGAGTTGTTTCTGGAGATCACCCATTTTTATCCCAATAGCAATCCAATTTCAGTTACAATATTGTATTATGATTATAAATGTCTTGTTGGTTTTGTTCTTTATACTCTGAAATAGAGCCCTATAGAGGGATAGCGAAGGCCCTGCTGTTCTACCTCAAGGAGTGTTAAACTCAATAGTTCATGAACTTGAATGTGAAGGAGACAGAAGGAAGGCAACAAAGGCCAGTGGCCACATTGCAAGATACACAAAGCAGCTTTAGCTAGAAACTGCTAACAAGAGGGAAAAACTCTCCCTGATCTTATTTCTTAATTTTGAGAAAATTAAAGTCAACTCTTCAGACAGAAGCGGGTGATACAAGAGGAATTATTTGCTGTGATCCCAGGTTAGGTGATACAGTTGCCCACAAAAGAAAACAGAGAGCTGAAAAACGCCAAGGGAACAAACAGCGGGTGTAATGCAAGTAAGGGGAGGCTAAACAGTAACCTGACAGCAGACAAGAGAAATAAATCAGTCAAACCTGGGAATTAAAAGAAGACCAAAACCCAGAGAACTCTGTCAGTTTAGCAGAGCTTTTAGTGTCTAGCTTGATGGAACCTTTGGAGAAAAAGATTATTTAGGTAAGAAATACTGACAACCTTTCCTGCTGCACAAGGAGTCCTACAAGGAAGCCTTTGGCAGGTTGGAGCTGGGAGGGACCTCTGAACAGGCCCAGGAATGACAAACAAAGGGAGTGGGCTGGGGTGAAAAACTTGGCATAGTACTAGCCTGAAAATGCAAACCCAGACCATTACAATACAGATAGAAAGACAGATAGATCAGAAACTGAAGATAAACAGGAACTGATTTCATTAAATAAGCACTCATCCCACGATAAGCAGGATATTGCTTGGGCAAACAGCGCACAGGCAAAACTTTTCCAAGAACAACTATATTCAACAGTTATCTATGTTTATATTCAATGTAAATATACTTTCCTAATGTATGTCACAATAATAGCTCCTAATTTTTCTCCCTCACTGGATTTACGCTTTCGTAAGTGCATTGGCTTCATCAGTGGGCCTCCCAAATTGCTGCAGGCTACGTGAGAGCAGCTCCTACCAGCCCAGTGTAAAAGGAACACATTTTCACTGCCGGCACCGCAAACACAATTCTGTTTCACTCCTACTTGCAAATTCCCAGAGCTCCTTCGTGTCATTTTTAATTTCTGAACCCTTCCAAATTTAATTCCTTCTCATAATTTCATTGGGACCCACCGGTGCTTGTAGCAGAGCACAGCAACATATATATTCCAAGCGACGGGAAGCACAACCGCCATTTATCCCCATACGAGCCCTGAGCAGTCCATCCCAGCTCCCTGCAAAGCCCCGAGCTGAATTTGAGTGAGAACAGGTGTTTTCAGGTTATTGGACCGACTCGCACTCATGCTGGCTACCTGTAGCTGGGGCTCTGGCTTCCTTGGCACCTCTTCCTCATCTCGGTAGCTATTTGCTTTCTGGTTTTCCATTCTAAGCTCATGCATAAGTACCCTTAAGGACATGGGTCCATTACAGCCACAGACCATAAACACCAGGAGCTGCCCAGGCTGCTCTGTGAGCTACAAGCAGGGATCAGGCCATGCGTAGTGGGCAAAGAGAAGGGGGGGGGGAGGGGGGGGAAGGGGGGCTGGAGGGCAGCAGTACCTGAGCACAGCGAGCTGCTCCCTGCTAACTCTCATTAACTTCTCCGGCTCCGTTCTCTGCCTAGTGGCTAAATGCTGCAGCTGCCTGTCAGTATCAAAGCACGAGGTTAATGGTTATATTCGCAGCAGGAGTCTTTTTCTCAGTTCACATCAAAATTGATGTGTCCTGAAGAGCCAGTCACATATTCTTCACGCTTTCAACCCCCTCTGACTTCATTGGGAAGTTTGACTGAATGAGCAACGCAACACAAAAGTTTCACCATCAGCTTCAAGACTCAGCGAGACCAAAGAAAATGCTCTGATTCATGTTAGTGTCCCTTAGAAGGTAAACTTACAATTACTCCTGTGATTATATCATGTAGATTTTTATAGGTTACAAGCAAGAGCCATTTATGCTGGGCAAAGACCAGTGATACTTTCTGTATTTCTCTTCAAATTATCTTGCCTTACTACAATGATAGCTGCTGTTCTCTGCCTCTGACAAAAACTGAATATTTAAAAGTTATAATTTTAGTCTTGTTTTGACTGAGCTCCAGTTAATTCATCTTCTTCCATTCCCTATCTCTCCTTGGCACTGAGAAAGCCTACACACAACACTATCTGTATTTCACAGATATAGAAAGCTATGGAAGAACGGGATGAAGAAGGAAGAACTACATAAAAAAGATTTCAGTGTTTCTGAACGGAGGATCATATGCTCATGTTCAAAGACAGGAGGAAATCTTGTAGCTATCTGCCAACATGATGTAGAAAATACTCAAACTGTATTTAAATAAAGTATCAGAAAATAATTTAATAAAAATACTTATGTTAATACAATGAATTTATGCTTAGTTTTAAATTAAATGTCCTTTTGGGGAGAAGGAAGAATTGAGTTGATGATGAAGGCACACAGAATGTGAGCATTTACTTAACAAGTTAGCTCCACACCAGGAAGGGATGTAGGGTGTTCACACCAGGCAGAGTGGCATGTTGGGTATCAACTATAGGGTATCAAGGACTTATAGAGCCTACATAAAGCTCATTCACAGCAAATACAGGCATTTCTACAGATGGCAACCATATTAGCCCTACTGAATTTACTGTGCTAAGCACAGCCTTCCCTCTCTGGGACTGAATTGGGTTGGCCAGAGCCAAGCTGGGTATCCCCCAGCCCATGGTTGTGCCTTCCAAACAGCCCTCAGTTTACTGAAGGGTTTGCTATGCAAAGTAAGCATGAGCTGGAGCCTTTCCTCTTGTCTGTAAATGACAGAAGCAGCAGGTAATATCAAATGCCTACGCTTCTCTCGAGGAAGTACCCAACCAAGGAGACATCAGGCACTGTGGAGAGAGATGGTGAAAAAACTGCTGATGCAAGGATACTTTCTCACTTTCTCACTGCCAGGGCAAGGTGAAGGTGAAAGGTCTTTGTATAGCTTCTTTTTAAAATTAATATGCACATGAACTAGGAATAAATGAGGAACAAGATAGCAACAGATTAACCAGGAGATGCTCAGGAAGACCTTATTAAATGCAGTCAATGCAGATGGCACTTCAAAAATGAAAAATCCATTATTGTCACTTTCTTTCTTTCTTTTTGAAAATCCTATTTGAATATAGTTGTAAATATAAGGGTTTATTGCTAATTTGAAAAAAAAAAAAAAGCAAGCACCAAAACCAATAGCTGAATAAGAGTAGAAGTGAGTTTGAGATTGCATCTTGGACTAACACATCTGGATGGAGGTGCCAAACAAAAGCATAAAGGTGGGAACATGAAGTGATGTTTTCCAGAGGCTCGTAGTGATAGTTGCACTCAATTTGTAGACGTTCACTCCACAAAAGAGTTAATGCCTTTTTTTCATGAGGGCTGAAAACCCTGTAAAGCTGGAACTTCTAAGGGAGTGGGGAGGTTAGCCCTTTAGCATCTGAGCCATTATTTGTCTGAGGCTGAGCATGCAGAAACTGAGCCCTCCTAAATCTGTGTGCAATCCTGAAAATGCTGACTTTAACTTTTTAACCCTCTGCTAATTTGCCAAAGTAATATTTTATTTCCCAGCTCACTGTACCTGGAGGATGTACCCTGCTAGCCGACTGCAGCATCTCTAGAGGAAATACCTTTTCCTTCTACAGGAGCAAATGTTATCAAGCTGGCAGACTGAACGGAAAGAGTTCACTTCACTTTATGCCCAGAGACACCTGCCTCGGGCATCACGTCCCTGACATTCAGTTTTCCCTGCCTGTGGCTTTGCCCCTCCCAGGCTGCTATTATCAGCCACCCTGTATTCTCACGTTCCATGTATCTGCCGACAGATGTAGCAAAATTAAACCGCATCTGTTGGATAATGTCTTAAGTTTCCTGCGCTGTTTAGGTCTCTTTAGCCTCCAATCTCCAAAGACAGATTTAAAGTGTTGGTTTGCCTACGGCTTCAATCAGAGCTGCTCGCAGAGCTACGTGCGTGTGTGTGAGTCTTCCCCTGAAGTCATTTTCCATGTTCCCTGTTTACAACAGCCAGGCACTTCAGCACAAACTGTTTTTGACAGGGGAATAACATGTGTACAGTGCAGGAATATTTAGCACGAAAGATGTTCACTTTGCTGGAATTTGCATAGGAAAACTCTGCCCAGGGCCCTGACTGGGGAGCCTCGTCTGATCTGCAGTAAGTGCAAATGGACAAACAAATTATTTCCAGTCCCCAAGACACTGTGCAGAATTTGCACAATTTCAAAGCTAGTTGGGAGGAGGAGTTTTACAAAGCCTTGGGGCAAGGTACTCAGAGGGATTGTGAAATGCCAAAAGGATTTCTCAGTGGGCAAAACAAAGGTTATGTTTTAATACGGGAGAAAGATCTCAGATAATCAAGGGAGATCTTAAGATTTCCTCCCGCTCCTCACCACTTGATGCTACCAAAACATATGTTTTGTTCCCTCTCAGGAGGCACGAATTAATGCTGTATCTGGCTGTCAGTGAGTTTCTATTGGTTTTCTTCTATTCAGCAATCATTGTCCTAGAGATGTCTCAATTCTCGCACAGGAAAGAATGTTTTTACAGATAAAATTCCCCTAGGAATAACACGAAGTAGCCTTCAATTCAGCTAAGAAATATGCAGGCCTATTACCAAATTGTTAGCTATTTGGACAATGAAGAGTCTACATATAATCAGGCTTTTGCCTTTTTTTTTTTTTCCTTTTTTGGACTTCAAGACTTAAATCCCATTCCCCTTTGGGCTTCTCTGCAGGGCATAAGAAGATCCTTCCTCTGCCTCTATCCTGCAACACACTCATCCCTATCCTGGAAGCTGTCAGCTGGCCATGCCAGACAGCAGCTCTGTAACCAGTCTTGCTGGGCTGTGCAGAGAATGTTTTCTATTTGTATTACTGGTGCTAAGTAAATGTTAGTATTTTCTTGATGAGAGCAGTTCTTAGTAATGAAAAAAACCCACCTTTGGGTAGGCATGAACCTTGGTGTGCCCTTAATCCATTAAACAGAAAAACTGAAGGGACAGTTCAGGGTCTAGTGCCTGACTATTCCTTGCTCTGCCAGAGCAGATTTCTGACCTATTTGAAAGAAGTGGTATCTATTCTGAAAGATAATGCAATTGCTTGATTTTCTGTCTCTCTGTGCTCCAGCTTGAAATTCATAAAGAAAAGATTCCCTGAAGTTATTTAATAGCGAGCGGTTCTGAGAAAGCCGGAAATCAAATATAATAGATATTTTCTGGTACTGAGATGTTTCTATGGATGTGGAAAAGGATTAGATGATCTCTTTAGCTCCCTGCCAGACCATCTCCTATGATTATATGCAATCAAAAAAACCCTGAATCAGTCAGCCAATACTTCTCCTAAATACTCCACGGTTCCCTTTTTTTCCCAAAGTACTATTTCCAATGACAGAGAAGGGTGACTTGGTTGGTTTTTAAGGTGCGAGCTGAAAGACTAGTGTTGGTTTTCATTTATCTCAAGCCATTTTACCAACTATTCATGCTTTCAGTTTTGCAAATTGTGGGTCATGGAGTGGTCACTTCTCTTGCTCTTTGGGCTGATTTGGCATTTAATCTCAGAAATTTAGGTGATGGCTATTTGGGTCTTAGATCCAGCTGCAGCACTGAATTCCTCTACAGCTATTGGCGTATCTCTAATGCTTCCTCTCTCAGCTGTCACTGCCTCTAAGTAGCTGCTACCACTTCTTCATTCATTTGCTTCCTCTCACTGGCCAGCTGTGAATCGCTGTTCCTTGGCCACTAACCACAGATTTCTAGGGAGAAATGTAATTTATAGACTTATACTTATCTCTGGATCCTCAGACTACTCCATCTTCCATATTATGATCCACATTATAATGTAGTATATTACAATTTGTCCCTCCTCCCAAAGCAGAACACCAATGTCATGGTCCCTACTCCCTTCTCTTTGTCCTACACTGTCTTTCTGCCCTGGGTTTCCAATTGTATGCCCACATTTTCCTCCTCCACTTCCACAAACCAGGACCCCAGACCACAGTTTGTGGTCTCCATAAGTAATAAAATCTGAATCTCTTCTTTACATTAGTTGCTACTTTAATTATGCAATAATTTCAATTAAATCCATGGTGCTATTTCGGAGCTGGTGTAATTAAGATGAGAAACCTCCTCTTTCTACAGTGTTAAGTAAATTGTTATCAGATGACATCTGCATGATGACATGTGTGAAGAGAGGCAGTGGTCCCAGCTCACCCAGCATTTGGCACTTGCAGGGGTTTCCTACCTGCCTGCTACAGCTCGCATTGCTTCGCTTCAGACCACGGTTCTATTTTTGTAGGTTCAGACCCTAAGGTAAATTAGGAAGTTATTATAGTTCTACAGAAAAATTGTAACCAAATGAAAGTTAGCAAGTGCTACGGTATCCACGCTTCTTTCCACTTGTCAGCACTAACTGTGGCACCCCTGCTTTAGATACCATGGTAGAAAGTAAGGCAGGGCACAGCCTGACTTTTTTTTTGTTTCAGATTTATTTATTTATCCTGTCTCCAACAGGATGTTGCAAAATCCTACAAGTATCTTCTGGAAAATATATTTATTCAAAATCTTCCAGTATTTCCTCAAACGTTAAAAAAAAAAAAAGTGGATTCAATCCTTACAAAACATTTATTTCCCTCATCCTGCTTTGTTGTTGAAAGGGAAAAAAATATTGTAGAAGAAAGAAAAATCCTAAAAAATTGAGTAATGAAAAATAAATTCAAACAGTTCTGATGACCCCTTTGCTCTGTTTCTAAAAACATTTGTGAGCAGTATCAAGCTAAGCAGAATTTTAGTCTAATTTTTTAACTTAAAAAAGGCTTGCTTTATATGTTCTTCTCAACAGGGGTGTCTCACATTTACTGCGTACTCCATATCTGCTACTGGTCATGCTTTCTCTTCCAACTTCCAAGGCAAAGCTGCTTCTCCAAAGAGCTGGTTTGTAGGTCACCTTCTTTGCTTCCCCTTTGACTCTTCTGTACAGCTCTTCTCAGCTTTTTCTCTGCTTCCTCTCCCTTCTGCCCTTTTTCCACCCTTAGTTTCTAGAGGGCATTACAGTATTGTTCCTGGTTTCTTTTCAGCTATTGAGCGATGTATATTTTTAGCAGATGTGTCTCTTCTCATCCACTTGAAGGCAAGTAATCATGATAGTGGGAGGGCACCACAGACAGACCAGAGCATCATGCTTTCTAATAGCAGCCTAAGCTTTACCCCTTAGCCTTAGGCAGGAGAGGGATCTTCCTGACACCCACCCATGTCCAGTGAGAACTCAGAAGAACCCTTCTACCCATGCCCTAATCAGTTTTCAATCAAATCATACCATGCACTTAATTTAAAAGCAGTGAGATTTTAAAATCATGACACAATTGCAGTTCATTTTGTTCTTTTCGGAGTCATCACATACCCAGATAACAGATTCAAATCTTTTTTTCTGCAGTTATGAGGTAAAGAAACCTTTCTGTTTCCTTTATGTGATAAAAAATGGTTTTTGGTCTGATGTGGTTGTAACACCTGGAGTGTTAAGTAAAATATAAAATTAAAAAAAAAAAAAAGAAAAAGAAAAAGTGGGTATTGGTAACACTCAACCTGACTGAAATACAGAGATTTAGAGGTAGTAAACTGGTGCCTTTGTTCTACATAGCTGAAATGAGAATAGGATGCTTATAAAGTAAATTAAAAAGGCAAAACAAAAAAAAATGCAGTTATTTCATGGAATTGTAATGTCAGTATTAGAACTACTAGTTTAATATGTATATGGGCTGTTTATCAGGAAAAAAAAATAATCATCATTTTGTTCAAGTAGGGAAATGACCATCGTCCAATAAATGGGACAGACTGGCTTTTCCACAGCACCTGGCTCATTTGTCACCTATTCAAGATGTCAGATTTCATGGACTGGCAAGTAAAGGGAACCTAACTGTAGTGTGAATTAATTTGTTGCTTAAAAATGGAGCTTTTAAACATGAAAGAAAAATGGAGAGGACATGCAGAAGATAATATTCAATTTAAGTGGAAATAATTATAATGAATCAGGTCATCAAAACCTAAGCTTAATACTTGGATACTTTCTTAAACCTGACCATTAGAATTCAAAACATCTAGTACGTACATTATTTTTTTTTTTGGTATCCTTATGTGGAAAGTGGACTAAATCTTGGATTCTTTCCTAAAAAATATGCAAAAGGTTAATATATTCCACCACATAGAGGCCTTGTTTCACACAATTTGAGTGATTTAGTTATGCAAGTATTAGATATGCAGCGGGTAACTCCAACAGGAACTATGGTTTAATATAGTTTAGTGTCAACAATCTGACAAACTGACAGGTAAGCTAGAACTATTTAAGTCAAAAATTAAAAAAGAAAAGGAGAACAGCATGATTTCTGGAGAACAAAAGTTCATCCTTGGGTCCGCTCCTAGTTATACTCGCATGAATCAGAAATAACTCCAACAAAACAAGATTGGAGGAGCAGACATTTGCTGTTGAACTGCACAAGTCCTGGAAAACGAACTTTAGTGCTCTTGATATTTACATTTGGCTTTTAATGACATCCTTCGGATTTTCATGCTTAGTGTTCTATACAGATTTAACTGTGCTCCCAGGCAAAAATACATAATTATGAAGCTTTCTAAAACCTGTATTATTTAATTCACTGGCCATCTGCTGGATAAATAACTAATTAATCCTCTTTGTTATTTATAGATCATATCACTATATGTTCCAAAAAGAGCTGCTTCAGACTTTTGGGTAAGTACTGAATAAATCTGAAATAAAAATGTTTAGGTATTTTTAAAGTAAAATTAAGTAAAACATCTACAGTGCAACAAAGACATTAAAATGACTTTTTGTTGTTGTTGAATCCGTTATAAGTGAAGGAAAAATTGCATGCCATTTGTTCCTATTTCACATGTGTAAGATAGACCTCAGACCCCAGAGCTGCCTATGGCAGTGTTGTGGAAAGTATTTGGTGTTCAAAGTCAAAAGAAGACAACTGATCCTTCTCCGCCAAACACCTACATGGTGAACACACACTTTGCATAAGAAGGGAAATGCCAAAATAACAGAATGGAGCCTGACAAGGAATAAGATTACTGCCATTGCCATGTTTGCTCATGGACAGCCCCTCACGAGCACACACCGTTTCGTATTTTATAAACAGGGTCCCAACCTGATCTTGTCATTAGGAGGAAGGGAAGAAAGTGAAAGCAGAGTAGTAATAACTAGAGAAAGAAAACCTTGGTTTGCTGTACCTGTTCAAGGGAGATATGTTTGGGATCCTCTCTGCCTGTGTCACTCTCCGCTTTCGCTGCCAGCCACAAAGGCAAACCACATTTGGGAGGCGGATTGCCTGGTCGTGCCATCTCTGCCTACATGGTTATGGGCTGAAGCATCTCAGCCAGCAGAGAATGTCCCCTCACTTACGCTGGCCTGACTTGCCATACTGGCTATGAGTGAGCTACCTGGTAGATATATAGGAGCATGTTGCTCTGAGAGCTGATGATTACCTTTTCTTGTAGTGTATACAAGAGAATACGGGGGATAATTTAGGCAAAACAGAGCTCATTGGACTGGGCGTGCAACTGGATGACAGCAACACTTTTCTTCTCATTGCCGTCTTAGGAAAGCTACACTGTGAATCTCTTTTTCCAACCTTTTAATAAGGTGGATAATACATCAGATCTTGAAGACATGTATTTTCAGTTAGCCTGTACAGGCCTTCCACCAAACATTAAAAACCTATAAATGCAAGGATGCTCCCTGCCTGCTAAACAGCCTGTTGATCAATATCTGCTCCTGTGTGCAGGGGCATTTTGTTCATTACAGTTTATACATTTGCACAGATCTAGAAGGCAGTAAACCATTTCTTCTTATTGGGTTACAGCTGTTCCTCCATGATTCCTGAGCTAAATATTCATTAAGTCATTCTTATCAACAAATTAATATGTGTGGTTTTTTAAGAACCCGCTCAGAATGCTAATTTTAGGAAGACATTTGAACCAGAAGCGAAATTTCTCTATATGCAATTTATATATCTGCTTGAAAATATGGTTTTGTAATGAAATGCTGAGAGATCCTTAATTATTGCAGCTTTAGTGGCACCATTATAATATAAGAAGAGACCATCTAAAGAATAATTCCTTTCAGCAGCGATTTGCTGACTACACACCTGCTTCAGCAAATGAACACAGAATACAGTGTCACAGCATCCTTTTGACTTAGTGCTGCTTTCCCACTCCCTTGGTCTCAGTATATCTTGCACATGACTGACAAGTATATCTGCAAAATAATAAAATGTGAGGAAAAAAATAGTCTTCTAGTTAGTGTTTCTGCTGATGTATTAATTCATTTCACTTCCTATGTGATATCACCATTATGTCTAAGCAGATTTTATGAGAAGGCTCACTGAAGTGAAAATCAAGCCAATGAATCGTTTAATATGGACTAATGAAAACCAGATATAAAAGGCTTTCACAACTGGTTTGGAGCTTTAATTGTCAAGCTGATATAAATTCAGAGCACTCCTAAGTAAAGCAAAGGGACTGCAATGCAGAAAATGGGATCAGTTTGTGATAATTGGTTTTAATTAAATAGTCATATAAACAGCTCTGTCCTGCAAAATACTAAGTGAAATAAAGAGTTTGCAAGGTAAAAGTTGGAATTGCTAAAGTGTGAAAATGGCAAGTGCATTATCATTTGTGCCTTCTGCCTCGTGCTTCACCTATAACTGCAGATGAATGTGTCTTGCTATAATTTAAATAATCAATCTTGCCACAGTGGCATTTATTTTTGCTTGATCAACAAATGCTTCTTCATTGCACGGCCTGAAACCCAAATGAACTGGGTATGACTGATTTCCTGCTTGAGCCTCTCCCATTATTATACTGCAGAAATGCTCATAATGCCAAGTCATGGACTTGGAGTCTACTGTCTTAGCTTGTTCTTCCCTTGACTGTACTTATTAAACTCCTGCTGGGGTGAAATATGCTCACAGACAGGTACCAGTATGACTTCTGTGAGACAATTTGTGTTTCCACATTGATAGGCACTTGCAAATAAAAAAGAAGAAAAATCAAGTGTATAACACTTTTCTCCCTAGCTGTGTTCCAGAAATGCTGAAGGAGATTTGAGAAAAGCATGTTTCATTTTATTTATATCTATATCTCTATCTACCTATATCTATATCTATATCTATATCTATACCTATAGCTATACCTATAGCTATATCTATGACTTTGCATTTTACATAGCAATCCTGGGAAGCAGTGGCTATAGTACACTCTGAAGAGTTAATTCTTCACTATTTTTTTTTCTTATTTTGTTGTCATATGTCTTCAGTGGGTATTTAATATTCAGATTCGATAATGCTTCCCACCCACCTTGCTCTCATCTTGCATTGGCGGAAACAGTCAACCTGTGGATGATGCAAGGGAGGATCAAGCCCTATATTCCTAAAAACACCATGCTGAATGGCACCTGTTTTTAAGATTATTTAAATTCCATTCAGCCCACATGAATTGAGACACTTATTTAACCAGAATTCAGTGTTATGTAATAAAAGTAATGCAGAAAGGAGGGGAAAGTGTCTCCTCACACTGAAGAGATTAACAACGCTTCATATTATGGAATTTAAGTTTTTATTATGTGCAGAGACTTAACTACCTTCCAGGACAGTGGTGTAGAGTAAATTCTGTTCTGGTAATCATTTAATTTTGGCAGTCTTTCATATTTCAATATATACTTTTATTTAGATTTTGAAGCTAAGATAATTACTTTGAGGTAAAGAAAAACTTGGAAAATCACATCCATCCAAACCCTTCATCTAAAAAAGCACCACAGCAGAATTCAAGGAAGAAGTGATTCTTTCGGGTATGACTAAGGGAAAAGCCATGCGTCAGTAGACCTTGGCAGCCTGTACGCATTGATCCAAACTGAGGAGGGAGAAAGACTGCTCTGGAGTGTGCTTCAATTTCCATGGTACCACCCCACCACTTTGATAAAATATAAATGCAGTCTCCTCTTGCTCTGCCCTCACCCTTTTCTGTCTACTGCCAAGAGAACTGGTGATCAGTCTAGCTAAACAGCAAAGAGTAAGATGCTGCACATACCACAGAGATCCTTGCAGAAGGACCTTTGCTAAGTGCAAACACTCAGCTGCTTCCCACAATATGGTCTCTCCACTTTTCTTGCACCCAGCTGTTGGTACTCCTGATTTTTCCCTGTTCTGAGATAAAGTTATAGGTGTCTATTCTTTGCTTTCAGAAACATGACAGCTCTTTTGCTTCAGAAAGTCAACACATCACATGCCACAGGGCTGAAATGCTGTTGGAAAAAGATGTCCAATGTCATAGAGCTCCCTTAAGGCAGAAGACCAAATCCTAAAGTCCGTCATACAACCTGTGAAAAGGCAAAGGGTTTGTTCTGGTGCTGGTACCACAACATGGCTAGAGTTTGATGTCATACCATCTCATCACTGGCCAGAAGACCGCTTAGGCTTTTGCTTTCCATCATGGTGTTGAGAGAAGGGATATCACAAGCTGAGGGAGGAAAATGGGTCTACGTATTTTTGCAAAATTTTTAGGAAGCTGGAGAAGGTTTATGCCAGTGTCTTATGATTCAACCATGCAGCTTAGAAGGGCACATTTGTTCCTTGGGCAGGATGTCCTTTGGCAGTACAGTTACTGCTCTCGGTCTGACAAGAAGGTGAATTGCACTTCTCTCGTAGCTTTTTGTGGCATGTTGAATTCCATTCTGCTTGTTGAAATGTACGGTTTAAAAAGAGTGAAGAATAATGTCTGATAGGTTCTATTTAGCATGCACGTTCATCGATCTCAGGGGAACCTGGAATAGAAAGGTCCATGAGGAAGGTAACAATCCATAAAAATCAAATGTAACAGTGTGCCTAATACTTAGTGGCAGAATCAATATCTGAAAGACTTTCTGTTTTGATGGCTTTAAATGATGCCACGGAAACCTTACTGCTGCAGGGCTGATGAATGGAGTCAGCAGCAGTGATCTGACAAACACTGGTGAAAACAAACTCAGAATCTGGCCTCCCTGAACAAGACTGACTTTAATCGTTTAATTCATGAAGATAAAGTAACTACAGGAAATCTAGTTTTATCCAGAGTACTCCTGTTTCAATTGATTGGTCGTGTCATATATTGGGAATATGCTTCAGCCCGCGAACATCAGCATTTTCTTTGGAAAGGCTTGACTTAACTAGCTGACTTTGTTTGGAGATGCAACAAATTTATACCACATTTAGTATTCAGTTCTGAAACAGCAAAACATTCTGCAGAACATGGAACTTTCTGTTCCTGCCAGATTTATTCTCACTTTCCTCTGTTACATGTGCTTGGGTTAAAAAAAACACCTGAATTAAGCACATTTTGATTTTTTTTGCAAGACAAAGTTAATTTTGTGTTTTCCTCATATATCTTCATTATGGCGGACATAATTATCAGGCCATCCATAGCAAACTCTTTGTTTAAGTACAAGTACATATGCTCTGTCTCATTATTTCTCCATTTTCAGTGGAAATATTAAGGAAAAGAGCTAGCTACAGCATACAGTTGAGTGGATGAAGGACCCCGTCTTTGAAATTCATTTACCCATATGTCTCCCTAATTATATATTATTTTTTGAAGTGCTCAGCACATACTCTTCAGCATGACTAGCTTTCTTCTGTCTACCCATTAGCGGAAGCACCATTACATACTGCATTTGCTCTCAGATTAGCACAGTTGGTCTCCTTGGTACGGTGGAGCACTTGGAGAGATCAATCAAGCAAAAGTCTTCGCAGGCAGTGGCACTTCTGCTATCGGTACCTGGTGGCTTCTGCCTCAGCTCTACCTGGATAACTTCCTCGGAGAGCACACGCTGTGCAAGCCTGTCGCTTTTCCCCACCAGATGGCAATGCAACAGCAAGAGGCCCTACTTCAGCTGGTAAGAAGGAAACGAACGGCACTTTCCTTGTCGCAAGTCATTTCCATGTGGAAATTCATCCCGTTGCAAGTAATTTCCAAGTTATTTCCATTTCATGGATGAGGGATGTGCTTGGAAGACTGTTCTTGCTTACTTCTTTCCTCCTCACCCTTTTTTTTTCTTTTATTCAGTCTTTTGATTTTTTTTTACAATACCTACTGTTGTTTATAGCTACAATGTTCATTTATCTTTTCTATATTCAAGTAGGCTTTTATTCTCTCTTTTGCATTGTAATCATCCATAGCAAAGTATAATAACAATACTTATCATGTACATAAGCCTTCACATCTTCAAAGCACTGTAGAAAATATCCCCACTTCTGTGAGGTAGGTAAGCAAAGTCAGCTACTTGCTACAGAGAGGGCAAGAGAAGCAGTTAGGGAAGTAACGTAGCTAAGGAGAGACCAAATTAGCCACAACCATGGTTCAGAAGTTCTTTCCAATCTTAGGTGCTGACCGTTAGATAACACAACTCTGCTGCTGTATTTACAGCTGTTTCTCTTTGTTCTCTTTCAAATGTCCAAACCCAGGTTTTGTCTTTATTTTGGAAGCACATTTCTTCATTTCATCTCAGAACACGATAGGATTTTTTTCCCTCTACTTGTATTTCAAAGCAGAATTCTTTTGCTGCTCAACTAAAGCAAGGTTCTTCTTAGTGGTACCTCTTTTTGTAGTTCAAAGCAGGGTTTTTTGACTTCTTGTAGTTCAAAGCAGTGGTCTTTCTCTTGTAGTCTAAAACCAGGGTTCTTTTTAGCTCAACCCTAGATGATAATTTGTTCATCTCAGTGAATTAGATATGCTATACATGAGTATTCCGGACATTAACTCTTTCCTTCAATACCAAAACTAATCACAGTCAGTTTCAAAATCTTACTGCTTCCCACCATCTCCTTTAGCTGGCTGTTTCTCTCATGACCCCTGGTGTTTTTCATTTTGTATCTAATAGTGGTAATTCATGAATAATAATTCAGTGCAGACATAGCCTTGCATAGTGCTTAGACCACAGTTTCAAATGGAGCTTCCATATTTGTCTGATTTTGGGGAGACTCCTTGTTTTGAGACACTGACACATCTAGAAAGACTTCCCACCATCCTCTGTATTTCTGAAAGTGTACTCCTGACTTTTTTCATGCTTTCTGAAGTGCAGATGAATTACTGATTTGTGTTTCTCGTCCTCTGCCCTGATAGTCGAGAACACCAGGCTAATGGCTATAGCTAATGATGAACCATACAAGCAATGCAATGAATTCAGTTACCTGACACATCACATCGGATACTGGCTAATACGTACTCTACTTTGAAAAACAGACTTTTTGACTTTTTTTCTCTCACTTCTTCCTGCTGTCAGCCGTTTTCTGCACATAAATGAGCTAAAAAATCTCTAATCTAGACAAACATTATTTTTTTTAAACATTTAATGAAATGTCTCTCAGCGGGTATTTTAGGACAACCTAAAATTATCAAATGCAATTTGGAGACACTAGTTTGTTCCACTGAACAATTTTTAACCCTTACTTATCCTACATTTAAAAATGTCTTTCTGTGAAATGTCACTGGAAAAGATCTGTGCATGATACATTATAATGCTGTACAGAAAAGGAAAGAAATAACTGGGAAACGTATTTTTAAATCTACACAGCTCTTAGAAGAGAGGAATGAAACTAGAAGGTCTGCACAATGGGGTCACTGGAAGAGATTTTCAGCTGTGGGCTACCTCCTTGTGTGCTTGTTTCATCTACCAATTGCACCTTGTGCCCTTTGGCCCCAGTGATAGCATTTAGCGAGGAGGAGGAGGAGGAGGAGGAGGAGGAGGACCTACAGACCTGACACAGCAGAGATAGAATGAGTCCTGCAAATGAACAGAGTTTTTCAAACTCTGCTACAGAATATATGTGAAAATCTGCTTTTCCATCTGCAAAATGGGTTTGATAATCTCTGTTTCTCTAAGAGATGATAGAAACTTATCTCAGTCAGTCATACCATCAACTGGTATAAAAGTGCTGTGGCTCCATCAATCATGAATCTGTGCTATCCTTATACAGACCGTGTAACAGAAATATATTCTGGTCTTTGATTAATAATGCATAAAGTGGTATCATTTAAGCACGAAAGATTAAAAACTAGAACTCCTCAAAGTGATTTACAGTTCTGGCAATTGAAAACTTTTACTACCTCACTGTGTGTGCTGTAGTCTCAAAGAGCGAGTGCTCATCTGGTCTCAAATGTCACCACACCATTAAAAACAAGAGGCCTTGGGATTCCCCACTGTGTGGCTCAGGCTCTAGCTTCTTATATAGTTGTTCATTTTGTGTCTGCTTGTGTGCTGAAAATCCGGTCTCAACAAATTTAATTTTTTCACCTAGTACTCCCTCTGCTCCTTTCTGAAGAAGGAAAAACAGTTTTCCTGCGAATTGGCTAGAAGCTCTGTTAGCTTTCCTCTCTCTCTGGAGGAACACATTTTAGTCATGGGAATGCAGCTGATAATGGCCGTAGAAATAACACTTCAGCTCAAAGTTTCTTTAAGCACTACTTTGTCTGTCACCTGAGTATTCTCAGGAGTAAAAACTGTTATTCTACCTGCACAGAAAAATGCATGTGTTTTTGAAAGCATTTCTCTATTACCCACAAATATGCACACACAATACCTACTTCTGCTGGACAAAAACCACTTACACTTATCAGTACTTCTGTTTAAGTCCTCCCTACAAGTTTCTCCTATTCCTTCCTGCTTTATTAGTAACATATTTGTTATTTGTTATTTTCCCTGCCATTTAATATCTGGGAATACAAAGCCCATCTTCTCAGTCTTATCTGACAGAAAGAGGGATCAGGTCCCCAGAAAGTTGGAAAAATAAAGACAGAATTGCTCTATCTAATCACACCAAGGACTCAATACTTTTATCTAGCAACCTTTGTATCTCCATTCAGTGGAAAGCTAAGAAATGGTGTTAAATCATTTTGCATCAAATACTCTTTGAGCTGATGTATTCCTACTTCCCAAAAGAGTAGCTGCAGTCATAGCACTTACCCCCAGGGAAGCCAGCAGCACACACACACGTGTGCGTGGCAGCCTAACAGTGTACACTGCTGCCATGTTCTTCAGGCCTCCTGTAAAATCTTCAGGCTCTTTTATACATGGGTAAAGGAGACATGGATAGGTCTAAGATCAACACTAAGGAATTTGGTTTAGTCCTCTGCACATTATTTCATAGCTGTATCCTACATGAAAATAGCCAGTTTACTTTCACATACCCAGTTAACTATCCAGAATCTTTTTTTTTTTTTTGCCAGTGCAGCTGTGCCTGGATGACTACAACATAAAGCAAAATAAATACGTTAATACTGGAGCTAGATCTAGTGAGTTCAAGGAGAGATTAAGTTGATGTAAGATAGCTGCTGATGAGGCTGAAGTTCCTCACTGACATGTATGGTTCAGCCCTATGAAGTATGTATATAGAGGGCTGAGGACCTCCACACCGATAGTGTTCAAAAATCACAGACCAAACAGTTCACCAGAAAAGAACTGGGGCCTTGTTTTTCAACAAGGAAAGGTGCCCTGCAAGGTGCCCTGAGCATCAGTGTGAACTACAGCTCTCACAGTGATGTCCCCTGGTCACTGTGGAAGCCTCTTCCAGTAAAAAGACCTCAGCACCAGAGTAGGTGGGAGATAGTGGGAGCTGCCTGGAAGTACCATTAGACTGTTCCTGGATGGGGTAAGATGGACACACTGCTTACACTTCTGCCAGGAAACAGTCCCTCTGTTCCTCACCAATTGCTCTGGATAGCTTTCCATGCACTGCTTGCAAAAGTATGTCTGAATGACTTATTTGCAAAAAGTAATTTATCAAATTGATTTAGTCTCATTTCCTGTTTGTGGGACTATCCACATGTAAGTCACAATTTCCTCAAATGTATTCATTACCCAAAGTTAATTTTGTTTAACCACGTGGACTGAATATGAACTGTTCTCTGTATTTGATCTTTCTTGTTCCAAAAAGATTGGCAAATAATTGTAGGAGATCCAATCTATCATGTGGCTTCACTTCTGCCTCTTGACTGAGTGAAAGCAGGGTTAGATGTGAAAGCTACAAAAAGGGGGTTCAGTGGATGCTTTGCACGTGACTCCAGGAATAAGAATAGGATGGCTCTGGCTCTGACAACTTAAGTAAATGACCTCTGGCTGGCACACTCAGGGCCAGCGTGAATTCCAGTCAATGGCATCCCTGGGAGAGGTGAAATGAGCCTTCAGTGACTAACATCCCCAAGCAGGTCTTTTGTCAGCATACATCAAGACTAAGCCATTGAGGAACTGGTTCCCATATACTCCCCAGTTTGTTCACCTCTTTGGTGAGAGCTCATAAAAATTATTTTTTCCTCACAGTAAACTACAGCATATCTTTTAAAAATACTATTATATAACTTTTTTCTGTGAGTGACTCATCTCTCTGTTATGTCACTGTTATATTAGTAAATGCACTGAAGATGTTCCTGATTTAAACAAACAAGCAAGAGGGCAATCAGTACCTACATACTCAGGCAAACAGTCCAGAAACTGAATTATAGATAGGCCTAAAGTAAATGTATGAATGTGTTCAAGCTGATTTGTTGACTCAGTTCTATAAACACCTCTTGGATTTTAATCTACACTCTTCTGTTTTCTGTTTTTATGCATCGTTCTGTTTTTTTACTTTTCATCTTTTGTGTTAGATTTCTTCATGTGTTTTGTCATTCAGAGGCTTATGAATGCAGCACATTTCAAGATGTGGATGCGATATATATCTGTTTTTCTCAGGAAAAAAATAATAATAAAAAAAAAAAGCATAAAGAGTCAAGAATATGTAAAACCCAGCAACAGCAGCATCTGCAATAACAAAAACAACCAGACTTGCTATTCATATCTGAATCAATCCCACATTTCCCATTGTGTTTTACCAAGGCATCTGATTTTATCTAGGCACTATCTGTCCCTCTCCATCTCCTGCACTCTCCTTGGTGTACATCTCCACTGTGGGGTTGGTCTGCTGAGCCTTTCTGCCTCTTCCATTGTCACTAAAATCAAGTTAGACCGGTCAGTTAGAGCCAATCAATGGATTTAAATGGCTAGTGTAATTGCTTCCTTTACCTCATCATCTTCCTAACCTTAAAAACATCAAAAAACGCCAGAGTTCTTTGTTTTCAGGGGAAGAATGGAACAGAGAAGCTTTTTAAGACTGAGGACAGGATCTGGGTCCATGATACTCAACTCTTAAGATTATCAACCCCTAATGGGAGTGAAGGGGTGGGAGGAAGCACACAGGAGAGAAAGCATTTTCAGAGTGGTAGCTTAAAAAGAAACAGGCAGCTATTTGTAGCAAAAGAAAAAGTAAATTGTATTGATTTTACCAGGCACAACTGTGATGGGTATACGGATGTGAAAATCAACTTGGATGAAGTGTTTACCTATTCATCCTTCAGTTTGTATGCCTGCATTTTCTTCCCCAAACAAACAGTCCTTCCTTCCTTTTTCTTTCTATCTTTATGTCCATCCTAACAAGTCAACAAATATTTAAACTAGCAAACCAATATTAGTAAATTGTTGCTGCTCCCCCACTGCACTGAAATAAGTCAGAGCAAACCCAGTCTGAACAAAAAAAAAAGACAACCAAAAAACATATAGCAAGCCATTGGATCTGAATTTAACCTATTTTACATCTGCTTAACATCAGCACAACAAAACAATTAGGTCACTTATTTGTACAGTATAGCTAACTGTATTGGATTGGTGGCTTATCTAATTACTTTTGTGTGCACTAGATTTTCACGCATATAGATAATTTTTGGCCTGATTATAATTGTTTCATTTAGTTCCATAAACCAATTTTGGCTATAGATTGTTTTATCTAAAATGAACTAGATACAGAAGCAGATACATTTCATATTACTAATTGTTTAACCACATGTCCTAGATAAAGCATCTCAAATTTGTAACTGCAAATTGAATGCTAGCTCCTTTTTTTTCTTTTCTTTTTTCCCCTTGAATTATGTTTGGGAGCTAGGCTTCATTAAACCCCTGAAATAAATGTCTTTGACAAGATCTCAACTAATTCTTCTGCTCCTGGACCTTTCCTTGGAAGAGTGGAACACAGTGCCTCTGTGGCTCATACTTAACTCTCCTCCTCTTCCTTTTTTTTTTTTTTTTTTTAATCCATGTCACTTTTATCTAGCACCCATCCTACATGTGTGACAAGCAGCTGAAACTAGACTGTTGTTGGTTTCTAAATAAATATCACTGTGTGAACACTTTCAAATAAGTACTGATCCTCCAGTGAAGTGATGAATTCAGCTGCTAACCTATTAGACCTGTTACATTAAAATCATTGGAGGATCCATTTTTGACACATATGACTTGATTCTTCCTCCTGCAAGGGCAAGACTGCATCTTACGGTGTACTTATCTTCCATTGCTTTTCAGGCATCTCAAGAAATAGGTCTTTTAGCACATTTCAAGGGAAACACTTTGCCTCTGATAGGAAGTGCTATTTAGCTTGAATTCTCTTAATATTACATTTAAATTATTTTCCATCCAGTGTCACACTAACAAATCTGCCTCCTCTCTCTCTTTGGCGTTCAAGATCAGTATTACAAGACTATCTGGAAGTTCATTAGGAGACATCCCTCACTGAGCTAAGAAACACCAGACCCTGTATAATGTTAATTGTCCCCTTCCCAGCATATCCTGAGAAAAAGGATAATATAGGAACAGAGATGTAAATTATATTTGTGTTTCCTGAAGACTGTAAGAAACTTAGGCATGTTCTTCCAGACTACGTGCAGTCATCTCAAACTCAAACTCTTTGAGGCTGATACACTTCACCATGGCACTGAGGCAAAACAGCAATGCCCTTACTGAAGCCAATGGCCTTATCAGGCCTATTTAAAACCTGCAAGAGAGGAGGGGACCGGGAACAAAGGAAATATGTAAGGTGCAAATGAAGGCAGAATTTGGATGGAGGTGTATTAACTTTTCTGGTTTGAATTTATTTTTATAATATTTCCTGCTCACAGTTCTATTCTCTGTTCTTATTTCTCTCCTCAGTGGTGTTTGAAGTTCTTTCCAAGCCAGGGTCTTTTCAGCCAGTTTCAATCCTTTTGACTGTACTCAAATCCAAATCAATTTGAATTATTGCTATTTTTTCTATTCAAGAAAGGTTATGCATGGCCAGTCTGGAGTTTCTAGGACAAAAGTCAAACCAGTTGCCCACAGACTTCTCATATTGCTTGCTGTTTGTATTTGAAATCTCACAGAAAAAGAAAATTATTTTCTGCACAGCGCGTCTGGGAACAATTGATAGAGTTTACGAGACCAGCAGAAACTCAAGGTGTATTTTAGGCACATTTTGGGAACACTGCAACAAAGGCCTGACCCCAAGCCTGCTGAAGTAAATGGAAGAAAATTCCCATGATTCCTGTGGTCTCTTTGAATCAGTCCCTTAGTTACTTAAGCCAAAGGACACAGTAAGGCACTTCAGTAATTAGCAATGCCTGACTTCTTTGCCAGTGACACAACCTCTGGGGGCAGCATATGTACTCTGTTTTCTGACTCAGCCTCAGCCCAAGGCCATGCAAAACTCATTTGAGAAAAGTACCTCAAAGTGATTTTAAAGACCTAGTGCGGCTCTGCTGGGCCGGTGGCTTTGGAGATTGTATATGGACCTAAGGTAGCCAAGGATGGAAGACGAGCACAGATTACTGCTCCTTCTGTGCACTATGAGATTCATACACATGCTTTGTATCAATAAGGAAGCTGAAGAGAATAAAGTATCAAGAGTGCTAAAAGAAGGTTTTTTTCACTGAAGTCAGTAAGCAAAATGATGAATTTATGCACCAGGTTTGTTTCACAGAAGCCCTCAGTTGGCCTGTTTCTTATTATAACATGTTTTTTTGCTGCTGTGCCAACTTCCTGATCCTGGACCAGCTTGTTGCTCAATCTAGAGCAGCCCACCATGCAGGTGAGCAGCCTCCGGCGCGTGGCGTAGTATCTAGGATTGCTGTCAAAACTTCTAATAAAATATACTGTGTCCTACTCTCTTTCCTTTTTTACTCTGGAGTGTATCTGCGTAATTATGTAGAAAATTATGGAGTTCTTTTCCAACTAATGTAGGTAAGAAGAATCTGGCCAACACCATTCAGCCATATTTTATGTAACTTTTTAAAAAAAGTATACCGTGTATTCCTAAATACTTTATGCAGGTTAGCAACAAAATTGATGAGTTACATAATAAAAAACTGCAAAGAGAAAATTAAGAGATATAGGCCTGTGCTAAAAAGTACATCTTTGGCTGAGATTTGGAAGAAGATGAAGAGTTTATGAAGCAAAGAACCATAGGGAATCAATTTCAGATGCCAGGAACTGCAGTAAAAAACACGTCAGGAACCACAAGTGGTGAGTTGTACAGACACTGAAAATTCAGCTGTAAGATGACTATGAAAAACATGGAGGGTGATTAAGAAAGAAAACACCCAGTAAAATATCCTGGGACAAGGTTTGTGTAGAGCTCAAGGAATCTGGAGTCCTAGTGAGAAATAAATAGGGAGCTCACGAGAGAGGCGATGCTGTCTTCTTGAGAAGGTGGGTAAAGTCCTAGGAACCTGCTGCTCGGGAATGCCATGGAAGAGAGAACTGAACTAGCCGAGGCAGGCATACCAATAACACCGCAGAGGAATCCAGCAGCCATAAAAGCAAGCAAAGGCAGGCTTGGGCAGTGCTAGGTAATTGCAGTCTCAGGAGAGTGCATGCTGTTTTCCCTGGGAAGAGATTGCTCTGGAGCACCTATCTGTTTACAGATATCTTTGTAGTATCACTCTATTATCACAGTACCCAGCGAGTTTAAAGACCATTATTTAGCCCTAGAGATTATCATTCCAAAGGTACAGAGCTAGGAACGGGGGCACAGAATCAGACTGTTGCCCTGTGTATGTGCTTACTTGGAGCATGACAGAGGAGCTGAGCAATGCTTGCGTATTAAAATCGCTTCTTCTCTTCAGACTTGCCATACAGACAGGTGAGCTCTCTCTCTCTCAGTCCACAGTGCTGCAAGTGACCAAAATACCCAATAAAAGTAGTATATATACATAATTTTTGGTTTAGTATTGCCCCTGGGCCTGATCAGAGGGATTGGAAATGCTGAGTTTTTTCCCGTCAGCACTGAGGGCACTTAAAGAAGTTAGAGCTCTTCTTTACTTCAAACGGGCAAGGATCTGTGGTATTACATTTGAAATTATCTCTGGCCGTCCCTTTTCAATTAAAGCTGGTCATAGCTGACCTGTTCTTTATTAAACGTTAATCCGTAGCTGCTTCTGAGACACCAGCGAATTCAGGGTCTGGACTTGAATCCCAACAAGCTCCACTATATTAGGCAACGATGCAGGAAAAATGCTGTTTGCCCCTATGCTAAGTCTGCTTCTGTAATTATCACCCTGTAATGTGAAGGTTCACAATTAAAAGAGAATGGAGTTTAAAAAAGGGCTAGTTAGTGTTCTAGCCACCGCTGTTTCCAAGGATATTAAGCATAACCTGTAGCCAGCGACTTTTCTGTAAAAACATCCTCTTTTTTTCAGGAAGCTGTCCAGTTAGGGAAGAATTAGCATTGAAATATATGAATATTTTATGTCTAAAGTGTGATAGGCATATATTTATTCACACAATGTTTCTCACAGCTCAGCATTTATGCTGTTTGCTCTGCATTTGACATCATCTGAATAATATGAAAGCTCCCAGGCATATTATACTTGACAAAACTCATGCTTTTCTACTCAACTGTGACACAAAATTTTCAGACTTATATCCTTCGATTAATTACTTCAGCCTAGCAGACTTAAAAAAAATAAATATCACATGAGTCCTTGCAACTTTTTATTCAGAGAACGTCATTTTGTCTTTTTTAGGCCTTAACATTTATCTGAGGACTTCTGGTTGACTCACATAAGGTTGACTAGTCTACACACATTATTTTCTTCCCACAGTTCAAGTCCAAAGTAATTTTTGATATGAGTATTTCTTATCATTGTAAAGAGTATCCTTCATTTAAGTGTAAGGAGATACAGTCCACAAATGAAAACTGGGATTTTAACCTTCTTTGAGCTGTTAAAAGAAATACAGTTCCTTCACTTGTTCCTTCTAGTATATTGGGTAATCCAATGCATCCTTCTCCTATTCTTTTACTCTCCTTTTCTTCTCAGCACTGTCCAAAAGCAAACAACCTCCTGAAGAGAACTTTCTTCCTTGCATCATTTAACGTTTTCCTTACTCTATATCCCTATATCCTTGCCCTATTTCAAGGCAATGCTATTTCAACAACATAAAAGTTCTCTTTCACGTCAAGGACCATCAGTATTCCCAAGCACCACTGCTGCTGAAAAGAGGAACCAAGTGATGATCCCTGCAGAGTAGCTGCTACTTTTTGTAATCAGCAGGGAACCATGCTCTGAAGTTCTCCATCATGGACTGAATGCAGAAGAGCTGATTTCTCCACCCGGTCTTTTCAGATTCTCTACTGTATCAGACATGACTTGTCTAAAGACTTTCTGAGGCCACGTAAATGACAGAATATAATACATACCATGAGTTGGTGCTGGAGGACGTAACTGTGCCCTGGTTAACTGGCAATGCTAGTTAGAAAATAACACAATTTGACTGCAGTTTGCCCATCTAGTACATGTATTTATCAAGCAAGATTTAAGCAGCTGACTGTCATATTGTGACTCTCCTCCTCCTTTTATTAACATGAAAAATATTGGGCTCTTGGCTGTTCTTTTGTATGCATTAACCTTCTGGGTGGCTGGAGCAGAGCAGCCCAAGACAAATATCAGTGCACAGACTCATTGTGATTTCCTCTAGTACTTAACATTTTTGTGGATCTACTAAAAGTTAGATGAATGTTTTAAAATCCCATGAAATCTGAAACTTTTGCTTTCCCAGGTGTTGCTGCCAGAAGTTATTTTCCCTGTTTCAGAACCATCATGCATCTCACAGCTTTGATAGACCGACCAAGGAGAACAAATTTTCTAAAGGCAAAGACATAGTCTCACATTTCTAAATTTTCAACCCAGATATAATAAATGAGTCAAATCCAGACGCACTTCCCTCGATTTTTTTTTTTTTATTCCTCCTCTCTGCCCTTCAAAATTCCCCTTTTTCAGGCATTTGTTTGATTTGTCACATTATTTGATTCAAGAATAGTTAATTAAAAAAATTAAATAAGACTGTAGGCTTTATCTGTATTCTTGCTAAACACACACTTCATGAAGTATAATTAAGGTGAACCTTCTACTGTTAAAATGTACATCATCACAGACCGGCTCACAGACCGGTCTTTAAACTAGATATGAGGGGGGAAGGGGAGATAACTGGGCCTGTCAAGATTAAACCTGAGGAAAGCAT
>JAOTQQ010000032.1:28251975-28280894 GCA_026546715.1 Gallinago undulata | reverse complement strand
GTGGTTGGACTCGATGATCTCAAAGGTCCCTTCCAACCACTAAGATTCTGTGATTCTGTGATTCTGTGATTCTGTAAGACTGAGTAGTATTTAGTTACCTAAGCATCATCTGAATGGCTGACATTACCATTTAGGCAGGGTTTGCTACCTTCTAATTGAAAATACAGTAACAGAGTAAATAAGTATGCAAGATTTCTGCAGTAGTTTTATGTTCAAGATTTGCATATAAGCAGCAGCTAAGAATCACCTGCAAAATAGCTACAATGGCCTGTAAACTGGCTATTTAAGATGCAGCTACATGTATAGGATAGTAGAGTCAGATAGAGTATTTATAGACCCCACTACTAATTTGTATATGCAAAAAAAAACAACACTAGGTCACAAATGATGTCGGGGGTTTTCTTCTGTTTGGGGAGGATGTTTGACATTTAGGATATTAAAATAGCTGCACGCAGGGTCTATGTTTATGAGGTCTTTTAAAAACTTGGACACATGGGTAATTTCAAACATATAAATAATATATGTAAGTATGTAATAAATGTAAGTATGTGACTGCTCTTCCCTGCTCATTGTGAAGTAGAAAACACTAATGTTCAGTTTGGTGTTTGCGGTACAGATCTATTCAGTAGCTTACATTGACACACATGTGAGTAAACAAGCTTTACTCCAAATAGCTCATGAAACAAGTAACACTGTCCTCAAGAGATGTGAAAGGCACTATGCCATCACTTTTACACACTGACTTCTTACTTACACGTCAGGATTCAGTCAGCATCCAACAGACCAACAGTCGAGTAGGACTATTTGACTGCCTCCCCTACAACACTGGCTCTGCAAAAGCTAAGAGAAGGTAGGGATGGCTGCCAAATTGTCTGTGTGGTATGATTTGTATTTTGAGGTCAAGTCAAGTGTAAATACTGTTCATATCACTCCTAAAGAGAGGATCTAGATATTTTTTGATCTGTCATGGCTACAAGGAACACATTGGAAACAGTACTTTCCATAAACAGTTTTTACATCAAGTCCTAGAGTTCTCTGCCTGATGGAGACATTGGTTACTGGGTGATCTGTGGATCAGAATAGCAGGAATGTAAGTTGTATAGGACTACTTCAGCTAGCTAATTTCTTGTCCGTTTTCCCCTCCTTCCCAAATGTAAAAACTTAAAAGGAAATGCCAATACGCTTTCATTTAAAAATAATTATAAAAAAGTAGCTTGGATATAATTTTCAGATAAAATCTCATCTCATCTCATCATATTTTCTGTCCCAGCTCACACAAAATATTTTGTAAATCCTCACAATGAACTTATAAATATCTTGCTTATTAATATCTAAAAGGCAGGTGTCAAGGGGATGGGGCCACACTCTTTGCAGTGGTGCCCAGTGACAGGACAAAGGGCAACGGGCACAAATTGGAACACGGGAAATTCCACATGAGCATGAGGAAAAATTTCTTTACTTTGAGGTGGCAGAGCACTGGAACAGGCGGCCCAGAGAGGTTGTGGAGTCTCCTTCTCTGGAGATATTCAAAATCCACCTGAGCACAATCCTGTGCAACCTAGGTCAGCCTTCTTTGGCAGGTGTGTTGGACTAGATGATGTACAAACGTCCCTTCCAACCCCAACCATTCTGTGATTCTCTGATTCTGTGACTCTCAGAAAAAAATTCTTCTCTTGTCAGTCTTGACATCGCCATCATGCACACCTTTCCCTAGTTCCACAAATGATGATGTTTGTTTAAGGGTTGTTATTATTTTCAGAACTACACAACATAATTCATCACAGTGGCATTATCAGACATAAAATAAGAGCAGAAACAGTCTGCAGGATGCACCAGAGCTGATCAATAGTACTAGAAAAGGGAGGATTTCAAACAGAACTTTTTACTAGCAGAATACACTTTTATAGTACTAACGGCACTTAGCACTATAAAACAACATCTTTCTAGTCTCTGATTCCTAGCATACACAAGATTTCATTTAATTAATGCAACCCATATTCAGATATATAAACATTACACATTTCTTTTGACTTTTGTTTTCAGGCCTGTTCAAAGTCTACTGACTATTTGCTGATCTTTAAAACAAGTTTTCACAGTTTGTATTTTTCTGTTGATCTAGGAAGCCTATTTCTTGCTCAGAGAATGAACAAGGCTTAGGATTACTACTGTTTTTCTCATTCTGTTCTTGTTCAGTTTGAAGGAAAAATGTAAGTAATCCTGTATTTTATAAAATATTATTTTTATCATGAGATGTCATACCTCCTTTATCAACTACAAAATGAGTATCTCATTCTCAGTCCAGTCATGGCAGCATCATCCTTTGTAGTCCTATAGCTTACCAGGGATGCTCACAACACAAACAGAACCCCATGACACCATTATATGTAAATCTTTGCTGTAGCCCTATGAGTTACTCTGATATGCTTTTGAATCTGATCTTCTCTTACAATTTCTTTCTTTTAGTTACTTCATACAGTTCATTTGCCATTAACAGCAATTTCCAGTGATAATATTCCTCCACTTAAAACATCTTGGATCCAAACAGCTCCCAAAGCATATTACCAACTAGCTTTATTGCCCAAACGAGCTACTTTCTTTTGGAGTACAGCCATATTCAAAGGAAAATGCTTCCGCTGCTTAACACTACACTACTATCTTAAGCAAACCTTCCAAACTAGTTGCTTTCACCAGGCACAGCTCTGAGTAAGAGGTGAGTGTAAACATCCCAAAAATAGCCCCACTATGCAATGAACTCATCAGTACATTTTATATAGTGTTTTAGTAATGATGTCTTCTGAGGTCATATTCATTCTCTTTTTAACTCTCCCATGGTAGCAACCAAACCTCCCAAGAGACAATGAGGAATATGAGTGCAGAACCCCAAATCCTGTGACATTATCATATAAAGACAGGCCAGGTCCTGTCTTGCTGGAAGCAAGTGAGGATGTTCCTACAAATATCATCATGCTATATAGAAGCTATTTCAGCAAGAAGACAGAAGTGATCTTTGGAGACAGACTTTTAAATTTTCTTTCATCCCAAGTTAATCCCCTTAGCACTTAGTTTGATGCTTCTGAATTTGACCCTGAATCAGTAGCAATCAGCCCATGTTTGGGACTGGAGAAAGTCTAGGCAAGAACTCCAGTGCTGAAGTGCAGTCTGGTGGAAAGTCTGGCTTTTGGGAGTACAACAATGATATGAGTAGCTGTCATGGCCTTTTTTCCAATTCAGAGAATATGTGAACCAGATCTAGAGACTAAGGTCCTCTGGTTTTAATTCTTCTTCACTGAAGCAATAAAAAAACCCCAACAAGCAACACAGGGGGATGCACATTCAGAAGGAAGAATTGCAATCTGCATCTCTAAGGGTCATAGATTAGATTTGCTCTGGAAGGAAGATTCAATTAGGCTCCTGTTTGAGAAAAATATTGTAAAGTAAAGCTTTTTTTGTGCACGATTCCTTTTTCACCAGGAAGTAAATCACTGCATATTACTTTGAAAGAGACTGTCTGCAAAGTCGGATAGTTTGTAGTATGTTAAAGCTAGTGTTCAGGAGTTTTTAATTATATGTTCCTGTTCTAATGGAAAAGTTTATTTTTGCAGTAAATAGGAACCGGTTAAGGAAGACTCTAGGTTTGTTCAAGTACCTGATCTTATACCACTATTGTTTAACAGTTCTGCGAACTAAAAGTAAAGAAACTGCTATGGCAGTAGGTCCAAATTTAACTGACACAATCCTCAGAGACTGTAGTACAGATTCAATGGAAAGATCTCAAAGCACTGCCTCAGCAAAACTGTTTCCATTGCAAAACATGCAAATAAAATCCTCCAGTGTGGAATGACTGGTCCTGCTTCTGTACCAAAGGATGGATGACAGACTGCATGCAGCTAGAGGAGCAGGAAATAAGCCTCTTCCTTAAGCAATTTAAGGAAGGAGGAAACCTCATTTTCCTATGAAGATCATTACCGCAATGGCTGAAAGTAAACTGCAATCTGACGTGACATGTTGATGAACACAGAACTAAAAGTTTAGTGTGGAACATGTTACACATAATTAACTATGGATCCTTACTGATCAATAGTGAGTGTATAATTACGTTTCTCAAGGTTAGTTAGGCAGGGTGTTGTGAGGAGACACAATGAATAGAGACAAGCAGACAAACTAGAGAATCAAAGATGTCCCCTACAGCTCTACGGAGGCTGTTTGCAGTCACGTGAAAAGCTCACACTGAAATTTTTACCAGTAGTCTCATTAAGGAGCCAGCAAGCAAGGTTAAGGCCTCCAAGATGAGGCAAATTCATTTAAGCAATGCTGCAAAACCACACCGGCAATGTTATCTGTGCCTACCTTATTCCACGATATCTCTGCATTTCTATACTTTGAATAGTAGTAAAGAGAACCAGATCAGATTCCTTCATTGCTTTCTTGAAACAAGTTTGATGAACCCATCTCTTTAAAATGGTAACATGAAAAGTATTTAACATATAAGACTAAAATGCTAATTACCCTGATACAAGGTTCTGTTGCAAGCCTAAATCTTAGCTACTAGATGCAATTACAACAAAAATATTTAGAAATGCTTTAAAGAAAATGAATAAGCAAAGTGATAATTTGAAGATGTCAAGTAGGCATACAGGTGTCACTCTGCCCGTTGTACACAAAGACCAAGCAATATAATTATTTATGCTAACTCTGGAGTTGAAAAATCAACACCAGAAATACTCTCCTCCCGCAAATTATATCTATTTTAAGACAATTCATGTGAAAGCTAACTTTGAAACTTTTGATTTTGTCATCTTTTGATCAATTTGAAAAGAATCCTACATCCATGTGCCACCTCCCAATGGCAAGGGAGCTCCATGCAGCACCCTGAGAGTGCACGCACCTCCCTTCTGCCCTTACCAACACTAGCTCCCGTCACTGATGCAGCATTGTCTGAGATTGTATAAAACCTCTGTCGAAGTGCTGAGGCTCTGACATACCCAACTTTAGGGTAAGATTCTGTAAACATTTTTCCGTAGCTCACTGTAATTGGAATTCCTTTAACCAAATCCTTACAGGAGCTATAATCAAAATGCTGGGATTTCTTTCAAATTTGAGTTAATAAGAAAGGAGTGGAAAGGGGAAAAAATTATCAAGGTCAAATGGCGCCAGTGAAGGCAGTGGTTTTCCAGACAGGCCTAGATGAGTGTTTGGTGGGTTTTGGTGGGTTTTTTTTTTGCATGAAAGCTAGATCATCATCTTTGTTAACTGTACAGGGACATACTCTATTCATACTGATTAAACTTGACAGAACCCCCCCAAAACCATATATAATGTATGCCATATGTATAATACCTATACTGAACTTATTTAAGAGAGTGAGAGGAAAAAATACCAAGTAGATAGAGCTTTAGATGAAGATTTCAATTCTACCCATCCACAACTGTATGGCCTGAGCAAACTCTCTGAATTTTTCCCTTAAAAACAACATTGTTACTTGTGGGGTTTGTATAGCTTTTTTGAAATTTCCTGTTACTTTAATCTCTGTAGACACTGAAAGATACTCCAGATTTACATCAGATTTTTACCAAAGAGGACTTAAGCCACAAGGATGCAAAATAGTAAATATTTTCTCACACAAACAATATTCATTTACTTAAGCCATAATAATAAGTTCAGCACAACTGCTAAATTAAACAAAAGTCACTTAGAAATCGGACTGCTTCAGCCTCAGTCCTTTCGACTTAAATCTCCTCTATTGACAATTTCCTCTAAATTTATAGTAAACATCTTGCTTAGTAGCATATCTTCATGTTAGCGCTAAAACTGCATTAGAATTTATCAATCTTAATTTTTTCTAACCACTACTGTTCTCAAATTCTGGTAAGACGAGATGGGGAACAACTGGCAGAAAATATGATGGAATAACTGTACCAATAAATGCATTAAATTTTATAAATCACATACTTTGCAATAAACTTTAAGGCTTTCCATTACATGCATATTCTCTCCCCATCGAACACAGCTTTGCTGGGTGAGGTACAGAGCACACAAACCCTTCACTCCAGCCCAAGAGGGCTGGTGCCAGGTACTCCTCAACTGGCAGCTGCTTATATCCCGACACAATAAATAAATGTTATTAAAAAGAGCTGTGTGCATCCCAGTGTAAACAGCTTCTTGGCCCTCATTGTTCTGAGAAGCTGTTTACGAACAATAAGGCAGAGGATATGTTCCTGAGGCAGAAGAAAATCCCTCATAAATATGTACAGGACATCTTCTTTATTTAATTTTGTTAGATACAGAGTTTGATTCAGAAGTGATTAATAAAACTGTCTCAATTAGATTCTGTCACTCTTAATCTAAGCATATATAAGGGAGTCTGAATGGATATAAATTTGATGCCACAGAAATGCAAATTGTTTTAGTTCAACAGACGGCTAGGGCCCTGACCAGCAGGTTACCTCTGAGCGCCCATGTCACATCTGGGCTCATGGCCCCTGAGCAAGACTTTGCCCAGACTCAGGAAAGACAGGAGCCAGTGGATCTCACTCATTACTTCACCAAGAAGCCTCAGCACAGAACTTTTTTGTGGCACTGGAGGCACGGACCCCGCTAAGTGGTGAAGCGAAGACATTTATTGTTTCACTTTTCCAGCATATATAGTTTCTGTCTTTTGATCACGCGTTGTACCCTTTACACCGATAGGTGACAAGTGGATGTCCATACACTGTTGAGAGCAATACAATTGGCTACATTTAAATGTTTATCCCGCCTAGGCTAAGAAAAGATTACTATTTCAGTATACTGCTATCTGCTGCATTTCACACCACACACACATCAACATATAAGGACATTGTTTTACTGATCTCAAGGCTTCCTTCCCATCAACACAAGAACACCTGCCGAGCTCTCGCTCAGCAGCGCGTCTCCAACTTTCTCATTCCCACACTTTTTTACTAAATTTGTTAGCCAGACTGGGATTGCTGTTCAAAGCTCACAGCTTGTTTTACAGGGCAGTTTAATTTCTATAAATCTGAACATTGCCCTTCACTCACCTACCAAGACCAAGTCTGCTTTTTGCTGCAAAACCTGGGTGTGTTAATAACAATCACAGCAAACCATTTTCTCACAATTCTTACCTTATCTCTAAGATATCTGTTGCTGTCATGACTTCTCACAGGAGGAACACACCAGATCCTGGACACTGGAAAAGAGAGGAAAAAATTCTTCTCAAGACTTTTGTTCTAAAAGGCACTCAAAAGTTTTAAATGCTGCTACACAGGCTATTCTCTTACTGAGCTGAGCGTTAAAAAACCTTTTCTTTCTTTTTTCAGAGTTTCAAATTAGACAACCAAGTGTGTTGCAATTGCTTCTGAGCTGCTTGTGAGTGCATAGTAATAGCAAGGCCAGTCCTCCAATACTGTTCGGCTGATGAAAGTGAGCATCACTCTCATTTGCCCTCATTCAGGAAAAGTCTTAATGGGAAGCAGACCTCAAAAGAAATTGGCACTTTGAGAAAAATGGCTATGTGGGGAAGAGCACTTTTGTTAATAGTAATTGGAGGACGTACTGCAACATCTTTTCCAATTGTCTGAAAGTCTGTGGGCAATCCAGAGCCCCATTTACCCCCATTTTCTACCAGAGTAATTCCACTGACTGCATTGTAATGGTCCCTACTTTACACCAGTGTTAGCAAGAACAGGATTACATTCCTGTGTTGAAGTCCCTAGTAAAGGTGCAAACGTCAAAAATCGAGAGAGAGCAGATGTTTAATTCAAGGCCCACATTATGTCTAGAGTTCAAGGCTCTGAGGATGAGGACAAAAAATAAAAAGACAAAAGAAATGTTATTTTGACTCAGTGTCTCACTGTAAAATACCAGAAGCATAATGAAATAATGTTAACTTCAGCAAAGGATACAGAAGGTGACAAGGTTATTTCTTTCCATCAGCCAAGGTATCTTATGTGACAAAACTACTGTTCTGCAGTGCAGCCTACTTCATCCTCATACAAACGCAGAACAAAGAGGGTGAAAAAAGAGCTTTTCTCTCCCATCTTCTTTTAATTTTTTCCACAGCATTACTCAGAGGTAGATTTCAGACAAGCTGAGACATGGCCTTTCAGGACACATTATACTCAACAATTTCATAGGTACAGTATTAGAAAAAATTATTGGTAAACACAAAGTGCAACAGTAAAATCTCTTCATTCCTAGTGTGTAGCAGCCATCAGGTAGGGAGAGGTGCAGTTATTGGCATTTCAGCTGTACCCCTCCTTTCCTTGCCCATAGTGATTCTGATGTGCATTAAATGCATGAGCTAATACATAAATGAGAGTATTCTTTAACTTAGATGCAGGTCTAAGGGATGAGTGATGGTTATGTAAGGCCAGTTTTTAAGTGGGGTGCAGAGAGTTGTAACCTCGGGAGCCTGAATGCCCAAGCCATCATTCTGTTGTTCATTCCTTCTTATGGCTGAATCTATTTGCCATAGATTACTCTTGCCTCTCCAAAGAGAAAATGAGAACTGGGAATCAGAGGACAGCTGGGAATCATTTTAAGAGATCTCTGCCCCTGTTATGCTCTGTGCTCCTTATTCTTGTCCTTGCTGTTACACATTGCCATTTCCCCAGTCCTACTGATTTGACCATTTGTGTGTCCACACCATTAACAAGACACATGAAAGAAACCATTAAAAAATAATGAAAAAGGAAAAGCTGTAATGGATTAGCTGTTCTGGTAGTGTAAGTGAAGGCACAGGAGCCCTTCGTGGGAGAGAAAAGGGAAGAATGTGTGCAAAAAGCCAATTCAGGCTGGGAGCACTAAGAGCATAGTCAAGATGTACTACCAAACAGGCGTGTGCTATCAACAATTTGGCTCTTCCTATTTAAAAATTATTTTTTTAGTCCTGATACCTCTTAGACAATAGTGTAATACCTATCCTCAGGTAACCTGGTGTACACAACAAAGTGAAACATTGTAGTGATCAATCGCTGCAAAAAATAGCTGTGAACCACAAAGCCCTGGACTCCAGTAATTATATCTACAGCCAGGGTTCCCAAGTAAATGTGATTTACACTCCTCCTTTGTATTAGTACAAAGAGTATCACTGCAGAGAGATAAATAGATGGATTCACACATTACTCTTGTGCCAACCACCATATTTTAGAAATACATTGTAGTATATTTATCAAGAAGTAAAGAATGTGAGTTTGTTCAAGTACAGAGCCTGGCTTCAGCAGCTGTGGAGGTGTTATGTTTGCTAGAGAAAGAAATGTTTGAATTTCCAGGGCTGTTTCTATTTGAGGGCTTGATAATAAAGCTAGGCTTGGAGATATTTTCCTTACATAATGGTTAGGAAAAAGTAGTGTAAGTTAGACCAACTTTTCACAAGGTGTTTATTTTCTTCAAACCTTGTCAGCAGATGCTGTGATTTCCTTCATTAATCTGTTTAACTAACTGAACTTGTGAAGTCCATCAGTAACATAGCAAAGTTTCCAAGTCCTTTGGTTTTGGATCCCAGTTTTCAGGTTGTTTTCCTGTGAAGCCGATCAGCTAGAGCATTTGCTTCTGTTACTGGCCAAAGTCAAATCCAGTACAGGATTAAATATGCAATAAAGCATTTTTCCCTAGTTTTAAGATTTGCCATTAATTTAGTTTATTTGATTGGATATCTCCTCAATAATTAGCCAGTTGAATAATATTAAGTCAAATATACTTCACTGACTCAAGTAATATTCAGTGCTCTGTATTCAGAAATGTTAATTCAGCCACTGAAAGAGTCATCTGTTTTTAATAGAAAAAGCTATTTCTGTCTGGTCACCAAGTAAAAACATAGCAGAAACAATACATTTCAAGATCAATTCATGCCACCATTAAAGAAAACCGTGAGAGTTTGTGGCATGGGGATCTTCATTCCTATCTTTTTTGCCTATGTATCTCTTTTTGATTCGTAACATCCTACATATTACTTGTTTCATATGGTAAATGACAATCCAGTCATTCTTGATAGCATGGGATGAGAGAAGAGAATAAACCTATTTTGCATGTGAGCTGCTAAGAATATTAGGTATGGAACATATATTACCATTTTTGCCTATACTCGCTTTATATTTTAAGAATTTTGGAGTTTTCTCATGACTCACATTCTTAAATTAGTGGAGAAATGCTACAGAACATTTTAATATTAAAATACCAGAACTTGGAAGCATGACACAGTGACAACAACAAAATTATTATTAACAAAACATAAGATAAACAGCCAAATACAAAGAGGATGCATAACATACCACAAATTTCTTGCAAGCTGTTAGTTTCTCATACCTGGTATTTCATTAAACGTACTTGAAGGGAAATTCCAATTAAATAATGACTAGTAATGTCCTTAGGCCTTTAAAGATTAAAATGATAACAGAAATGGGTTGAATATTTGACCTTATGCCAATTAACACCAGCTAATAAACAAATCCAATTGAAATAATGTTGTATGGAGGAGAACTATGGATTTCATTATGTTTTCTAAGGATTTCTTCATGTTCAACCAATTTTAGCTGGGAAGGGCTCAATAAATTGATGACATCAGCAGTACAGCATGCTCTTAATAACAAAAAATATCATAGCTGAAAATTTACCATATGGATGTAAGCAGGTCTGTAGGCTGTAGGTGGCCTTAACCATACTGTTCCATTCCTTGTTTTTGCAACTGACCTATTGTGTAGGTTCAGAAAGTAATGCGTGTAATTTCTTAGAGAAACTGAATCATTGCTTTGCTTTTTTTTGCTCCTTGATTTCTGATATTCAGTAATGTGCTCATAGATTTCCATACGCAGACATATTGCCTTGCCAATCTCACTTCTAATTCCTATAGCTGGTCACATACAGCCTCCTTGACAGCTTTGTCTACTTGCCATTGCATCGCAGTCTTGGCTAATACAGTTCCTAACAAACATCCTAGTCATATTTTCCAGCCATATTTCCATAAGCCTTACTATTCTTGAAACACTTAGTCTTGAGTGTGTCCAGATTTATATCCATCACTTGTGTGCCCTTGTGCTCTCCTTCAGGCGAGGAGCTGAAATATTTTTATAGTATTCTGATACCCAGCACTATGTTAAAATAACAGACAACTTGAAGGACACAGGGAATAAAACTGAACACACAGGGGAAGGAATACAGGTAAGAGATCAAATTCTTCCAATTTACTGCACATCAGTATTCTCTGTAGTACCTGAGCTGATGTGTGCGTGCGTGTGTGTGCGTGTGTGTGTGTGTGTTTGAGTGTGTGTATACATTTTTCTTTAAACTCAAGTTACATTTATGCTATATGTGTGGTTTCTCAAAAGTGAACAGTGAATAATATCCTATGGTTTCATCCTAAAGTGCCAAAGCTCTCTATACAGTAACCACAGAAATGATCCAATACCATTATACCAGGAATAAAGGTCAGAGCAATTTTCATCATTTTCCCTTTCTCTCAGACTCTGAAATCAAAATCACCATGACAGCTTTCTGCAGCGCTGAGCTTAAATCTTAAGTGGGTTTATTTAAAAGATGTTTTACTGTTTTTCTGCTATCGAAAAATAATAAAGGGGCTGCAGCTGTTACACAAGACATATCACTTTGGAGGGCCATTTGCAACAAGGTCTCACAAAGTGACCAGTCCCTCAAAAGGTGACATGCAAAATATCCGACAGGTATTTTTAACAGGAAAAGTTGGTATTTTGACAAATTGTATTTCTCTCATTGAAAATAAGTAGCCAATGACCAATGCAGGGTAAAAGTTACTGTGAGTGACTGCAGCGTTAATAGACTGGATGAAGCTCAGCTGCCCTTCAGCCCCGTGTGTGGTCTATGTCAACCAGCTCACCTTTTTTTTTCTCCCCCACCGTTAGACTGCTGGCTCTTTACCACTTCTCCTGCTGTTGAACCAGAGAAGTTTAGGTAGTTGGTTCTCTCTTTAGAAGGGGGAATGTGAGCACAAGGTGAATAACAGCTCTTGACATTTGCTTGAACAGACCACAAATCCCACTGAAGGTCTTTTTTTCCGGAAAATCTGATACAGCAAATCTATGAGGATCATTTTAAAAGCTCTATCTTTGACCAGAGGATGCCGTACCGTGAAAGTCTCTGATCACTGTGTATGACACACCAGGTGAAAGGATCAGGCACCAGTGATATCTTTAACCAGAGACAGAACAGATAATTTTAACTTGGGAAATTTTACAGGAATAATTGTGTCATCCTGTTCCCCTGCCTTCTTCCACTGTGCTTTATAATTTGAGCAATATTGTAGTAATTTTTCAAAAATAATTTAGAAGAAGTTCACACACTTGATGTAGGGCACTTGTGGGCCTGAGAGCAGCAGTATGAGTTGTTCTGGTAGAACATACTATTTTTCCAAGAAAACTTACTTTTCCTTCATCAACAGGCATGTGTCTATGCCTTTGTCTATATAGTTCAACTTTTCTTCCTACAGAGGAATATAACATTGAACAGGTGGGACCTGGCAGCTGGAAGGAATCCTCCAAAACAGCATCTAATATAAACAAATATATAAGTGACACTGCAGAGTAAACTGGTAGAGGGGGGAGAACTTGTGGTTTGCTTGCTGGGCAGTTGTTAGCTTCAGCAAAAGTGGAAGGGATCAAAAGGAGTGGGAGAAGGGGATAGAACACAAAGTTCCAAGATCAAAGCCTCTATGTAATGCCCTTTGATTTTAGGGTGTTAATTCCCAAGTCACTGAAATCCTTTTAACATGTACTCCCTCAAGAAGTTGTCTAGAAGCTGTTGTGCAGGCCTTAGGAAAACCTGAAGGGAAATTCTGCACAACGTAACAATAAATATAATAAAAAGTAAACCCTGAAGCACAATTATTACTGTAGTGGTGGATCAATATAAAGAAGTATATCACAACATTTAATTATTATTTAATCAATATAAACACTGGAAGATGATAAGGAAATAATACATGAGTCATAAAGGACAATTAGCAATAAACATATAATCCAAACCACCATTTGGTAGAAATCACTTTATTTCTATTTATAGCTATTGTAGTGTTCTAAGGTAAATCTGACTTCTTTTTCCAGAGATGTACCTGTGTCTAGATACAAATAACATACCAAGAACTGAAGATTTATTCATTTAAAATGTGTACAACACATTTACTCATGTCTTACGTTTGCTGTTTGTTCTCACTCTCATAATGGCCTGTTTTGCATGTATCACCCAACATACTGTCTCTCCTCACTTTCTGCTATTACTGACCTCCACACCCTCTCAATCTTGACACTCACTTCGTCTACTGCTTCCTTACTCACTCACACACCCTGCCATACACACCTCGCTTTCCTGCCTCTGTCCATTTGCTCTCATTGACAGACTATCATTTGTGCTAGGGAAGTGCACGGATTCCATTATTGTGACATCCATTTTTGCCCAAAATCTTGGTTTTTCTGGATCCCTGTTTTAAAAGGGAAAGAATGATCCTGTGGTTAAGACACCGGATTAGTATTGTAGGGTTCAGACCCAGTTCCCTGGCTTCCTCCCCAGTCAATGTAATATGGTTTTAGTGTAGTGGAGAATAAGAAAACACCACACATAGAGAACTTTTAGCAAATCACTTAAACAAAATGCTTGGATGTCTGAAGGCTTTCTCTGAGGTAGTCACTGCTCTGCAATTCCAATGGGAGTTGAGGGCATACACCACTATGTACGACACGTTCATCATGTTGAAGGATTGAGCTTAGTTCACCACCTGCAAAATGGGGCTAATTCTTACTCAGCTCACATAAGGGTTATGATGATGAAAACAATCTATTAATGTTCATTATGTGTTCAGTTGCTACAGTAGCAAGTGCCAAGAAATAATTCTCTCAGTAAGATGAATGCCGGCTAAAATAATTCTGCTCTAATAGATTAAATTCAATGCAAGGTCACCAATCACCTTCCTACAGCACCCTTTATCTTTAATATGTTCCTAACACGGAGTGAGTCTTTGGAGGAAAAGTTTAACATTAAAGTCCTTCCCTGTAGGAATACATATCAAAGACCAGTGCTACTTCTCTTAAGCAGAGAAGTATGCTCCAGTGCCCAGTGCCACAGTTCCCAGCTAGGCACTGTGATGGTTTTTATGTCTTTTGCCTGTCAGATTTCACATTACAAGTGTCTACAAGGCAGCAGCGATGCAACTTCTGCTCATTTCATATTGAGTTCAGAGACACATATTCAAATTCAATCTTTGTAAACTACCTCTGGATTAAAATATGCTACTTTTATTACTTTTCTTTTTTATTATACTTCTCTCTCCTAATCCCACAACTGCAGCCATCTTAGATTTTTTTTTCCTTTCTCTATTATTTTTCTCCAATTTCTTTCCTATCATTTTGCTGCTGGCAATTATTCTATATAATGGCCATTTCATACTTTACATCTTCTACATCTACTAACGTATTTAATTGGTAGCTTAGCTGATATTACTTTTCCCCCTCAGTGCAATCTTTCATATGAGTTTGTTTTGAACTCACTGTAATACGTGCACAGATCATAACTTCTATTTTATAAGCTCTTCTGTTTCTTCTTATAGCACTGGATTTATCTTAGCATAATTGAAACTCCATTTTGAATGCAAGAAATAAAGTTTGTGCACATTTCTGTTTTGCTGCCTATGCCTGAATATCTTGCAGATGTAGCAAGCTATTTTTGCAGATGTTGGGTGTAACTCTCAAGTGTATTCAGAAGAGAGAATGGCAGAACTGTAAAATTCCTCCTTGTCTTAAGAAAACTGATGACAAAATATAGTGAAATAACACAATATTGTTATTTTGCTCTTCTCAGGTGGCAGAGTACAGAACTGGAGGACTTTGTAATAGCTTAATCTTGAACTCATTCCCTGAGAACTAACTGAGGTTCTTTTGCATACAGAACCTGAATGGTCCACAGACTCCTCCTCAAGCCAGGAGGATCTGGAGAGCCCATCTAGGATAAAGAAGACCACGGTGACAGAACTCATGGAGAAACAGTGCGGCCATGGGACAGAAAGGAGAATGGCCACTGTAAAGAATACTCCACAGAGCTGCCTTTCAGTGCCTAAAAATGATCATGATCTCATCTGTAGGAAGCCTCAACACATGCATTTCATGTCTTTGGAAAGGGGAAAGGCAACAGATCATCATACCCTGAGAACATGAGATATCAAGGCCAGGAGCTTTATCTCAAAGCTCTTGCATTTTGTTACTGACTTTTATTTTTGAAGCTGTCACAGACAGGTTCTTCATACGCAGACCCTCATTTTACCACTGGACAGCCTGGCTCCCAGAGAAGCCAGGGAGAAGCTACAGTGACATAATCTGGGGCAGTCTATGCCCTTTATTTCACTTTATCTCTCCAGAATAAACAGCGGTTGCAACTTCTTGTTGCTCAGTGCAACTTGATGTTTCATATTCACTTCAGAAATCACTCCTTTCTGGACTAGCATAATAGTTCAGATTAAAACAAACCCAAACCAGCTCCAGCAAGTGATTCTGACCAGGTGACCACTATACAACTAATGGTCAGTGTACACCTAACAATTATTCTGAGGAGGTTCAGGCCTGTGCTGTGTGCTCAGAGTGGCCCTTGGGCTCTGTTGTGCTGCATAAACTCTTTGGTCGGCTGAGGGTAACCTCAGCCAGCTCCTTGTGAGAGAGGAGCCTGCAGACATGTCCTACTTAGTACCTTTGATTATGCCACATGTGTGGCCTTGCCTTTATCTAGGACTGCAGCAAGAAGTTCTCATGCGAACATCCTTTCTGCTTGACAGTAGAAATGATGAATAGAGTTGTTTTCTTGTAAGAAAATCCTGTAATAGCTTGGATGACTAAAATGGGAGAATCTCTTCTATGGACAGGGTCTGCCTGTTGCATGGCTCAGAGGTCATTTTGATGCCAACATTACTTGACATTCCCAGCATATAAAAGGATATAAAATTACCTATGCTATTCTATTCTTATAGTGATAGTTCTATTAACTAGCACTTTAAATAATAACTTACAGGCATTACAATGGACAAGCACCTCCTAGTGCAAAGCAGGTCCTTCCTTTCCCATTTGGGCTGATTTCATATCTCATTGAATTCAGGTTCTTCCTTTCCCAGATAATGACTACGATTTAGATCTTTGTATCAGCAAAACATTACATGGTACCTCCAGTTTGATCCAGCGCAGTACCAAGAAACATTGTGAGTTTTAAATGAAATTATATTTCATGGGAACCGAGTGTAAGCAGCATGCTGCCTTTTGATATAATGGCTTGGAGCTATTACAGCATAACAGGTAACACTATGTTTGTGACCCTTTCAAAGGCTGAGGATCTGCAAAGTGCTATTATTCTCTTGCAGTTAGGTTTCCCAGCAAGCTTTGAAAAGCAGAAGTTCGCGCAGTCTTGTGTCCTTGGCTGTGTGCAAACAACCCAACACTTTGGCTCAAGTTCTCCTTGCATTATCTTGGCAGAATACCCAGTCTTCAGGAATCCTAATCTTTTACTTAATCACTTTATCTTTTCAGTTTCATCCCTTTCCTACCCTAATTCTTTCTTTTTCATTAAAGCCAGTACACAAAGATCAAGCTGGTAGAATGTGTTCTGTAGCTGTCAATCAGTGGGCACAAAAAATACAAAATGTGAATAGTTAAATCAGCAGACTTGCCTGCTGGAGTTATCTGCATGGCAAAGATGTCAGTGTATTGTTTCCAAGCTTGACTTCTACATGCAGGGAGTAGCAGAGCATGTCCTGGCCTCTTTTATCTTCCTCAGGAGAGCAGCCAAGTGGCATAATCAATTCTTCCAGGCTTTTGTCTTTCACCTGATGTTTTGCTCACTGCCTAAGGCTCCACTGTTCTCCTGCCCCTTAAAACGTATTTATTTCCAGATGTTATGAAAAATAAATGTAAGTTTTGAATGGTGAGGAATATATATTAATGGACTATATCAATAAAGAAGGAGGAGGTTTCTCTTTTTCTCCAATTACTCCAACTGCAAACTTCCCTTAGTTGTTGAGAAATAGTCAGGCAGACAGAAAATTAGTGCTAAAAAGTTAAAGAACAAGGAATAACCTTCCTTGTACAAGCTAATGAGGGAATTTTAGTCATACCGGCAGTTTTGATGAGCTCTCTTTACTGGCCTGTGGTATGTATTATTACAGCTAATAGAGGTCAAACGTTAGAGATGCAACGACTCCTGTAGCTGCTGGTATTAAAAAAAGATATGCTAGGACTGAGAAAACCTGTAAAGCATTTAAATAAATGCAAGGTGATTTAGCCAGCACATGGCCAATGCATAAAGCAAAATTAAAGTTAGAAGGAAGACCAAGCTAGATTTTATTGCTGTGTTGTTTTGTTTTCTCACTGATTTAAATTCATAGGGTTGAGGTACGATAACAGGATAATAGTGACAGTCATGGTAAGAAAACACTTCCTTTCATTCATGTCGGTTCTCTTTTCAAGTCAATGTCACAAATTTAGGTTAACAGACATAGAACGTTTCTTTAAGAGCAATATTTTTGGAAACTATATCTTTAATACAATCCATCAGAAAATAACCAGTATTCTAGTGAAATAAAAGGTGGAATTGGTAACTGACTGGTGATTAACAAAGCAATCAGGTATGGAAGATAAAATATCAAATGTAGCAAAGCAGGATTCTGACTGTTATTATTTAGTGTAATCAATTTTTTTTGTCTAAATTTTTTATGTGTTCTCTGTTTTGTTTATGCAACTTACTCCAAAGGGAGCTTCAAATATAGAACGAAATCAGGGTCAGGCCCACAATCTAACTGAGAATACCTGTGTTATACAAACCTATAGAGATGCCCAGTTATTGAACAGAAATAAATAATGGCATTTAAAGATTATTTTTATGTAAGCATCTTAAAGGGCTTTGTAGGTTGGTCATTTTCATGCCATTGTTTATGTTTTACTTTCACCTGCTTTGCATTAAAAGGCTTAGTTTAAACCTGTGCACGTGTATCCTCAAGTGAAAGAGCAGCCTGCCTTATGAAGTAACACTTCTACAATACTTTCCCTGGAAAACTTTAGATAACGAGAGCGGAAATGTGAATTTGACCTCATATACTAGTTGATCAAAGTTACAATTCATTTTAAGGAGTTATTTTGGATAGATTGTTATTTCTAAAAAGGGGAATGGGCAGAGTTAAGGAGTCAAGATTAGAAATAGAGTACATAATTCGACAGATTTGGAGCAACTGGAAGTACTAAACCAATGCAGTACTTTCCCTTATGCAGTTATGCTTATTTCAGAAATCCCCATATTTGGTTTTAACTTTGAATTTCCTCATTTTCATGGGTATTATCAGACGTTTTGTAATACACTCTGTGAATATACATTTTTTCTAATATTTCATTTCTTGGAATACTAATGCTGTATAATAGAGCCACTGTAATGAAAGCCATTCTGTTGCCAGGGCATGAAATGTTGTTGCATGATAATGAAATGTGATGGGTATATGAATTATCAGTCCAAGTACTAATTATTCATAGAGTTTTTTAAAAGCACTCACCTTTTAAAATCAATAATCTTGCTGAATTCTTGAATATTGCATGTCTAGAGCCAGAAACAACTATACATATGGATTCCACTTCCAAATATGAATATTAATCCCCAATTCTTCTCTAACTTTTAAAATGTAACTATAGAATATAAAGCATTATTCGTCCAGAATTTAAGCACCAAGATAGGATCAGGAAACAGCAAACAAATCAACTCAAGACAAATCAAAAGTGGGTAAGGAGGATAAAACATATTCCCTTACCCTGTTAATGTCTCAAAGTTTGCAAGACTGATTTAAGTCTCCAGGCAGCGGGGAGCAGCTGAACGAAGAGCTGTGTCAGGAATGCATGCAGTTGTGCAGTCCTTGTTACCACTTGTTTTTTGTTGGAAGTGCAATACTGAGCATGCAAAATGGTACTATTGACTACTGTTGGCGTAAGTCAATATTTACTTCTTGAAACAATATATTCAGGTATTCACCTGAACATAAAGTCAATGAGCTGTAAGTACTGTTGCACCCATTCATCCATAATCATTCAGAGAACGAGGGTAAAATAGAATCTCTCTCTAAATCATAAAGAAGAAAATACCTCTTTTCTTTTTTCTCTCATTTTAAGAGGTGATAAAAAGCTAACACACACACCACCCCCCACCACCACCCCCCTCGAAACCTCAACAGAATACACAGATTCTCAATACTCATTTGCAAGGGCTTCCACTAACCTCACAATTGCCCTGAAAAGCCATTATGACTGGGGTGTTTTAAATTCAACATACCATAGAAAGACCTCTAGTGGTCTCCACCATCAGAACTGCCCAGCAAGGGAGTATGGACTATCCCTTTCTTGGCTTCACTAAGAGGCCACATGGTTATTTCTCAGGGGCTGGTGAAAATTAGGCCACCTGGATTGGACTGAGATTGTTCAGACACCTCAGCTGAGAGGCACTGAAGGTTTCTAACTCCTCCTAAGAAAGGAAATTCTAAAGAAAAGAAGCACAGAAGCAATAAGCAAGAATTTCACAGGCTGGTGTTGCTCTTCTTTTTACAAATTAAATTTGATTGTATTAAAGGCTAAGATTTTTATCCTGAAATAAGATTTTAAATTTTTTTTATTTAAGCTTTTAAATTCAAAAGCAATTGAAATCTCATATAAGGAACACAAAAATTTACATTGTCTACCTTTCCCCCTCTCATTGCAGTCCCTGGGACAGGGACCACAGATGTGCAGGGCGGGAATTTTATGAAAGACTCTCTTGTCACCAGAAAGGCATCACCGGCCAATTGGTGGCTGTGCAGTCAGTGGACCAGCTCCTGATCAAAACCTAAACCTAAACCCAAGGTCATTTTGGTGTCCTAAACAAAAAAAATCCACCACAGGAGGCAAAACTATGGTAGGCATCCAGCGGCATGGAATTAAGACTATGACCTGGCAGCACTAGCTGCATCCAATCAGAAATTAACTATCACTCTTTTGAACTTCACTCAGAGCCAGACATTTTGTCTCAGATGTAAAGTATACAGACCCTTTTCTATGAATTATTACTCACTGCAGTAGCTCACTGAGTAGGCTTCTGTAGCTCCCTTGTGCACTGAGAAAAGGTATTGGGAAATATATTAATATGCTTTTTAAAGGGCTCCATTACTTTCAACCGAGCAGTAACTCAAAGGATTTGTTACAACATATGAAAAGAAAATTTCTTGTTTAGAACAGTTCTTTAGGATATAATTATAACACTACTGGAAAATTGTTTTAAAATCTGTAAAAATAAACGGAAAGTGAACGAGGGTAGCCAGTCTGCACACTACAGCTAAAGTTCCAACTGCTGTTCATCCACTTATGATTTCCACTTATTACAAAGAAGCCATTTAAGTTCTGACATCAAGGTGTCATCACAGCCTGGCATTCAGCATTGATTGCAAAACTTACAAATGGTGCATGAGCTAATTTAAACCTCAGAGACGGTGGTATAATTGGAATGAAATGAAGGGCGAAGCATTCAGTTTCAGTCTGGATGACACATTTAAGATTAAGACAAACAACGGAAAACAAAGAGCAAAAAGGAAATCCTGATGAGAAGGAGGAGCTCACTCTGCTCTCTTCTGCTCTAGAATTAAGAGATTAAACATGTGCTGCTCAAACAGCAGAGATGAGGGAGCTGTTATAGTTCAAGATAAGGCAGAAAAGAAGTATAGCTTTTCCAAGGAAACCCTCTGACTACAAAATCTTATTTTTTATTATAAGACACAATAGATTTTCGAATAAGACATTCTGTACTTAAAACTGAGACAGTACCATAGTTAGCTTGCATATTCTGTCACCAAGCTTGAGCCCAAGGCCAGAAGCCTAGTAAAGCATGGCAGCTTTTACACTACATGCCCTGGCCCTTATTCATTTGTCATCACCTTAAGGTTATCCAAAATGCCATTTTAATTAACAAGATCATTCTTGCTTTTCTTCTGATAACATTGTACTGCAACAAAATGTTAATGGGAACAAACCTGAAAAAAAAAAACAATGGAAGGCAGCAGCTGTACTGTCCCAGTTTCAAGGGCTCTGAACAAATGCATTAATAACAGAGTATGGACGTGGCCCAGTGGGAAAGCACAAATTTACGGGTGCAAAAGAATACTAAAGGGAGGTGAAAAAAAAAAAAAGGAAGTGGCATGTGGGGTGAAAACTTTCACCATGACCTTTATGATAAGCACTTCCAGTCAAATAAAACTGAAAAATCTCATGGACACACTGAATTCTGCCTTCAGAAAAAAGACAAAAGATGTTTTGATGGAGAAGGTTGGTTCACTATTATTTATAATGTATTTCCTTTTCTGAAAACATTTCTCAGAACCATCCAGTCTCAGTTCAGCCAGGGAGGATCCCAGAGAAAAAACTAAAATGCCCAGGATAAGGATAATTGAAGACCAGTTAAGCTGTCCATCCTGAAAAGGACACCTCCCTGGCTCCCAGAATATGAGCTGTTCACAAACTTGGAACCTGACAGGCAACAAAATCCGACATGTTTTAGCAGTAGAAGACTATGAGGAGAAGACTATTTTAAAGTGACTGGCTAAAGAGCCTTCATTTAATTTTCCACAGTGAAAACTGGCACTTTAGGTTAAAGTCACGTCAACATGCATTAAAAATTGGGCCAAACTCACTTGGCTAATTTAAAGGTTTTACAACTCATTTTTTCTTCCACTCATTTGCATTTCAGTGGCTGGTAAGTAGTTTCTCTGGTTTATTTTTTTGTACAGATATTGGAATCCACTAACAAGAATGGTAAAAGAGGCTAATCTGCTAGAAATATGAAATATTTTCATTTAGAAAAAATAGAAGTGTTTTAAACCATCTCAAACATAGTTTAGATCTGCTCCTTGTATAAAACTAGGAGGGAGATCACTTGCCCATTTACAAATTTTGTTTAGAAAGGACAATCACAATGGGATGGACACAATTGCTTGATCCAAAGCAATACTATTAGTTGTGAAATAAATAAAAATGCTAAAAAGCTCACAAAAATACTTTTTCTATTCCACACAGTCTATTAATAACTCATTTCCTAACTGCTCCTAATTTAGGGGAAATGGGTAGTTGCTAATCCAAATGATGCCATGAATCTGGCTATCAAATCAACCTATCTTGTATTAAAGAGGATATTAAAGCTTATTTTGAAACTCATTAAATACAACTGCTAGAATTTATTTTGTTATTCTAATAAAATATTCCTTTAACCCAAGGAATTGCTTTAGTTTTTGTGATTTCAAATATTGTGATCACTCTACAACATACACGCACCCTTTTACTTCCCAAAGCTTTTATGTGCTTCCTTTATCAAGTGGACAAAACTGTGCAAAATCAATATGGAGATGTTTTCAATGATTTTCCTGCAGTCCCTCTAAGATTTACTCTTGCTCTGATCTAGGACACATCTATGAATAAAAACTCCCAAATAATCCATAAATAAAATAACCCTGGGCAGAAGATATAACTGCTGGGAAAATAACATATTTAGTAGATGTTAAGACAGAATCATAGCGACAGCGCTTTTCTTATCTACTTTTGAAAACACAGATTTATATCTATGATATAGAATTGCACATGTAGCCTTTCATAAAACAGTTCAATGTTAAATCTATCTTTGAAACAAGATGAGGCTTTTAATAATTAGTAGGCTTGTAGAAATAATGACACAGTTGTCTCAGTGTTGTACAATAATGCAAACAGGATTACAGATTTTGTTGACTACACAATAAAAAACAGAAATGATGCAAGTGAACACAATGAAATCCCATTTACAATCAAGTCTGAAACTGTTTTAGTTCCATTTAGTGAGGATTCTACAACTCCACAAGAACCTAGGCAAATATTTTTTTTAAAAAATGATTAATATGCTATTGATATGATAAAACAAGCCCAAACCTCACTGCTTACTTTTCACAGTTTTCTTTTCCAGAATGTTAGCTTCCCAGAAAGCATATTCACAGAAACTATATTTTTTTTCTAAAATTTCAAAAAATATTTGAAAGAAAGGAATTCTGAATCCCAAGGGCTTAGAATTTAGACTCAGAAAACCCCTTTTCTGTAAGTCAAGGAACAAGGGAACTGAAAAAAATGTCAGACTCCAGCCTGACCAAAAAATAAGAAAACGTGAACTTGGTGGCACTGACATTTATAGTGAAATATCTTTTGATATTTGCAATGAGATAGTCTGAATAAATTTTCAAAATAATTTGGAGATCTTATTCAATGAACAGTACTGGAAAAGACATGCTTCACAAAATTATGTCTTAATTCTGAAAAAATAACTAACATAACATAAGAATGACTAATGAGTAGAGCAAGATATTTTCTTCAAATTGCTTACTAAATTTCAGGTTGAAAGTCCTGTGCTTAGACATTTACCTAGGAAAGGCTCAAAATATTTATATTAGCATATAGTGCTAATGTCCCAATTCATCAGTACACTTACTCAGTAAATTCTTGTAAGTATGTATCAATTGTTTTCATGCCAGCAATGTTGATGTTTATTTCCTAATAATTTCTTAAAGCAGACACTTAAGCAGTCTGCTGAATAGAACAGATGTGTGGAACACTGTGGTAACGACTGAAGACCTCAAAATGCAATTTATGAGAATTTGTCTCAATTACAAATATAAATTCATTGGTTCCTGAATGTGGCCATTTTCTGAAGCAGAGGAAGTTTCTATAAACTGTTGTTTTTGTGTTATCAGGTGTTGTTTTACACTTGTCTAAACGATAATGATAAAACCTGTCAGGACAAAAGTTTGAATTCACACCAAAATCTGTGGTGGATTCATTTTTCATCAGTCTTGCAACATTAGTTTCTTTTCTGCCTGAAATGACTCATGTTCACAGAATTATTTTTTTCAGCATGAAAGCTTATTTATAAACATCCCTTGTTACAGGGCAGTAGCGTGGAAGTGCAGAGATAAACCTATCTATTATTTTGTTATATATTAATTAGTTTAACAGCTTCATCAGCATAACCATTGTCATCCAGGTTGCAAAACTCTATGCTGAAAAATGCAAACTAACAGAAGATTATAATAAAATATGTAGAGTGGCTATAGTGGAGATGTGTATGTTTATTCCCCTTGTGGCACAAAATGTTTGTGAAAATCTCCTGAAAACAAACTAATAGCATCACATTTTCTTCTCACAGATTATTGATAATCTTAATTTTAAAAAACAAAGCGGAAATATATTTTGTGTGAATCACCCTGACTCTGTATTACTAGTATTTCATACACATTCAAACAGTAAATTAGCAACCTGCTCATAAATGAGGTTAGCTGGGAAATAATACGTAAGACTATTAAGATCTTTTATTATTGCACACAATCAAAAGGTACACAGTTAAAACTACACTGTCAGAGAGGATACATAAATGCTCTCCTTTTCCATTCCATCAGGGGGATCTGATCAATGCCCAAAAATACTTAAAGGGAGGGTGTCAGGAGGATGGGACCAGTCTTTTTTCATTGGTGCCCAGCGACAGGACAAGAGGTAACAGGCACAAACTTGAACATACAAAGTTCCATCTAAACACGAGGAGGAACTTCACTTTGATGGTGGCAGGGCACTGGAACAGGCTGCCCAGTGAGGTGGTGGAGTCTCCATCTCTGGAGACATTCAAAACCTGCCCAGACATGTTCCTGTGCAACCTGCTGTAGGTGGACCTGCTTTGGCGGGGGGTTGGACTCGATGATCTCCAGAAGTCTCTTCCAACCCCATATCATTCTGTGATTCTGTGATGTTTTCCTTGTTTAAAATATTCCTGACATGCACCAAGATATATCTAAAATATATCTCTTAAATAAGACAGCAGGACATTTAACACTTGAAATTCTGAACTAATGGAACAGAACTATATTCTGAGGTAGGTGGCCAGAGAAGGCCCCACCGTCCAACACAATACATGGTAACTTCCTTGCATTTTCCTTTTTCTAGAGTGCCTCCCATGTATTCATACTGAGCAGTACCTTTTCCACTGCAATTTCTATGAGAGGAAGTGATTTTTCATTCTGCATCAACTCATGGATGAGAGAGGCCCAGAAATTACAAGGAAACATTTCTGTAGTATGCATGCTTACAAATCCCCAGACACCATAGTCAAGTGGATTTTAAATCAAAGTAAATGTGAATTTTCCACTAAAAAACCCCACAACATTTAAAGTGAGAAAAAAAAAAGTAATTTTGCCTGAGTATGGGTTATATAAGCACTATTTCAAAACTGGATCAGGAAATGGCAAAATAATTTGCACTTTTTACCCCCATTTTGATGACCTTCAATTTGCATATGTGGGTTTTTTTTTCCCCATTTAAGACATCATCGCTGTTTCTTATGTCAAATAATGTACTGAAATTGGAAAAAGAATTACAGTCATTAGAAGTTATGACACTTATATGCTCAGGGTATTGGAGAGAATCAGTTTCTGCCTACTATTATATTTCACCCATTAAGAAAACATTAATAATGGAATGCCAGGCCCTGGAAACACATATTTACAGTCACATTTTTGGATTTCACTTTAAAATTTTAGTAAATTTATTGTCTAATTGATTTATTTCTTAAATGTTTTCATGATTTATCTGTAATGACGTCCAGACCAGGAATTTCCTGGCAGTTAATGACCAGCTAGGGCAGGCAATTCTTCACACAGGGTTCAATAGTATTTAAAAAATTTTAGGAAATTTCCAAAGGGTTCTTAAATTTCAGGATGTTTCTTACCCTGCTGTGTTTTTCCTTCATGGAAGTAATAGCCTTCAGATGGCCAGAGATTTTGAGAACTGTTGATGAATATTCTTCTTTTTTTTTTCTGAATTTTAATTCAGTTAAAGGAAAACAAGGGGAACTCTCAGATTCATTACTCATTTATGCCCCTCTAAATATACTTGTGCAGTCCTAAAACTGAGAGGATCCCTTGTGGTGGGCTGGAGCAGAATCCTGGCAAGTTTGATGGACTTGATTTATGGAAAAGGCGTATCCTATCACTGAGTGGCAGAGGACGGGGCACTTAAACAGCTGCTACTGATGCAATAAAACTAAGCTATTGGATTCAAGATAACAGTTAGACCCATGCTTTGTCTTTATTGGGATTGATGATGAACCATTTAGAGAGACAATCCAATCATATTGCAATGAGAGTGTGTGATGCTGTAATTTTACAGTTTGCACAGCCTCATTTAAATTACTAATATTTTACAGGTACAGTAGCAAATTGGAGATATATCTTCATCATCATTTCTATGCTCATTACCAGTAATGAATAGGTGTTATAGAATAACATTAAAGCAATGCATTTAGCAAAATGAAACCAACGCATGTACTGTCTGGATCCCAAGGGCTGCATGCACTTTTGCCTTGAAACACATGAGTATGTTACTGTTCTCTTAAAAACCAGAAGAACCCCATTGTTAGCTAACAATGACGAAGGACACTTTTCAGTTGTAATCCAGAGTGTCTTTCACAACCCAAGACACAAAGCCCTGCCTGAAGACTCAGCACAGACCTGGTAACATGGATGTGTATGTTTCATAGCTTTTTGCAATATGCCTTAGTATACCCTCATCCAAATACCAGTGGCTGTCACCTGCCATATATTACCCTGTCACCTGCCATATATTACCCATACTCTTTGATGAAGACAAGTGTTGAAAAGAGCCTCTCTCCCGTGACCAACTATTTGTGCAGGACTATCCTGATGGAGGGTTCTGCCTGGCACTCTATTGGCATGGCAACATGAGATGTTTGTGTCCTGCTCTGAACAGATGTTTCTTTCCTGAGTGTTCTTGTTAATTACTATATTACCTGATATATTGTAATGAGGCCGCATCTCCCACACATGCTACCCTGAGATCAGCCAGTGTTGTAAGCCAGATTTTGCAGGGAAACTAAGGCTAAGAGTAAAGTGAGGAAGCTGTCTAAAATCAGACAAGAAGTAATGAATAGGCCTATTGCTATAATGAGACATCTTAAACAGCAAGACAGGAAGAATTTAGGAGTCATACAGAGCCTGTGTCCAGGACAAAAACACTTGATTGGGATGAGCTATCTCAGGCATGATGAGATGATACAACCTGAGCAGCCTGGCCATTTTGGACTGTCTTCTGTGGACTCCAAGGTCTTATTTCCAATTGATAGGGTAATAAAGGACTTTCATTTGATTAAGGGAAAAGGAAGCAAATTGCTCGGTTACGTTTCTCTCATCCCAGTTTTTTTCCTCTTCTTGCATTAGACCTTAATGATTAAGTCTGTGCTTTCATTCTATAGAAAAGATACCTTCAATCTAAAGGCGACTTAAAGTCTTCACAGAGAAGCTATTATATAAGTCATTATCGGAACAGTAGTTAGCTAAATAAGGAAGAAAAAGCTAGCAACTCAAAATGGCAATTCATCATCAAGTGTCTGATGCTTTATGTGCTAACAGCCTTTCTCAGCTTCCTTTAAGCCATCTGCTTGTTTCAGCTATCTCTTCATACCACCAGCTTCTCCCATTCCACCCCTCTGCATATCACACATTTCCCAGCAGATATCTCATCAGCACTCAGACTGGTAAGACTTTGTGTTTTACCTTCTGGACGCTTTTGCCTTTCTCCACAGACATATTTGTTCTAACAGGTAGAAGCATTAGCAGATGCTGCTTATGCAAAAGAAGAAACTTGTGTGAGCTTTTTGTATCAGGAAGTACCTCTGAAAACCTTTTTCCATTAAAATAAAATGTTGAAGGACAGCAGAGAAAATTGGTAGATTTTGACAAGCAGGAGGAGATGACAAGTACTTAGGGATGACAATAATACAGTGAAAGTAGGAAGCAAATCATACGTGAAATTTGTATCTTACTGTTACCACGAGAAGTCTTTTGCTATTTTAAAACATAGACTTAATTGAAAGAGATGTTGTTGTTGTCATTGTAGTATTTTGCAAATGCCTAGCTACAAAACTGCTGGGTGGTGGGAGTGGAAACACAAAGGAATTGCACATGTAAATGTATAGGAGCATGAAGAATTGAGTATAGAAGTTCATATTCCAGATGTATGGAAAATAACTATTGCAGCAATAAGCCACGATGTTGTGAAGCATGAGGCTGAAGGCTAACTACTTGCAGCCATTTGAGAAATGCAAACACTCAGAAAGGTTTGTTACTATGAAAATATGGGCCACTAATTTCATAAATCATTTGGGGAAGAAAAAGGAACAGGAAGCATAAACAATTTAGTGCCAGGTTGAAACGAGAATCTCGTGAAGGTGAACAAGATGAGGGTGGGAGACAGGCAGAAGTGGATGGAGCACAGTTCCTAAGGGTAGGAAGGACCTGGTCCCAGGAAGAATCAGTGTGTGCTAGCAGAGAGGAGGGCTCTGCAAGGAGGAAGAGGTCCTTGCCCAGAGGAGACAGGTCATGCACTGCCTCTGTTCCCAGAGAAGATTGTGTCCCCTTAGGGACCACTTAGTCTGCTTGCTGATTTTTAAGAAAGAAAACTTTAAAAGTGTCTGTTTGATCTTGAACTGCTGTTAAAAAGACAGATGGGCAAGAAGAAAAAGATAATAGGGGCCAATTCCTTCCCATGACTTATAATTTGCTAATAAATACTACTGTGCTGGAAATTTCTTAATGAGAGAGTAGCTAGCTAATGTGAGGTCATTTCCATATTTACTTTTTTTAATGACTAACCAAATAGATATGGAGAGGCCAGCTTCAAATAGCTTGGAGGTTTGGGTTGACGTAAATGTTTTTCTGAAAAATGGATTTTTGTTACAGTTGTCCAGTATGTAATATAGTGTTCATAACACCTTGTATCCAGCTATTGCACGAAACAGAATCCAAAAGCCACTATGCTGGCCTAGCTCTAGCTTGAAGGCATAAAAAGCCCCCCCCCCCC
>JAOTQQ010000032.1:28200992-28245085 GCA_026546715.1 Gallinago undulata | reverse complement strand
CTGCAGGGGGGTCGGACTAGATGGCCTTTGGAGGTCCCTTCTGGCCCAGATGATTCTATGATTCTATGATTCTATGAACCTGTGCATGTGCTTCACCGAAGAAAAGAAAAAGACAGCCTCCAACTTGTTCCAAGGAATGAGGTTTTCTGATGAAAGCCCAAATTACGTATGTTAAAGCAAAGTTTACTTATGAATTTTTTAACATAAACTCAAAAAAGCATATTCGTTCCCAATACCTTCTCCACTGGAACTTCACACATAGAAAGAAACAACAGCAATGCACCATCTCAGAACCACATAGAACATGACTCTTCTGAAATGTAGTTTTCACCTTACTTATACCATAAATATAACTAATCCTTACTGAAGGACGACCAGACTGGAAAAAAAAAATCCCGACAAATACTTCCATAGGAAACCTTCTTACTGAGATTTTCAGCCATGTTTTGCTGCATCACTACAGCTGGATGCTTTCGTGAACTTGTGTATCCTTTCTCCAAACAACTCCTTAATTCTGAGCATTTGAGGTTCATTCATTGTCTCATATAATGCACAATCTTGTTTTATAGGTAAGAAATAGTATCTTATTTCTGCCTTTCCTCACAAGAGCACCTGTACCTTATAAAATACACCAATGATAGTTCACTTACTGTACATTATAATTTTTATATAATAATTTTTCTGAGCTCTGTGGGTATTGGCAGTTGTAAGACTGCAATGGAAAGAAACAAACTTTTCAGCAACATCACACAATTAAAGGTAGCCAAAGGAATGATACTTTTCTTAGCATCCATATTTTTTGTGGGGGCTATGTGTGTCCATATTTTTTGTGTGCCTGCAACACACAGGCACTTGCCTTCCTAAGCAATGGCACTAAGCAATAGTATCTATTAATAGAGCATTTGTTGTATTCCTGTTTCCCTTCCTGAACACAGGCAAAGATGTGAAGCAAAGCTTATACAATATCAAAAGTAGCATGTTATTTATGACATGAAATATGACAGAGAGATGAAGACTTCTATGGGACTCTGAGGATGTCCTCCCATGGGACTATCATTTGTCTTCGAGGAAAACAGCCACTTAATGAAATATGTTTACAGGAAAGAATGTGCTGTTGAATATTATGTTTGTGAGTTCAAGAGCAATAAGTCACACCTGGCAGAGGCTATTAAGCAGTGTTCAAAAAGGAGAGCAAAATAATAAAAGGGAGAAAATAATTCCTCGACTCAGCCTAATCTGAGCAACATTTATTGAATCCATTTATGGACTTCTGAGGGGGCCTTGCAGCACACAGGTAAAATTCCATGTCCAAACAAAACCTATGCACTACATAAATCCTCATTAGCTCTCATAATAGAATGCGCATGATATTTAGGGCTTGCATACACTTTGCACAATGTTGAATTCCGTTGACAGAGAAAAAAATGTAGGAAGAGTTGTACTACTTAAAAGTCCCCTGTTTAAACTCTCTTTTCCATGCTCAAATGGGAATATATAATTTCTATTTATTATGCTGACTCGGGTATTGTTCTAGAATGTAATTTAACTATAGAGTAACCCCCAATTGTTAGCAAAGAAAGCCTAATGTCATATCTGTTTCAAAAGGAAGAATACAAAGCAAATTCTTTTTCTGTGACATGACAATGGACCCTTCATGGTTTGTGGCAAAATTACATTATAGTAACATAGGCAATAAATTATGTCTCTTCTCAGTGCAACCATTCAGCTATGGCTGAAGTATCTAAGTGCGTACGCAAAGTTTTCCATGAAATAAGGAAGGAGACATTGATGTGAAAACATGCATTAACTCTAGTTCTTGTTTGCTTTTTCATCCTCTTTCTTCATAATGATAAAGTCATAGAATAGTCTGGCTTGCAAGGGACCTTTAGAGGTCTTCTAGTCCAACCCTCCTGCAATGACCAGGGATATCTTCAACTAGATGAGGTTGCTGAGAGCCCCATCTTATTTATGAGAAAAAAAAATCAAGAGTAGAAATGTCCTATGTATATTATGTTTGACCAATTAGACCATGAGTTTATATGGGCTCCAGAATTACAACAATCCTGCCTGCCCAAAAGAGCCTCTTGTGCATGTGTATATTGTGATTTAATGTTGGTGGTGCTTATGAAATTAGGTTTGATGGAATGAGCCCTGATTTTTGATGGGCAGCATCACTTAAAAAAAAATCACGTGTTCAAATTCTGTAATAGTTTACTGTTACACATGTATTGCAATTTACACTCTTTACAGCTTCTCAAATGTTTCAAATGTTAATAAAATCATCGTCACTTGTATTTGGTTTAGAAATTTATGAAATTACTCAGTGGTTGAAGTCTGAAAAAAATCAGTTTATGTTTTAGGATGGTCATAGGGTTTTTTTCTTCTCCTTCAAGAAATCATTACTAAAAGCCTATAATGACCTGTTTGACTCCACATAGCACCATCCAGATCTACCTTCACACTGTTGCTAAAGTAATAGTGATAGCATTTTCATTATGACCATTGTAGAATATAACATACAGAAGAATATTACTGAAATAATTAAACTTAATAAATAACTTAATATATTCATTATAAATTATCAAACAGAACTAGAAAGAAACTTGAACAAAGAAAAGAAGCCTAGCGCTTGTGGAATTACATTCTTACCAAGAATAAATTAGCTTCTCATATTCCTAAATAAGGTGGAATTTATCTTGTACCACTTTCTTCCAAAAGTAGGGAGCAGGTGGCTATGTTATGTCAAGGAAGGAGAAGAACAGTGTGAACACTCCATTTATTAGCATTATTCATACATTTTCTACCATGAGCAGCATTACGCTGCTTACTATTCAGCATCAGGGTATGAAAAGCGCACTCAGGCTTCAAAAATCAATGACAACTTGCCCTCTACACACTGCTTTTCTCTGGGAAGCAGCAAAAACCCCACTCCTAAAACTCAGCATGCCATTTTTTAATTCACAGTTATGTTTCCACTTGAAGAGACAAGCCAAAACAAACTATTCCTCCCCAAGAAACACCACGGGAATAAGTTCCCTCCCAACTTCAATAATTATTAGGCAAGAGTGTTTCTGCATTCCCTCTGACACTGAAAATACAGCCTGCTTAGATGGACAAGCTTGCGTTCCGCTCCTCTGTTTGCATAATTCACAGATGTCAGCCTGCAGGTTGGCTGCGTCCAGCAGAACCCCAGCTCCAGCTTTGCTTTTCTCTGTCAGGTTGAGCCCTTTCACAGCTGTAAATGGGCTTACGCTGCCGCAGAAAGCGGTAGGTGAAGCCCAACAGCCAGAACTGTGTAAGCAGTAGTACAGCCTTTCTCAGCTGAACATATGCCTCTGACTATTTCTGACCATTTATTTACAATTTTGGACTTCATGCACGTGTGTGCCCTAGCATATGTGTTTACAGCAATTTTAGTTAACCATAAAGAAAATTCTAACAGCTGTTTTCAAGTCATTTAGACCTTCAACATTTTATTCCTTAAAATAAACAAGAAAAAAAAAAAAAAACAGAAGCAATTCTTAGCACTATCAAAGACTGTAGAGGAAGCAAATTTAGTTCTGATTTACTGTAGTCATACAGCCTCACAAAGTAGAAAATTATTTTCCAGATATCAGGTAACACTTTGTTAAAGCATGTTCCTCTGACTAATTGGCATTGTAAATTATTCAGCTGAAATTTGCCCGCATTATACTGTATTTAGTTTCTGTCTTTTGAGCAGTAAAGCTATGGCGATGCTTGCAAGGAAACCAAGGACAGAATCCTGAATGAAAGCAGAATGTATAGTGAATAATATACCATCATCTGAAATAAAAGACCATTTGAAAGCAGGAGAAATGAGAGAGCGGCACAGCTCACATTACACACTGTAATAAGCCTATACAAAACTTCATTATGTCAGAGGAAGAGGATGAGAAAGAGATGTTACTTAGACTCAGCAAGAGCAACAACCATGTGCCAAGTGGTTTTAGATACCCACAGTGATATTTAGGGCATAACCATACACCCTGAACAGACATTTCAAGATAAAACATTGGCTGAAATAACCAGTGATGAACTACTTGCTCTTCAAGACGGAAACAATCAATTTGCTTTTCAAGAGAAGAATGTTTTCTTTCCAGAGCCCTGCTTTGCACTGATCACATCTTCATGCCTAAGGCAACACCCTACAGGAAGATAACTGTTAATGACTGGTGAATGAATCTTTCATGTGTGAAGACCATTCTTCTTTCATGGGTGATGATACATAATTTGTTTCATTTTTAATTGTGCAAAATTGATTAAGTCTATCTGAAGCATGAAAAGTTTTCATAAAATAAGGGGTTCAATTTATATAAGAGTGGGTCAAAACTATTGACAATCACGAACCATTTATCCACAACAGTCAAAATGTGTCTGCAGAATAAACAGGTATCTCATAAGCACAGGTATTCACAGGTACTTTTTCAGTTTCTGATGGAACCCCCAATTGGTTCAGGAACTACTTCTGGTTCAGGCGTATATTCAGAGAAAAGAAATGTCTATTTCAGACATCAGCCGATGGAAATCAACCTACTTCCTTTAAAGTCAAGTGATCCACATCTTTGGCTCCAAAAGAGAAACCGAGAGACCTACAGTTGGGTCAACTCGACCTGCAGTTAGATCCAGCCAGTTGCTTGGAAACATTTCTACTCAAAATATGCAACAAAGACATTATGAATTTACTGCTACAAAGTTTTAGAAATTACTAACAGGATGTCTGTCTGAATTTCCTTTCTCAACTGTGCAGTGAATGAAAAATTAGGGGCTTGATGACAGAATTGAAACAAGCAGGGAGCCTATTTTCCTGCAGTGACCTGATGCCTGTTTTCAGTGGTTGCACTGGGATCATATTTAGATTTTAATCAAGGAAGTACTTAAAAGAGACCACAAATGTTACATAGTTTAGCAGGTACTTTTCCATGCCAGTTAAAACTCATATTTCACTCTTGGTTTTCTTCCATTTAGTGGAAGACTATGAAAGACTCCAAGCCACATCATTTTTGTTTTTATTCATTTTTACATCTTTCTGAGAATCTTCTCTTTGATCTTTCTTTATAACTCATTGAATACTAATTTTCTAAATTGATATGCTTTCATTAGATTCATAGACTTCATATCTCTGTATTTTCTCACAGTTTCATGAAGGAATAGGTTCAATCAGGTTTCTTGTTCCTTCTTCCTTTCTGGACTGAATAAATAGGTTTTCTAATGCTTACTTTGAGTCCAGCAGCATTTTCTTGACCTGAATATTCCCAGTAGACCAGCCTGTGAATAATTGATGTGATAGTGATCAAGTGGCAAGACTAGTGTAAAAGATTTCTTTAAGAGTTGCGTTAAATCAGGTTTGTTTACATTCTTCAGCTTCAGTTTCACCAAGTTTACATTCTTTATTACTTTTACAAGAAGCTTTCTGCAAAAGCTTTGGAATGTATGTAAAGTCTATGAAGAAACTCTTCCAATGCCTCTGAAAAGCCAGTGGGGGCCACAGAAATAAAGAGTAACTCTCAGATGAATAGTACCTCTGTTTTTTAATAAAGGATGCTGTGTCACTAAGGGAAAGAACATTACTTGCACTGTTTTCCTACTTTATTGTTTAGCATCTTAAAGCTTTAACCTCTTGATTTCTGTCATTCATCGAACACATTGTGAAACAGTCTGGTCATTAAACTGCTCAGAAATGTGCAATTATATTGTGAAGTAAATAAGCAGTGATGTTTAATTTAAATAAGGAAAATGTATATTGAAAAAAAAAACTCACACAAAACCAGAAAAAAGCACAGCAGCACTAACTCAGAGCAACGGAACTCAGATTCGTTCAGAACAAGAAAATCATTTCAGTAAACATCTAATTCTTCCATCAATAATGATAACATTCATATGCCTAAACATAATCAAGAATATTATCCATCTAAACATACTTAGAGCTTCAGTCTTGCCCAACTCTGCCAGAGACATAACTATGAAAGCCTCTTTTGATGGAAAGTACCAAAGTACTAAGTGTTACAGACCTCTGACATGTCCATCCAGTGAAAGAGAACAAACTTCAAGAACAAGTGAAAATTTCAGCCACTGATGGGGAACAGTACAAGAAGTCAGCTGTTAAAATTCAAGTTGTTCAATCACAGGATTGTGGATAGAACAGTCCGCTACTCTGAAAAGATACAAGTTTGCTGCATTTCAGAAGGCAAAACTAAAAAACACTAGATTCTTTATTCCAGATGAGCGATGGAAGGGTGGAGGGCAGGGACCTGCTTTTAAGGAACATCTCACAGTTATAAGCCAAGTACCTAGAAGGAGAAATCACAAAGGATTAAACCGTTTCAAGTAGCTGTTAACTCGAGAGGAACTGACTTGTTTCTAGGACTTTGCTGCTCTTTCCTTTACAGTGTCTATATAGAGTGCCCAATGAGCTCTCATGACTAGTTGTTGCTAATTTATTTTGTTGAGAAAAATACAGAACTATTGGAAGAAAATGGTTTCTTGTGCTACTTATAGCTATTAAATTGGTGGATTTTCACACCTAGATGGTTTTATAATATATATTTTTGACTCATAAAAGGTGCTGTGTCGTGACAAAGATTTCACCAGTCCTGATTTCATTCTATTTCACATACCCAAAAGCCTGATGTTAAAATAACATATTAAGTTTTGGGATAATATGGAAGTACTTTTCAAAACTCAAAGTCAATTGTCATAAACTGTAAGATCCAAATGAAAGCACCATGCAGCTTTAAACAATTTGATAGTGTTGTGGTTTCAAAACTCTGCCAAACATATTTTCAGATTGTGACTACTATTTGATCAAGACTTTAAAGATGATATTTCTGTAGTATATTTACGTCCGAATTTTCCAACTGTCTAGTATTTTCATTGGCTTTCATCATATATCAATGCTGAAAGAGGATATGAGTTTTCCTTGCAGGTGTAGTATAATTTGACTGGGAGAAACAATAGCAAGGCCAAGTTAAAATCCTTACAAGAATTATTTCATTAGTCTAAAATTCTGTTAACCAGGATGTTGTGTTTCTCCTTTGCCTAGCAATATCGTGTCATGTGCATCATTTCATCAATTAATAAAACAATTATTTTGATTATTATAACTTCCTTAAGAATCTAAGGCTGTCATAAATTTATATTAATTAAGCTTCATTATGCTGATGAAAATTAACTAAGTATGAATCTTTTAATTTACAGAAGAAGAAATCAAGATACTGGGAAACTAAATGACTAGTCCGAGGGCATGCAAGTTAAAGGTCAGTTCACAAACAAAGCAAGAAATCCTTGTGCCATTGTAGTCGGTTGAACCTAGGCCAGGGTCCCACTAACACCTTCAACTGTTCAGCATTTGCTGGGGTGAGATTTTAATCTGAATTTTCCTCACACTTTTCAAATATTTCTGAAGTTTTGAATGCATAGGATCATAAAATGATATAAAAAGTAAATTTAAAATGTTAATTTCAAACATAACAATCTTCAGATGCCCTCCAATTGTTTTGAATCCTACATGAAGAGCCCTCTCTCCAGCTATAGTTCACTCCCGGCAGAACAGTCCATTCAGGATACAAACACATTTGTTAAATGAGGCAGATTTCATAAAATGTCAGTGTTTTGGCCAGAATTTGACATTTTGAAAAAGCTGCCCCACTTAATAAATTTAAGTAACTTGAACACACTGCTGTATCTATAGTATACCATAACAGAAGTATTTATTTATACCTGCAGTAGAGCAATGTCAAGAAACTACAATGATCTGTAAAACAAGTCTCTATATTTACAAATTTATGTAGTGAATTATTTTGATGTAGTGCTGGTTATTGCTTTCAGAGCTTCCCTCTTTTATTTATATTGATTATTTGACATATACAAGATCATTAACAACCTCAGTGAATGTAACATCAAAATAGCTGTGTCAACAGAAATCAATGGGACTAACCACCTTAGAACTGCAGACTTTGAACCCTGAATAAGTGTTTACCAGAACAAGGCAGGAGGGAGGATCCTACCAGCTGTATATCCATTTTGTGGCAGGTATGCTTTATGGTGTGTCTTACAGCCTTTATCCTTTAATTGTCTAGACAGAGGCATCTCCTGGAGTGTGCGGAGGGCTCTCTATAGGAAATCAGGGCACATGGGTGATGCTGCATTGACAGCTGACCAATTGTGGCATGAAATCAGGACTCACACAAGCTGTTCAACTAGGAATGAGGGCTTTTCCCAACCCATAGGGCACATAGGACACAGTCACACAGTTGGTTCAACAGCTGGGTTCAGATGGTTCATGACTTCCTACATGCCTTCCAGAATAAGTCATCTAATTGTGTATTTAAAATCCCCTAAATTCCTTAGCTATAAAAGCACAACGGTAGTACACAGCTTCTTCACCATTCATAATTTTAATTTTTTACATTTTAAACTCTCCAGAATGATATGTATGTATGAGCAGTGTCTTGCATAATGTGGTTTCAGTCTCAGCTGGGATCTTGCTCAGAAATGATGGTAACTAGCACATCTTGCACCACCGTATTACATGCACTAGTGATATGTCTATTTAATCTCTGAAATAGAGGTAGAAATCCTATTCCTAAGTGAAACATGTAGTCAAATACATGCATATATCATACACTGAAATGTTAATCCTGCAAAGTAAAGCTCTCAACAGATAGGAAGTACTAGGATTAGGACTGCCTGCATGTTTCGCACTAGAATATTTTCTTTACTAATGTATTTACTTCTGCATTCTCTAGAGAATTCTTCCATCATTTAGCTGAAAGCACTTGCTTAAGTGACTGAATTTCATCTTCACTAGTCAATGTACACCTTGTACAGCAGATTCATTTTCATTCTCTGCTGAATATAGAATGAGCATCCTTACAATATTTTCTATGATGCCACTGTTAAATTACCCCAAAGCTTGCCTTTGCTCACTATAATAGCTCTATGAAGCAAACATGCGCTAACAATTCCAGTTTAGGATAGTGACAGTCTAAGGCTTGACCTAAAGTTAAAATGTCCTACTTAGTTTTTGCTGTTACCTCTTATTCTTTGGCCTAAGTTCCGGCAGGCAAGGCAAGATCAAGTAGGTGACCACACAGAAAGGCTACCACTGATAGCAAAATTGAATTTCCCAATTTGATTTTTATTTTATTCTCTACTTAGACACAAAACATTATGCATTTATGAAACATTGCATGATGCATGGTAATAAATAACTTTAATAAATGCCTCTAATGATAATGATAAATCATAAATTATTTTATGTTTTAATTTCCTTGGGTAAATATATTGAAACACAACATCTCATATTCATTGCTGACCCAGGGTGAGAGCACAGCAGCGTGACATTTACAACAGATACTTCAACTGTAATTACCAAACAGTTAATATATCAATTTAATTAAAATCCTATAGTGATGAACAGCATAAAGTATCAAAAGAAGTTAACCCAGGCAAAAACAAACAAGAGAATCAAGGCAATCAGTTGAGGCAAAATGAATTAGAGTACTTGTCCCACCGATTCAGACGTTTATTTGCTCCTTGGAGACAAGGGATCTTGCTGCAGCAGTCTTTCAAAAGGATATTAATTGTGAAACTGTGCACAGGAGTATTTGGAATACCAAAATGAAGAAATGAAAAAATACCCAGGTTGGATTTTATACTGAGTTTGGTAAAACAAAAGTGTCCTCTGTTCCTCAGGTTTAGCTCCTGATAAAATGAATAACAAAGGCATGTTAAGTCTTGCTGAAATTCCTTCTACTGGTTTCATTGTAGAACTTTTAGACCCCAAATTCCTGTAACTTCTAGACCAATCAATCTTGAATTGGTCCATCTTGGATGTTGTCAAACCGCTCAACCAGCTGTCAACCAGCTACTGCTAATGTAGTTCTTCTTGCTTGAGACACTGCTCTCATTTACCAGGTTAAGAGTGGCTGAAGTCAATTAACATCAACAGAAGAGTCCTTTGTCCTTAATGCTAACATCCAATTTTTCCCTTAATTCAGTCCAATTTTTTCTTATTCCTCCTATTTTAAGAGCAATCCAGCCTTCTTTAGATGTTGCTCAAGGTAAATCTTCATTTTCTTCAATATCATCATAAGTAGCACAGAGAGTATTTGAATGCTACAGTGGGGAAGCCACATTTAAGCATGCAACTTTCTTTTTTTTAAAATTTTTTTTTCTGTTGGTTGGACTAGATGATCTTAAAAGGTCCCGTCCAACCTAGGTGATTCTGTGATTAAGCTTGAAGCGGAAAGAAAAGCATGAGCAACTGCAAACACTGTAGCAAAAACAAGTGGCTTTCCTTGAGAAGCATGAATTCAACACTTAAGACACAAGTCTGACAAATAGACATTCTTCTCCAAACAGTAGCGCATTCAAGGATTAGGTCATGGGTCATGATGAGAATAATTTTGACATGTGAAATATCAATTAGCTTTGGTAAATGCCTAAATGGAATCTTTTTTTTCTTCTTCCCTTTTTGAAAGCTGCTACAATCTCTTATAACATGATTTATCTCACTTATCATTAAGCTTGTTCACTATATTGTCTCCCTCTATCAGATTAAGGAAATCACTGTCTTGAAAATGCTTCCAACAGTAGCTCTAAAAACTTACAAGCAGTAAACCACATTTTAAATTAAACCGACAGGAAAAGTTCTAGTGAAATCCAGACCTAGGTTAGGTGCCAAGGAGCAACACTGGGAACTTTCAGAACAGGATCCAAGACAACTAGTATGCTAAGCACAGGGCCAAACGCATCCTACACTATTAATGAGGACAGGCAATAGGAAATGCTGCTGGGAGCAATCTGTGTCTTTTAAATGTGGCCCCTTTGTTTACAGTGTAGAGACCTGCCTGTGTTCACTCAGGCAGTATGTGGCTCCAAAACTGTGTGGTTTTCTGTGGACAGAGGGCTACAAGATTTTTTTAAAAAAATCACTCAGATGTCAGACTTTTCAAATTTGCTATTAGAGTTGATTCAAACCAGCAATGCTTAGTTGCACAAAGATTGTTTTAACCACAAGGCTATTTTACTTGGAAGACCCTAGAAGACAAAACTGAGCCAACAGTCTTTTGGCTGCGATCTGGGTTTCCCTTTTCCAGGCAAGTGTTCCAGGCTATCACTTCATCTTCAAATTTACTCTTTCTTCCTGACCTAATAAATGCTTTTGTACTGCAACAGGGCCTCAATAAGAACAGAGAAGTATGTCCTTGTTCAATGTTACCTATGACTGCTGACTAAAGATCCACCTTCCACTTTGAAGAAGAAAAGTAGTTTTGCACATGATCAGACACACAGCAGAACTGAACTTTAAGTCTCCCACTTCATAGATAAATTCCCTAAGTACTTGGTAATCAAACATATGGGATTCACACTAAGAGTACAAGCAGTCACTGTTAGATTTGGGAACCTGGTTCTGGGTGCAGATTACAAATATTCTGAGATTAATTCCTGGATTGAGTCTCCTGGGGTGTTTGGAAAGAAGTTGTTTCTGGCTCCTGCTCAGGATTGGGTAAAAGTTAATGTCAGCTGAGTGTCCTGTCAAACCTCTTGCATTTCTAGGAACATATAGACAAAGCTGTAGGGAACTTGTCCAATAAGTACCATGTTACTGGAATTTAAGTACCTCTGTGTGTAAGAAGCACTTAAACTGGAGTTTTCATGATCACATTTTTAAATCTTTGCACCTAAACTTCACTTAAGTTCTAGTCTAGCCAACTTGTGTTTGAATTTAGCTCTCTTTATTTCTAAAATATCCAGTAATAGTTTTAAGGCCCATTATGAATTAATTCTCTGGAATGTGTAGTTTTATCTTTGTTCTAATTTTCTTTATGTGAATATCATCCAAAGTCAGTATATTTTACTTCATTTTTGTAAAAAAATGTAGCAAGATTTTTTTTCTGAAAAAATGTTTAAATAGTATCCAAGTTTTGCTACGTAAAATAATCCAATCGCTATTGCAGTTGTTATTACTGTATGCAAGATTTTGGTTGATTTTTAAGGGATATCATCAAGTCCAGCTCCTTACCACCATAGGGTCCAGAACTGTGTATATTTACATTTATTTTCATTCCTTCTGGCCAGCCCACTGAGTGTTCGGCTGAGCTGTACTTGTCACAGGAATCAGAGTGGGAGGAAAAAGCAGTTTTGGAACACTGTGTACTGGAAGTAATGTGGGCCTAGTCCTTAGAGGCTGTTAAATTTTATTTTGGTTCCAATTGTCTTTGAGGATCTGCTTCTCAGTGGAAGTGAGTTGAAGCAGTGTCCTGGTGTCCCCTTCTCTCCAGGCAGCCCCTCTACCCCTGCTTGGTAGAGGGCCAAGCAGACATTTATGCTTGACAAACCCCTCTGACAGGAATGCTTGCTGGGGGTTTGATAAGGCGGAAAGAGCCAAGGCCACGAGGGAGATCCTCATCTTACTTCTCTACGGGTATCGGGCAGCAAGCATGAACAACAAAAGAGCCAAAGTAGTAGACCTGAAGGGCAAAAATAACAACCCTGGCTATGTACATCTGCTATCGTTATTTCATTTCTTACCTATTTCTCTACTGATTTTACTGTGGTGCTTTTTGCAGCTGCATTAGAAAGAAATAATCATTCTGCTTTCCTTCTCTTTGTGAAAGCCCATAAACACACCTTGAATCAACTCCATGGGCTCAAAGGAAAACAAGCAGCGCTCTGAGACTCGTCCTGCCTTCTGGGGAGTGCAAGGAGAAGAAGAGCCAGCAAAAGAGGTACAGCGTGGCACAGCAGGGTACTGCCTCTATTGCCCAGCTGTGCCAGTAGTCCTACATAGCTGTGGAGACTGCAATATGCTGCCATACTCAGAGGGCTGGAATGGGTTGGTTTTCCCCCTGTATATAGCTGAGACCTCCCTTTGCAAAGTTCTCGTTTTGGTGGTATTGGACTAGAATGCTCATTTAATTAAAAAATACTGATTTAAACTTCTTAACTCTTATTCATGATGAAAATACCAGTCATTTTTTGAAAATGCATATCGCTTCTACACAGCTAAGCCGACAGCTGATAATGCTATAATATCCTTTCCTTTTTACAATTCCAAAAATGCTTATTCTTGCTGTTTTTTACGATTATAAATACATATTCTAGTTTTCCCACCTTAACACCTTTTCCTACCCTTTATTTCCCTGTGCACTTTAATAATTTAAATTTAGTAATTAAAAACCATTTAATATAATGCAACATTCTATCTATATGAAGCTACCATTTTCCAAGGCACTCCTATTCCTACTATCTTACAGGATACATCTTCCCCTATCCTTCAGTTTGTATTTCAAATCTCAGTCATAACAGATACTTTTCTTTCTACCACTGTCCACACTACTGAGGCTGTGATAAAATGAGTCATATCAAACCACAATAAGATTTAAATTAACTCCCAAGAATTTGATATGCAAACCTTTTAAAGGAAAAACAAAAGAGAAGCATGCATAAAAAAATGGAGAGAAAACAGGTCATGCCTTGCTTAAAGGGATGGGATCCAAATTTTCACACTGTTTCAAAAGTGTTAAGGACCTGTATTACCCAGTTCAATGTAAAATCCGGTAACTTGTAGTTGTAACTCCAGTTCCGTGTTTATAAGTTCCAGCTACAAGGACTTAATTTTAAGAAAAGGAGCTCCAGCCCTCAGTTAAATATCCTGGATTTGCTTCCAAGACACTTTGCACTAAGCTTGTAAGGACTTGTATGGTAGCAGGTTAAATTGCATTTTTTTTCCTGTATCTTCCACCATACATGCTTCCTTTCAAGCTGAAAGACTCCAAATGTGTACATATAGATGGTATTAACATAACAGTCCCTTTATTGAGAGTTTACATTTGCAAAAGGTATAGATTGGTTAGTGCTACTCCCGGGATGTGAAATGGCAGCGGGGAGGAGACGGGCTGTGCTGCTTGCAAACATTTGCAAATCTACTGCCCGTGAGAAACTGAATAGTTGTGGGTATTTGTGATATTGACTTTCAGAAGAACAAAGTATGCTTGGCTAGTTTTTATGTCCAGATGGAACTACATAGACCCTGATCTTGAACGCTGGCCCAGTATCTTGAAGGAGGGAGGAGATGGCAAAGATGAAACACTGCACTCCAATTTTAAGTGAACAAGAGACGTTTAGATGTCAATGTGGGGTAGCATAAGGTACAATTTGGATCCAAGCAAATGTAACCACAGACACTTGGCACTTCAGAAAGGGAGCTGCTGTCCTTACCAGTCAAATGTGAGAACTGAAATACAAGCCTTTTCAATAAGCAAGTTTTTGCTTATTGAAATATAATAATGCAGTATAAATGCAGTAAATGCATTTATTGGCATTAATGGAAAAAAGGTAACTTTGCAAGTCCCAACAAAGCAGTAAAACCAACTCTAAATAAATAATTAGAAATAACTAGAAGAGCAGTTAGTAAATCCTGACAGAATTTTGCCTTTTATACAAGTTACAATGCCACTGGATTATTTTTCTAATAAAATGTATTTTATACTTCATGCCTGAGAAAAAAAAACTTCAAGACTCCATGAAGGCTTGTTTCAGTTCATTCCACAGCCACAAGGTGTTTTATTCCTAACATCTTATTGTTATGCACAGTTGTTACTTGAGAGATAACATAGCTGAGGTGCTAGGCTCTGGTAAAATAACTACCATTTTAAAGCGTGGTAGGTGTACTACAGCCATTAATTATCAGCTTGACTAATCAGTATCGGTTGTGATCAATCTTTGCTTTCATAATTACTGCTGATGGCTGTACATGGTCCATTTTATTAAAAATCCTTCCAAAATGACATAAAGGAAATCCATAGCATAGCTACACTGTCTCTGAAAAAATGATAAAAAGAATCGGATGTGATAGCGAAGCCCCTTGGTATATTATGTATCACAGACCAAATTCTATAGAACAATTCTTGTTGTTCATGTGGTAGGTGTAAATAAACCTCCACTAGGTATCCAAATTCAAACAACATCAACTTCTTAAAACTAGTTTCCCAGTAGCATTTATTTTGGTACTAGCACCAAAAGAAGAACACTCATGCCCATGCATAACTGGGTGCCAAAACCTAATGAGCAATAAGCTCAGAACAAGCTATTCAGTAGATCTAGTTGTTTCCAAATAATGACTACAACAGAGAAGAGACATGTCTATTTACATGACAAAGAAGTTATTTTGTAAAACAGTGTCTGCAATTAACTATCTTATACAATCTTAAGTGAATTTAAGGATGGTTTAGTATAAAAAAAACCCAACAACACAAAACTATGATACCCCATTCCTCAGTATTGGTCAAATTCTTAAATCATTCCTGGAATAGCTTTCTGTGTTCCTGCTTCCATTTTAATGTGTGGGTAGTTAAAAATGTTAAATAGCAGAAAAGAAGCTTTTGAATTTTTTTTTTATTACATGTTGGAATATAACTTAAAGATATGAATTTGCTTTGACATTATTAGATGAAAAAAGGTCTTTAGTCATAAGCCTTCATCAAATGCATAGCAGATATTAGTAACACCTGTTATTTAATTATAAATCAATATTATTTTCTGAGATGTAGTTTATGTGACATTTAAATTACAGACAGAAATAACGAGTAGATATAAAATGAGAAACGGACCAAATAGAACTGATTTGAGCAGAAGATGTTTTCCAGGGTTCCAATCTTGCAACAAATTCTTTGCACTTTTAAATGGACCCAATGGTAGTAGTTTCACTTAGGTAGCAGAATGGTTTACAGTGGGAAACATTTAAGATAGCAACCAAAATTTTCACCTTATGACCAGATTTTTGCAGAAGTGCAGACTTTCTACAGAAGTTAACATTGTGAAAGAAAATAAACTTGATGCCCTTGGAGGAGAAAAAGGTGTGACTACATCACATGCCATGCAGCAGTAACTTTTACATACTTTCTCATCAGTATTGGATTGCTCTTTCTGATACATCATTCAGACATTTCTAATCTCTGGGCCACTTCATTCCTTGACCTCTTGGTTAATATAAGCAATTCAGTGGCAAAGTTGATGCCCAACATATACTGTGACACCTCATACGAGAGTCTACCAAAGCTTATAATTCAAGCTTGTAACGTCTCCTCTACGAGTGTAACCAAGTTGCTGTTATGGAAATGGACTACATTTTTGCTCCATCAGTCTAAATACCATATTATTGTTCTGTTGTCTATGCTTTCTTTCATTGTCCATATTGGCTATACATTTCTTACTCATAAATTATCACCTTTCTATTAAAATAATTAAAATTTTTCTGACATCAGTAGACACCTGTCCACCAGGTACATCAAGGTCATCAGTTTATATCAGACGGACGCCATCAGGCAGGAATACTGTAGTATCTATTGATCTGAGCTAGATTTTATACAAGTGACCCACAGCTTAAAGCTGTGGATATTTACTTCCAACTCACTGGAATTATCCAGTACCTCTCCAAATTCTTCTAAATACGAAAGCATGACTTAGAAGATACTCAGATTTATCTGTTTATTAGCATTTCACCTACCATTAGAAATTCTGGGGTAATACACCCCATTTTCAAGAAAGTCCTTGAGAGAGGAAAGAAAATGCAAAGCTGCATTGTTATTTCAGTCCACATAGACTGCTGTCATAAAACTCATTGTTATGCGCAGGTTTTCAACACTTTATAAACATATCTCTTTATGTAATACTATACCATATACTCTTTAGTGTTAACAACTGAGATTTCAGAACTGAATTTTAGAAAGACAAGTTATAACCAACTTTTGAGTCACACTTTAGTATTGTTATCTTAGTTCAGAATTATCAGAAATGGGTAAGCTTGGGGGAGAAAAAGCGTATGACAGATTTTTGGATAGCTACACGAATGATTAGTTGACTTTGAAAAGCTTTCCCTGCTTTTGCTGCTGTTTCCTCATATGCAAAGTGAGAACACCACCATTATGAAGGTAAAATTATTAATTACTAATAACTACATGACTAATATTAAATTACAAGTGTACTTCTGCCTTGGGATAGATCAAGTGGCTTTTAAAGCTCTTCAATATCTTTCCCTTTATAAAGCTGTGATTGTTATTAATTAAATCTTGTCCAACTGAACTACTTAGTAATATAACATTAGCAATTATAACTTAGCAAGATAATATCCATTTTGTGGTCTTTTTAGACAGATTTTGATTTACTAACAGCTTTCCCAAGTTATATGTAAATCCTCATACTGAAATGCTAGGGTTTGAAGTATGATGTTCACAGTCCATCTCTGCATGAGACAGCACTGACCAGATCTGTTTAGTTTAGTAGATTACTCAGGAGAAAATCCCTATTCATTAGTGCACCTCAGCCCTTACATATCCTTTAGGAATGCTAATGACTCAGGTAGTAGCACAAAGCACTAGCAATTACTTTGATCCCTGTAACACAGAAATAGAGTGTAGGACTAAGCACAAAAGTGGAGCATCCTCTTTGGGCACAGGACAAGGGAACTCAAGGAAAAAGTGTGAGAGCAAAAGGCTTCCATTCAAGCCACTGTTGTGGTGAAATACTAACAGGACCAAGAAGCAAAATGGAGAACCTTTTTTTCAAGGCACCAGGCTATTTCCAAACAACTCGACTCAAATCCCTTGAACAAGTGACTGTGTCTCAATTGCGGGATTTCAGCATAGCCTCCTGACCTGTAGAAACACCTCTTGTATGGAAAAACTGATCCATCTCCCTCAACTTCCTTTGCCTTCCCAAAGAGGCAGGAAGATACTAGTTTCCCTACAGTTAAATCCTGATTAGTATTTAACCTTATAATAACAACTCCTAGGCAAACACTGATCAAGGACCTTCAGTCACAAGATACAGTAGCTTTAAAGACTTACCTTAAGAAATTCCTTTGAGGGCTTTGGTATGAAAAGCTCCATATGATATGACTGATTACAGAACAAGGAAAATAATCTATGACACAGCTTGTGATAGTACTTTGTGAAACAAAGCACCAGGAATGGAAATTTCTTTTGATCATTTTTTCCCCCTATTTCTTTGCAAGGCATTTTTTATTCTGCATGCATGTTTGAAATATTCTTTTATTTCAGTTTAACAGCAATGACAGACTTTTCAGATAGTTCCATAGGAAACTCTGAGAACTCCTCAGGAGCTAAACAATTGAAAATCATCAGGAAAAAAAAGGCAACGAAGAGAAAGTCTTTGAGACTGTTGCTGAACCGATACCAGAATTCACAAGGCAACTGCACGCCCATGTAGAAGTTTTGAAGAAAAACAGCCCCTCAAACAAAATTAATTACAATGAAAATAAACACATTTAATTTAATGATTAAATTAAGGTCAGGAGCCTGTTTGGGAGGTGGGGCTCAGGGCTTAAATACAGAAATCTAGCACCATTTTAAATGTTATATGGCCTGGTAGGTATGCTGAAGGACCAAAACTTTTTTGAGTGGAAGCCAGAAACTGACAGAAAAATGGCACTAAATGCTTATCTTTAAGCCATGGAATTTTTCCCTTAATACTTTGAGCGTATGTGTGTTAACCAGTGTGACATAGAAACTGTAAGGTTTTGGAGTTTTACAAATGTGAATAAAGGAATCATAGAATCACAGAATGCTTTGGGACCTTAAAGATCATCAAGTTCCAACCCCCATGCCATGGGCAGGGACACCTCCCACCAGACCAGGCTGCTCAAAGACCCATCCAGCCTGGCCTTGAACACCTCCAGGGATGGGGCATCCACAGCTTCCGTGGGCAACTTGTTCCAGTGTCTCACCACCCTCACAGTAAAGAATTTCTTCCTAACAACTCATCTAAATCTCCCCTCTTCCAGTTTAAAAGCATTACTCCTCCTCTTACTGCTATATTCCCTGATAAAGAGTCCCTCCCCATCTCCGCTGGACTCATTTCAACAGGTCCATGTCCTTCCTGTGTTGAGGACTCCAGAGCTGGACACAGTACTCCAGGTGGGGTCTCACCAGAGTGACAAGAATCATGTCCCTCAACCTGCTGGACACACTTCTTCTGATGTAGCCCAGGAGGGGGTTGGCTTTCTGGGCTACCAGCACACATTGCCGGCTCTCACTGAGCTTCTCATCCACCACTAGTCCCACGTCCTTCTCCTCAGGGCTGCTCTCAAGCCCTTCTCCACCCAACCTGTATTTGTGCTTAGGATTGATGTGACCCAGGTGCAGGATCTTGCACTTGGCCCAGCTGAACTTCATGATGTTTGCATGGGGCCACCTCTCAACCCTGTCCAGGTTCCTCTGGATGTCATCCCTCCCCTCCAGTGTGTCAACCGCGCCACACAGCTTGGTGTCATCAGCAAACTTGCTGAGGGTACACTCAATTCTACTGTCCATGTCTCCAACAAAGATGTTAAAAGGGGGCTGTACAAACAACAAAGTTCTGTAAGTGAAGGCATCCTGGCCTGTGCTGGACACCTTGTCTTTTCCCTTTTGAACCACAAGATTGAAAAAAAAAAATAGAAATAAAAGGCTTCATTATGGTTTTCAAATGAACACCTCTTTCTCAAAATAGACAACATTTATTTCTGTCAGATTGCATATTTGGAAGAAAGTAGGAAATACACAGCCAGAGCTACTACTATGCAATCTTTTTTACAAAGAATCACTCAGGCTATTTACAGGACTAGCTGCCTATTGACTTTTTTTAACTAGTCAAATCTGGTTTGTGTCCCTCAAAAATCCCATGTGGTAGCTCTTATTGACTTGAGGTGACAACTGCCAGAAAGGACAAAACTGTTCACTCACCAGTCCCTTGCTACTGAACTCGGCCAATACATTGCTCAGGACTCACCAAGCTGCTTCCAAACCCAGAGCCTAAAGTCAATAAAAGCTTTACAGGATTTTCCACTTTCCCCACAGGAGAAAAATACCTGTGAGTTTGTTGTTTGGAAAGGCATTGATTAGCATATTCTTGGAACAGAGTGTTGACCTAAGGATCACAGACTCAGCATGAACAATTCTTTTAAGTAGAAGTATCTAGCAGAGTAAGTACTCATTCCTCTATCAAAATTAACCATTTCCTTAACTTGGATGTTCCATATTTCACTTGTTATATTACCCAGACAACTGAATAAAAGCAAAAAAGATTGACTAGCTAATAAAATCAAATTATCAGCTCGTCTAGAAGTAATCATTCAACTTTGCATTCAAAAACTGTTCATCAATAAAGATGTAGAATTTTCTTGTGCTCTCTATTTTTCAAGCTATTTATTTGAAATATGAAATGACCATGAGATAGTTCAAGCACGTCAGGACACCTTCAGAGTATCAAAAAACTATTTGCACATGTTCTTGCTATCCAATTCAAGACAGCAGGATATAAGCAACACCAGACTGCTGTATTTGTAACACTCCTGTTAACCCAGCTGTGGTGCAGAATTCAGAATGATTGTTACAAGCTTCCTAGATGTTTAAAGACACTGTGTTTCTCTTGATCTTGTGGGGAAAAAAAAAAAAAAGAAAAAGGAAAATAAAGTCATGCTGAAGGAAAACCTTTATGGGACTGTAGTGGGAGACAGATCATTGATTGCAATGGTGTGTTGCAAAGGAACAGAGACTTTTCAGATGCTTTAGAGGATGGGAACTGCATGCTTTTTGCATAGAATTAAGAGCATACAAGCATACAAGAGCATACAAGCTCATACAAGCACTGCCTCCTTTCTGCCTGCCTGTGCTTGGTTTGCTTTCCAAGAGAGCTGCTCCTGTTATTCCCAGTTCCAGTTTCGGGTTTGTGGGGCATCCGCACTTCCTCAGGGAAGATCTGGTTTTAAAGTACTGCTGTTTATGTTCTGTCTGAGTCTGTGCTGTGCAGTTGATACTGATAATGGAGTTACACTGAAGAACAGGAATTTTTGGCAAAAAAGACCCAAAACAGGCCTTAACATATGATTTTCTGCCAGACTGAGGACAGACTATATGCCTTGTCTGTAGAAATCACAGTACATCTTGTGCAGCTTCTCTAGCATGCTGTTCTGATAAAAACCATGATGTTTTACAGCTCCCAGAGTGCAGAGCAATGCTTCATCACCATAAGCAACGTTTTTTGATGAACCGTTACAGAGGAGTCCAATGAACAACAAAAGGCTGGATAAAATGTCTCTGGATATGTCTTACCATGTATCGCTGCTATGGATGAATGTAAATTATTTTTATATATACTAGCTGTGTTACAATATGCCCCATTGCAAATTCATTCACTGATATGAATCAGAAAGTATTTAGGCATATCTGTATGTGTATGTGTACACACACAGACACACACCCCTTTTTGAAACCAATAAAAGCATGTACAGGATTATTCTTCCGAGATCTGAGTTTGTTTATACAGATTCTGTTTATTAACACACATTCCTGCTTAATGGCAGAAAGCTAAATGCCTCATTACTTGATTATGTCTACAAAATAACTGTGTATCATCCTCATTTTTACACATGGAGCACTGAGGCAAAGCTTATGCCTGATTGTTCAGAGAGCAAATTATAGTTGACCCAGGACTGAATCCCAGCCCAAGCCTCTGTGTACCAGATGATGCTTCTATAGCTTGGCTCTGAGATCTACTCCCTGTATAGGGAGAGAGGAGATTTTCCAGGCCTAGAGAATTTTTTAAGAGCAGCAGACCATTGTAAGGTCATATACTGTTTTTAAACTTCTGTCTTTAAAAACTGGCATAAATCAGGGAAAAAGGAAGCACTGCAGTAATTTCATCTTTGCACTTTAGATGTCCACAAGGTTTGTCTATGAGCCAGTCACTCATAATTCATCATAGAGAAAAAAACACTTAAAAAAATGAATTTTTCTGTTTAATATTTCTGCCTTAAAATGAGAGAAAATGCATTCTCTGAGTTCCTTTTCTCTCTCTTCCTTAGGGGAAGTAGGAAGTTTTCTCGGATGTAACAGTATATTGCATCATTGCATCTCCCTGGCTATTTTTCTGCAACAGTAGACATTTGCCAAGTGTGAGTAAGCACCTGAACAAAGCCCGGAGAAGTTTTTGAACTCACAAATGAATGAATCCAGGGGCCCTTCAGCTAATTCTATCTTCTAACTCAGTTTGTGCCCATTTATTCAGTATTCTCTTCAGCCAGTTTTTCACCCATTTCATCATCCTCTCATTGACTCTAATATCCTTGAATCTGCATATCAACTTCTTCTGTGAAACTTTATCAAAGCCTTACTCAGATCTAAGTCAATCAGATCTATAGCATCCCCAGTCTCTAATTTCTTTGTCCCACTTGCTCCTTGATTAATTCTATCACATGCTTCTGACAAGATCTGCTTCTATAAACCCATGGCTCTTGGCTACTGCTTAACTGACTTTTATCTAACAAGCTAACAAGTTCATCCTTTATGAATAATTCTAGAAATCTTTCCCAACACAGCAGTTAATTCTGCAGGCCTGTTGTTCTCTGCTTTACAACCCGAGTTAACTGGCAATGAACAAAATGTCAAAATTACACAATTCTGGCAGTGTCTGATCAAGCGAAGGTGTTCTCTTTGTGAATCATACCTGTTTAGTGTTACATCTACAGGACAAGGGTTAGGATGTGCCCTGTTGTCCAAACTGTTGTGGCATCAGTGCAAGACAGATCAGGGGTAAGAGCAAATAAATTGACTTCAAAGGCTGTTATGTGAGAGTGGATTTAGGGAGCAAGGATTTCTTTCCTGAGACGACATCACTTTCACAGAGTTGTAGAAAGGTATGGCCGAAACCAACCAAAGATAAAACAGTTCACCCATTTGCCCAAGTCACATTACACTTGTATTATTCCAATTATTGATAACCTGTTTTTAAAGACATACACTGACAGGTCAGCATAAACTCCAATCTATTTCAGTGCTTCATTGCCTCCTTACTGATAGAAAGCTTTTCCGTTGGACTCAGTGCTGAAAGATGCACTATAGCTACCTTTTTGCTCTTACAGTCTTGTTGCTCTCCACTGGACTCTCTCCAGTGGGTCTGCATCTTTCCTGAAGTGTGACTATCAATTCCAAGCCTCTCTCTAGCTTACACTGTCAAAAGTTCCACGTCACAGTCAAGCTGCTATCATCCTGAACTATGTAGGACTGTCCTGCCACCTCGCTACCACTTTTATGTTCTCACTTGTTGCCTAGATGCCTTCAAGACCGCAGATTTGCCATGATGGCCTATGCAATGCTTCCTTAAACTGATATCCTCTGTCTAGCTGCAAAAATATCCCATTACCCATAGTGGTTCTTAGGATGGTATGGAGTATCTGCAGTTAGCCCATCCTTTCCATTACACTTCGACTCATTTTAGTCATCGGTATCTATTCTTTGTATGAGTATTATGCTTCTCTGTTCCATTGTAAGCACTCCAGTGAAACAGAAGCTCATCTCCTTCAGGACTGCTTGCCCTCGCCTAGGAGGAGGACATCTTTACTGTTTTTCAGGGACCCAATTTTCCCCCTTTTCTTCTTTTATCACCAAGGCTACAAGCCTTGGTAACAGGGAAAACGGAACATCTATTTATAGAAGCAATAAATGAGGAGTGCAAAGACCTAGAGATGGACCAATTAGTAACTACTCTGTCTCGTTAGCATTCAGTTTAGGATAGAATAGAAAAAGGCAGATCTGAAGATCATCTGCATGAGATACTGGAAACAATGAGACCAATCTGATACTGCCTAAGGGAAATACATAATTAGGAAACAGTATGGGTCCCAAAATGGGATCCTGTAGAACCCCAGCATTAATGAATGTTGCATTAAAGATAAAGAGGCTTAACTGCAACAAGCTGGCTCCCCTGAAAGAAATATGATTCATGCCATGCTAGATAATCCAGAAGAGATAGTTAATCTCTGCTGCAGAAACTGATGTTCATTGATAACAAATGCTGCAAACAAATCCTAAAATAGGAGATTAACATGGTCTTTCTTAGTAAATATGTGAAGAGAGCTCTGCTGGATACTTCTATCAAGCATCTGGGGTGAATAACAATTGACGTTGGTACTGAAATTTCTTGCATATTTTGCTTACTATGGGATGTTCTTCCACCTGAACTATAGACATATCTTGAATTATTGGATGCTAAAATAGGGTATACCAAAACTAATTCTCCACAGGAAATATGGATCAATTCAGGATGTATCACAGTTAAATCCATGTAGAATGAAGCTAGGTTTAACAGCCATAATACTGGAACTGGAAGACAATCTACATGGAATAAAATTAGTACAATATTCATTATAAATAACCACTTCAGAACAAATGGACAATCTTCTATTACTGTATCATTAACTAATAGTTCAGTTTTAAACAGACCTAGGCCTAATTTTTCCATAAGAATTTATACAAATGGTTTTAGTCTTCCTTATTTGGGAAACACCCATTTTGAAAACACACTACTGATTATTCATGCTGCCGAGACAATTACAGCTAAAAGTTTTGTTGCCTAAAATTGTATTCATGAAATACTAGTAAATACAGAGTAGGAAATAAACACAGATTTTAATGGTCTTATTATTCCACACACTCTGGACAGAGGTATTTGAACAAAGAAATTTTGGTTTGTGTGTATCTGTCAACAGCATAAACCTAACGTGAGATTTAAAACTGTGTAGTTTTCCCAAGGATGTCTTTTTTTTACATTTTGAATGAAAACTGTGGTCACTTGGAAAAACTTGTTGCAGTGTGAAATATTTCCTGTTTATGAAAGCCATGCATATTATCCAGGTCATGGAAACAGATACTGAGCAGTAAAAACTTATTAGATGGGCAGTGAGGTCTTACTGAAACAGGGAGGATTTTTCATGGTAGTAATTACAGTTTAAAATTTGGAAAAAAAATGCATTACTAAAAATTTTATGAATCCTGAGATTTGCATTTTCTTCAAACATCCAATCTTGTCAGAAAAAGCATTAAGTAAATACGCAAATGAATTCTTAAGGAAAAAAAAATATCCTTTGCAAAGAAAGAAAGAAACAAAGAGGGAAGGAAAGCAAGAAAAAGAAGAAAAAGTCTACTATTAACGTTTTACAGCTGAATAGCTGGAAATTATCCTGAAACTTTCTCTGTAAAATTGTTAAGATACACACCCACCCACCTCCATATTATCTTTACAAATTAGGCAAACATCACTCTCACATAGGAAGGCTGCAATTTTTTAAGTTATGATTTAACACTCAGATCTTTTCTGGAGACTTCTCCTCTTGTCAAGTTTTCCCTGGAGAGTTTACAGGCTGAGGGTCTCTCCTGCCAGACTGGCATTAGTTGAAGAGAGCCTGCTGCAGATAGAAGCTATCTGTTCTTATTGGAGATCCCTTCCGACCCTCCTCAAATGCAAATGTTTTAATCTTTACCATCCCCATTATACTTCTTAGTCTTTCTCAGTTAAGCAAGCTTTAATTTCACCAGCAATCAGACTGTTCTCCTCAAAAGGCTCCTTGGCAATTACATCTGCTACAAGAGCTACAATTCACTCTTGTCAACCAGGCTCTTCCAGAAGCTCTTTGGCTCTCTGTATGGGAAGTACTGAGTGTACTAGCGAAAAACAGATAATCAGGACTCTCCCTGGGGGATGACATTCACTAGCTTCAAATACAGAGAGAACATTAACATCATCTTAGTAAATGAAATTGCAAGGAAGGGAGTTTGATAGTTAAGACCCTAGAATGAAATATCAGCAAATGGATACCACCAGTCTTTGAGTACCTTTACATCTAAAATTTTTCTGCTACTTATTCATTTTTATGGTCCTCAGGGCAGGGACATTATGTGCTGAATTTACTGCAGCCACCAATGCTGTATGACAAAACATTTCCAAGGCACAGAAAGCATGAACAGAGCTCACTGGCAGAGCCACGAAGCCACAATAGCACTGAAAATGCTTTGCTCATGCCTTACCAGTTCATTTCCACAGCCACTGAATTACTTGGCTAGAAAGACTGCCCGAAGGGGAGGCATTCAAATCAAAGGTGTTAAAAAGATGAACTGTGAATAAAATGCTGCTCCTATGCAGTCCTTTGGAAGAACAAGGTTAGGACTTTTCAGGGTACCATTCTTTCTTACCAATGGAGAAGAAAGAGTTGTCGAAGCATACATACACACACACACATACATACACACACATAAGCATGAATGTATATATGTGTAAGTACAAGTTCCAGGGGAAAAGACAGATTTGTGAGGAACAGGGAAGTGACCACTCTTGCGTTCTGCTCGGCAGAACAGACTTTTCCAAAGCCAGTTGCTCACAGTCTGGAAACTCCTGCTGTGAACATCCTTTCTCCCGTCTAATCTCCGCTAGACAGAGAGGAGCTGGCAGTCAAGATCAATGGATCTCACCTGCTGTACTGGCACCATGTCCCTTCCATCTCTGCTTCTTCCCACAACTTCATTGTGAGCCTGACCCCAGCTGCTGTGGCCAGGTCACAGCTGTTCCCCACATGGCTCCTGCATGGTTCCTTGCCAGTTTCTTCCATGAGTCACTTTGCTGTACTTGACTTGCCAACTGGCTTGGAGAAAAGGATACACATGTGTGTCTGCACAGGGGTGGTGATGAGACAGGAATGGTAGCATCTTGTAACAACCAGCAGAGTCATGGTTTGACAGCACCCAAACAAGACGGGCCACTGCCTCCAAGAACGTCTGTAGGTAATATAAGTATTGAAAGCTGAAGGCTGTTTCATGAGGCTTATTAAATACAGAATGCCAGAAATGTCAAAGTGGATCTGAAGAATGATCAAAGAGAAATGCATGGCAAGAAAAAACCCAAGCAAACATTCAAAAAATTATTTCCTACCTAATTGATCACCAATGAGAAAATTCCAATCATAATGCTCCAAACTTTTTAAAAATGTCATGTGTACCCTTTAAGCTGTAGATCCCAGTGAAACCACTTCTGATTAGTCTAAGATTTGTTTTCAATGGCCTGCAGCTAAAGCAGTGCCCTTGTCCCAGAGCTAACTCTGCTCCCTGATAAAGATTGTGCTGGCACTTGGAAGTTTTTGAAAATGTTACGTACTGTTACCTTTCCTTGGGACATTCAAAATACCAGAATAAATGGCAAACATATATCACCAATGTCTGGCCAGACTTGAAACAGATTATGAAAATGAGAATACTGTGTATTTTAATCAGCCTCCCATTAGGACTGTGGAGGAGCTTACTAGGTAGGATTACTGCCATAAAAAAAAGAAAAGAGTCTTGTTCAGCGTTAGAAGAAAGCTTGTAACTCCAAACCACACTCTCATGACCTGAACTATGCTCCTTGTTGAAAACTGAGCAAGCTTCCTCTGCTGCTTACTCAGGGTCTCGTGTTGCTCCTTTTCAAATGGGTGGCACCATTCCCATGTACCTCTGTTCAAGGAGCTGGCTCTTAGCTTGTTGATTGACTCCAGCTTCAAAGGATTACGCTGTTTTCATCCTGAACTCTGACAAGCAGTCTAATTTTTTTTTAGTCCTTTTGGCCATATTTATGAGTCTGTGTGGTACAAGCAGCATGCAAGGGATCAGTCACACAGGTCTTCTGTGGTTTTACATGCAAAATAAGCTCACAGATGGAAGGGGTTACAGTTCTATAGGGTGAATTGGTTTTCAAGTTTGAGACCAAAACACACTGGTCATTAGAAGGTTAAAGATAGAGATTATTTAAGGTTTATGAAAGGTCACAAGAATGCCATCCCTTGTCTCTTCATAATCCCTCCTCCAAATATCTCCATTTTCATGACTAGCTTTTCAAAAACACTGATAAAATTTGGAAATAAGTAATGATCTGAAAACTTGCTGAGTCTCTAGGTTAACACCCTTACTTGCCATTATAATACTAGCGAGTGAAGGTACTCAAGTATATTATTCACTGATGTAATTGCCCAGAAAGAATAAACCCAAGGAAGAGCCCCAGTAGGTCCTAGGCTTATAATTTTTAAATTTAATTACCCACTAAAAGGCAAGGTCATATAATTGTTTTTTCCCTCAACATTTTTTTTTAAGCTGTCAGTCACAGCCATGTCAGTTACACAGTAAATGCATAAAGTGAAACTAACTGTTAGGCATCTGGCTGGAGGAAACAACATTGTGGAGGAAACAACATTGTGGGCTAATGTTTAGACCACGGAGCTTTGCAAGACAAACAAAAAGCTTCACTTGAGCAATAGCCCAGTTCCAATTGCTTTCATTTGTGATGTCAGAAAATCATTGCTGACTACTTATTAATAGGCAAATGTGCACCTTCTTGGGTGTACTACCATCAACGAACCTGATCACTAATTAGCCATGCTCTCAATAATTTTTAAAAACTAGAATATCTGACATAAAACAGAAAGGAGATTTACAAAATCAATTTACAGATCACTCTAATCAATCTGAAAGGTGAAAAAAAAGTTGGGGGAAAAAGGTGATAGTGAATCTCTGAGGTCAGCCTCAGAGCAGTGGCCATCTCAATCTTTTAATTTGGGTTGGTTTTTTTTCTTCTTCTTTGTGGCTCTGACATTTCTGAAAAGTCTTTATATGTGCAAAAAATTCAGGACTATTTGAGTTATATGGTGATTATGTCCAGTGAATTTCACTTTGGGGCAAACTCCTAACCCCCTTTATTTTATCGGTTTTACATGACAGACAAAAGAGAGAGAAAATAATAATAAATAAAAAGATTGCTACACTTGGAACACCTAAGAAAAGGTGGTTAGTAATCTGTCACATCCTAGGCCTCTTTATCAGCTATCTCTCTGGCGGCACAACGCAATGGCATTTCCCTAAAACAGGAGAATTTCATTGGGACACACAGATGGTTTTACCACCTAATTCCCGGTCATTGTATCATAAGTGTATTACATGATATGAGTGTAGAGAAAGAGCTGCTTCTGGCTGTAGAGTCAGCCTTTGATGATCATTACAAAAGGTTGCAATTGAGACAGGATAAAAGTGTACACATGTAGGAGGACAGCTCTGCTCTAGAAATACAGTTTTGCTGTAGCTGCTTTGAGATTTTCTTTACGATATGTCACATGGAGGAAGCCACAGGCTCAGAGTTATTCACTCTTCTCTGCCAGGATTTTTGGTAGGCTGATCATGATATCACAAATAAATAAATAAATAGATCCAAATTAGCTTTAATTTCATTGAGCTGTTTTTACCAACAATGACTTGCCAACATATGCTTTTTTTTAGAAATTTGGCCAAACACATGGATTGGTAGTTCTCTCTTCTTCTTAACCAAACATGCCTGAAACCTTGATCCTCAGTTGTAAACTGGCTGGATAAAGCACTTCTTCATGTGAAATAATGCCACAGTATATGACCCTGCCATTTTAAACTTAAATTAAGAGCAGGGAGAAAGACATAGCACCTGTGAATCAGAACAGATTTTTATCAGTGTTTCATTTGCTACCATATCCAATTCAAGATTAGATACATGATTTCACTTCAGAAAAATAAAATATCCATTGTTATCTTTTATCTTTCCCCTTTATTCAGCATACAATATCATTTCAAGGACCCTGATGCTTCTGCAGTTGTGAAACAGGTGTGCATATACGCACAGTATTTTCACTAGTGAATTCTTCGTTGTGCATGATGCAGGGTCATGGCTGTTCTTTATTCGTTTGGCAAATTGATTATAGCTATTTAAAGTCTTTCAAGCAACACAAAGCAGACAGAAGAATTACAAGCTAGCTTAATGCATTTTACCTTGACAGAAAAAGCTTGTAGCTCAGAGCAGCAGTTAAGAAATTACATGCACATACAGCCTTCAGCTTGAGACTTTCACTGCAAACTGCATGACTAAATCAGAGGTTTATTAGTACCTTGTCAATGACTTTGCTTTGAAAATGAACCAGGGTACTGGTGTAGGAAAACTGGCTGGTGTGGTACATAGCTGAAATATTTATCAAACCACTATAAGTGGTTGACGTGTGTTCTTGAAAGACCAAATTTCAAAAAGTTTGATTGAGGTGTAACAGAACTAACTGTGATTTTATTACTGTAAGTCTGTTACATATTTTACATTTACTAATATAATAAGTAAGACTTCATACCAAATCTAGACTTCAATGCAAAACTAAGTGTCACACCATATCTGAGGTTGGGGATAGCCAAATAGGTTCTTGTTAAGATTTCTGGCACATTTCCTCAGTGCCAAAGACTGACCATATTCCACCTTCTTCCCCTGTGCCCCACCTCTGACCCGGCCCCGAGAACTGCTGTATAATTAGAACTTCCAAAAATATCCATTTGCCCTCTGATTGTCAAAAACCATGTACTTTTTCAAGCACTGACAACAGACCCTCACTATTAGCTCTTTTGTCATTTGTTAGGGGACATTTCTTGTCCAGGTAAAGAAGTATAGGAGCACAATAATCTGGAAAAAAGTGTTATTCTATGTCTGTTTTAAAAGCTAGATGCCTCATTTGAAGATGTCACTTACAGTAGAATCTGTGCATTCACTACTTAATAACAGAAAGCAAGTGGCAGCATTTGCAGACAGCAGAATATTTAGGTTGCTCAAGCCTAAAAAAAGACTGAGAGAATGTCAAAAGGAGAGATAAAACACCATGATTCTTGTCATTCTATGACAAAAGCATTGTGTATACTGAATAGATAATTAGTGATTGTAAATCTCCTGTAAGCGAGGAAAGAATGACTTTGAATTCATTTGGGACACCACTAAAAATACCTACTCCATTTTCATCAGTAGCTAAACACAAGGTAAACGGAAAGACTGGGATAGCAAATAATTGAAAAGACATCATTAAATCAATTATATATTTTCATCAACAGTATTTTCTCTCACCATTCCTTTAGAAAGAGAAAAGCAGGCATACAAGAAATCTAAATGCAGGTAATAAAAATCTGTAGAAGAATGGAAAACTTCCAAGTGAAGATAAATGTACAGAACAGAACTAATCAGTCCCAGGAACAGACTAAGAAGCGACACGATGGAAGCATACAAATAATGAATAGTATGGCTAATTAAAATCATGATACACCTACTTACCCTTGCTCATTCTGCAATTACAATACCCACTTGAGTGCAACATAGTTTTAAAAAAGTTAAGCAGCAAGGTTTTATGACCTCATATGAATATGATGATCTTCAAGATTAAGAAAAGTGTTCAGACTGCAGGGACAATGACACTTTACAGCAGGAAAACAAAGAATATAATTGTTTGGCTTTTGGTCCAATCCAAATCAAAATCTGTTTTTCAGCAGATATGATCTTCTGCTGCATGATGGTTATTCTCAGTGTCTGCCATTGCAATATTTCATTTGCTAATTTATCTAGATCTGTGGCTTTGATCTGTTATGGTACTTCTATCATGCTAAAAATCATGTAAGTTCCAGCTTAATGAAAATCCTTTGGTTTTTTTCCTACCATGACACTATAACTCTTTTTCTAAGTGTGCTGCATTCCCTGGGAAATATTTGCACTAATCTGTGAAAATATTAATGTCTGGACACAGTTGGATGAATAGGATTTCTACGTTCCCCTAAATGCAGGCACAATATTTAAGGCAAAACTCTGACAGGGAAAAATAGTCATCTTGTACAGGAGCCTTAGTTTCAAGTTCCTTCTAAGGGTCATTCTTCCATTCTTCCTCATGCAGGCAACAGACAGCTGAACCTTATTTGGAAGCATGGACTGTGCCAGATGGAGCAAGCTGCTTTAAAAATTCAAGGGACACAAAAGCCTGGTTCTGTAGGAAATAAACACAAAACGTTCTGTGCTGCCAGAACCTCTGAGCCCTCCCGTACCTTGGTGCAGCAGGCGTCAGTTGGCTTTCCACTGCTCTGACGCCCACTCTGGCTGAGTTGCATTGAGTCCAAGAGCACCATTGTCATGTCAGCCTTAACACTGTTTCTGAGTGTTATTTGTGAGTGTAAACTACTGTGGTTTTTTTGATGTATGTTTCTGAGTATTATTTGTGAGTGTAAAGTGCTGGTGCTTATTTGCTGTATTGAAAATAATTAGGCTTAGGGTCCGAATTATATTAGAGTGAAAATCTACCTGTAGGATGATACTGACTCCACATGTGACAAACATCAGTTTATCTCTAGAAAAAGTCTCAAAATGAATGGGTATTACATGATGCTTTTTTTTTAGGAAAGGGTAATGGTGAAGGAAAGACAAGCTGGGCAGGAGCCTTGAGGCATTTGGTGTGAGAATCCCCGTTACGTTAAGATCCAAGAACTGTTTGGGTCTCATTTAGAAGGAGGAAGTACTATGAAGAGCTGCAGAGAACTGGCAGGATTAACACGAAGGTCTCCCTTTCTCTGATATTAATATCAGAAATCTCACCAAAATCCTCATGAAGATCACTTTTTCAACTTTTTACCGGAACTAAAAACAGTATTTTTTTTCCCTATCTTGTATAATAGCCATCTCATGGCTGGCATTTAATGTGAAACAGTAATACAAATAATGTCAGTAATTCCTGAAGGTACTGGGTTCTAGAAACTTCCTGTTTGAACTGTTTTTATTTATTATCTGAATTAACAAAACCTTTTTGTTATGACTTTGCCTAGTTAGGACTTCGTTTTCAGAGAGTAAGATAAAGAGTCCATTATGAGCATGTAGATACATACTTAATATCCATAGGCAATTTTTTCCCCACCTGCACAATAATTTGTCTGCAATATTACAGTGATAAATAAAGGTTTCCTCTGTAATTCTGGGTAATTTCATTACTGTACAGTGCAGGACTGTGACTTACAAGCATATGGATCAGAAATGTTTTCACAGAGGTTTACGATGGACCAGACTGCACACATTATAGCCTTTTAATGCTATTTTAAGTCAAAACATTTTTCCGAGTCCAATCAGACTGACCATTAATTTATCTTTGATGTATCTTTGCAAGTAAACAGTAGACTATAAGCCTGAGAGTCTGGTAATTTTTTTGAGCATTTTTGAATCCTGTAAGGAGAAAATGTATCTACATGCATTATACTGAGCTGCCTTTTTTTTTTTTTTTTTTTTTTTGAGGGAGCTACATTGGCTACCATTATGGAAAACCAAATGAATGCCATACAAATGAAATCACATAAATTGAAACAATTAAGGACTTAGGAGGACTGGAAAGGCTTCTTGCCTTCCCATCCTCTTGCCATGACAACAGTGATAATATGTACTATCAAACTCTAATATGTGAACAAGAGAATCACATGATAATGCTGTTACTAACAGTTGCAGCTCTGTATCAATTTGACTAGGTAAAGGAATATATTGGGAATGAATATGAGAGGTTTATGCAAAGCTGATATATATTCAGAAATGAAGTCCCATGAAAGGAGTGGTGTCCCTCGGGGGTCTGTATTTGGATCAGTAGTGTTTAATATCTTCATCAGTGATACAGACAGTGGGATAGAGTACAGTCTCAGCAAATTTGCAGATGACACCGAGTGGTGTGGTTGACACACCTGAGAGATGGGATGCCATCCAGAAGGACGTGGACAAGCTCAAAAAGTGGAAAAAACCTCATGAGGTTCAATAAGGTCCTGCACTTGGACTGGGGCAACATTCAGTATCAGTACAGGCTGGAGGATGAAGGGGTTGAGAACAGCCCTGCTGAGAAGGACTGGGGGGTACTGGTGGATGAAAAGCTGGACATGAGCCAAAAATGTGTGCTCACAGCCCAGAAGGCCAACTGCTTCTTGGACTGCATCAGAAGAAGCATGGTCAGCAGGGCAAGGGAGGTGATTCCCCCCCTGCTCTTGTGAAGACTCCACCTGGAGTGCTGCATTCAGCTCTGGAGCCCTCAGCACACCAAAGACATGGACCTGTTGAAGCAGGTCCAGAGAAGGGCCACAAAAATGACCAGAGGGCTGGAGCATCTCTCCCGTGAGGACAGGCTGAGACAGTTGGGGTTGTTCAGCATGGAGAAGGCTCCAGGGAGACCCAATTACAGCCCCTCAGTACTTAAAGGGAGCTTATAAAACAGATGGGGACAAACTCTTTAGTAGGTCCTGTAGCAATAGGACAAGGGGTAGGGTAGATTTAGACTACATAAAAGGAAGAAATTTTTTATGATGAGGGTGGTGAAACACTGGAACAGGTTCCCCAGAGAGGTGGTAGGTACCCAATTCCTGGAAACATTCAAGGTCAGGTTGGATGGGGCTCTGAGCAACCTAATCTAGTTGAAGATGTCCCTGGTCATTGCAGGGGTTGGAACTAATGACCTTTAAAAGTCCCTTCAAACCCAAATGATTCTATGATTCTATGAAATACTGTTTGAAGTTTGCCATAACTAATCTGGATAGGAAGTCAAAACAGAGCTCTGTACTTAATAAAATTTCTGAATGAACTTTTAGTCTCTCTAAAAACAAAGTTTGTTTCAAGAGAGTATGAGAGCAATCTGATTACCAGCCTAGAGCCCAGACAAGCCAGTGGAAAGCTAAGCTGTTCAAGAGTTCCCTCATTTAATAGAGTTTGTATCGTAAGAAATTTTATGTCATTAAAAAAATGACTTCTATCATACCTGTTCAAATGTTTAAGTGGCACTAGCACAGTCCCTGAATGACAGATACCCAGTATTTGTGGTGCTGACAGGTTTTCACAAAATGCCATTCATCAGTCTTGGCATAATTATTCCTATTGTAATAGGAGCAATGCATGTTAACACAACATGTACGTAGCACATCAAGTTTAATCAAAGTAATACTATTTTTGAATTTTTGATTGACAAGTTCTTTTTGCTGCTCCCTTAACTCAACTATGACATTATCAGCACACACACTTCTGATCAACATCTTATCTCAGTAAATTCCAGGGTTGTTGTAATCATGATTTACCCATGAAAATGGGTGAACATTTTGTTTGTAACACAGGTCTGTTAAACTTCTGCATAACAGATCATGCTGCTGTGTCCCAGCAATGTGGACACTACCTGCAAAGAAAAGATCATCTCTACATCTCTTCAACAGATTCCACAATACTCATTAATATTAATATCTCTGCTCCAAGCAGGGATATTGACAGAGATAGGTTTGTCTTGATGTAAGCAGAATACAGAATGGTCTGGAGACTTAAGCCATTGGAAAGAGTGATAACAGCTGCTTTCAAATCTTGACTGAGAAGCAGAATTCCAAAACACTCATTTTGGAAGAAAGAGTTTTTAGTATCATTTCAGACTAGAAAATAAGTAAATCAACTTTGATTACTTGTTTATTAAAAACAAATAATGGTAAGCCAATAGAGTTACATTCAAAAGCTTTTCTCACAAGTGGACCATATTCACCTGTAGGCAAAATGTGCATTGGAGAGTTTTGTTGTTGTTCTGAGCATGAGTTGTGAGCTGCTATAAATAAAAATAAAGAAGAACAGTGTTGGGACTTTGAGGGCTATCAAAATTGGAAATAACCAGTAAATCTAAAGCCAGCTTCATAATGCTGACATTTAAGAATGGTTCTTTATAGCACGAGACTCTTTTTCTGGGCACACACATAATTCATTCATATGCAAAACACATGAAACGGCGAAGCTCAGATTTTTGGCAGTGGACCTTGACTTCCATCTTAAGTAAGCCTACTCTCATCATCACAAAGGCCTACTGAGTCCTGTATGTAGAATCCTGTACTTAAAAATCATTCAGATTACATTTCAATTTTTCGGGGAGAAAAGCATTAATAACTAATTTCAGTAGAAGAGTTAAGTTTAAAGCATACAGAGCAGGTGAGAAGTACTGGGGAAATTAAAGCCTTTCTTTGTATATGACCTTTTCAGTACAAATTCGATCATTGCCACAACATTTACCCAGGACTTTGCAGTCATACTTTCATGCTGGAGCTGATAGTCTTGTACTACACAACACTGCTATCTGTGCAAAAAGCTTCAATTATTTCTTGGCACCTGGTAGGAGATAAGCTCCACTAAAACCATCCTCTTGTTTAGAGAGTGAGGTATATCATTGCAGAAGTGAGTGTGACCGCTGCCTGCCAACTGTGTTGATAAAACATGAAGCAGACATGCAGTAAGGATTCAACTTTTGATCATTACTTTAGCCTTTCCAAAATAATGTTACACATCATTATACACATCACAAAGGCACAAACAATTATGCAAGATACTTCATAGAATTAATTTTTTTCCTCCAGAAATGTATGCATGTGAGACAGCAAGCGACAGAAACGACAATCCCACTGCAGCAAGGGGACAACAGCAAGTTGTGCTCATTTAAATGCCTGAGAGTCCTTGTAGCAAAAAACGCACAGCAACAGTTATGGGGAAAGATGAAAGCTAGTGAAACCAACAGCGTTGATGCTAATGAGGAAACACTATCAATGCAAACTCTCTGTTGGCCACATCAGTAGGACAATGAAGCTCAATTTGCTGAACGTTCCAAAAATAAAATGACAAATTAAGCATCATCATCACACTTTTAAGTGTACGACAACAGCCTTTGTGTTTCCTTCCAAGAACCATACATTATTGCGGAACACATGTAAATGCACACTGTATATCACAGAGACATTTTTTGCCCATAAAAATGCACCCGTCTAAACTCTGGCAGGCATAAAGGAAAAATTTAAAAAAATACCAGCAACAGTAGCAATGAAATAAAATACATAGTGGATGTTGTTTTTCTTGGCTTCACAGCCTTCACAACCATCAACCTTCATAAACCAGTGGATGGACCAATATTAAGAAAACATCTGCACAGATGTCCTACAGATGACAAAGACAATTCGTTTTTACTGGTGATCTGGAATGCCTGAGGTACTAAAATGACTCAAGAGGTATGTTACATTACCACCAAAAGCATGATCAGAGATAGATCCCACTTAGTGAGAGAAACTATGGTGTCTCATGAAAGGGAGCGATTCTGAGAAGACTTGATAATAAGTAGATAACAAATTGATACTGCTGCAGCTTAACCAAATGTCACACACATGTTAATAGAGTGAAAGGGTAATATCTGTATTATGGGGAAGTGAGTTTTATAACGTGTTCCTTCTGATACTCTCCCACCTGGAGCTGCAGGTGTAGGGTACTGGAAGAACTTCTGAAGACCTCGAGTATTGCAAGAAGTTGCATAAAATTTAACCCAGTGCAAATCCTGAATCACAGAATAATGTGTTTTGTCTTGGGAAAAGCACAACTAATTACATTAGTAATTATATTTTGCAACTGTTTTCCTCATCACCTTGGCACATGGAACACGCAACCGGGCAACTACCATACTACAAGAATTGTGCTGAATAAAAAGCTGATATGCAGACCTTGGCAAAGGTACAGTTACTTAATCTCCAAAACAGGTCAGTAATTTGTCACATCGGCCCTTTTATGAACCATCAACCTCATTATCGCAGTTCACCGCACAAACCGCCCTTGGGAGCCCAATACTAATAGTGTGCAGGGAGAGGTAAGACACACAGTCCAAACTACCTCATTACAGGTCCACTTTAAAGAACCACTTATGTATTAGGGTGAAACAAACATTACATTTAGAAAAACAAAAATCAATAGGAGGAACCCAAAAACTAAACGTGTGTTTTCAAGTAATACCATCAAAATCAGCTTTAAGAAGCAGCCCAGGAAACCATACAGGTGACAAGTATCATTGATGTAGCCGTTAGCGAGGCTGTATGAATGGTATCATTATACACTCACCATTAGTGGTAAAGGCACTTCGTGAGAGAAGAACTGCATATTTGAATGGGAACAAGAACTGCATATTTGAATGGGAACATGCTTTAAAACAATAGATACAAAAACAATTTTACATCTATATGTATGTGTCTGCATTATTCTCCAGGTGTAAATGACACTACTGCCTAAGGCCTCATGCCTTTAAGTTTCTAGGTGCTCTGGGAAGCCCTTACTACTTGTACTGAATTTCTGGGGAGCTAAGGATACTTGGTGCCTTCTTGGCATCCTTGATGCAAGCTTCCCTGTATGAAGCTTTGAAAATGTGTGGCACACTGAAGCAGAAATGAAGTTTCCTCATGACATTTCCTTAACAACATGAAATATTCTAAATAGGTACCATACCTCTGACTTTCGATGTAGCCACTGAAGAGTAAGAGGACAATCAGTCTTTTTCTTAAGGGTGAACCTAATAAAGCAAGAGAAATCATAAAATAAAATCAGTTTGTTGGCAATTGCAAAATACTCTGTTCTGTTTAGTATAGCAAAAGTACATCACCCCAAAATATCTAGTGCTTTATAAATTTTAAATCCATTTGCCCTTCTGCTCTTAAACTTGACCTTGGCCCTATTGTCCTCTTTGTGACACTACTGTCTCCAGTAGAAAAGGGGTAATGTTTTAAGTGTCTGAAAAAGTATTTTGAGAATTTAACAGAGACACAAATTCTGTATCAATTTTACGTCTTCAGCTTATCTCTAGATTTGAAAACAACTTACCCAGGAAAAGAAGAAAAATATATTGTTAAGACATCAGAAGGACTGAAAACAGATTTGTTGTTCATTTCTACGCACTTTATGGGCTATTATTTTTCTTACAACTTAAGGGGACTCAGATCAAACTTCCCTCATGCACTTTTTTATTTGTTGTCATAAAACACCATAGATCGAAAATAGCCACTGTGGAGAGATTTTTTCTTTATAGTATACTGTGACCAGGTATACTGGTATTACTTTTCTTCTTCAGAAAAAAATGCTTAGCCAAAGGAGATGGATGAGCAACAAGTCATAGAGGGTTACATAAAACAAATACATTTCAAGTACACTTCAATAATTTTAATGGAGGATTTAGCAAAGCAGTCTTAGAAAATTCTGAAAATTTAGTAAACCTGAAGTTTAAGTTACATGAAAACCTTGGAGGCTGGAAAAGAATGGGAGGACCTACTATGCAGTAGCAGGATTTTAGTTCTGAAATTTAATCCTGCTTTATAATGTAGTTTAGCAAAAAATGAAAGAAAATAGTATCATTTTTGGCTAGTTCCCAGCCTGCAGGGGGGTCATGCACACCCATAACTTCTTTTGTTTACGTAGATCTGCTGACCTAAACTGACTTCACATTCTTCAGTTCATTATTTTTAGTGATGCTTTTCCCCCATTTTCTTTTCTATGTACTGGCTTGGAAGTAGATCAACTAGAACTGAAATGCAGTGGGTTTCAAACCACATGGATCAAAACCACACAGGAAAAGAAAAAAAAGGAGTTTTCATGGATTTTGTACCAGGTATGTCTCTCGCTCTTTGGAACGATTGCTTCTCCTGTGGTATGAAGGCTTCGTTTTAGAACTAAGCCAGTTAAATAACCTGCTGTACAAATGGGAAGTTCTGCTTCCCTCCATCCTCCCTGCCTTCAGCACTTGTTTGACTGAGCAGTAACCAGCTCAGAGAACCAAACTGGAAACCCACAGAAAATGAATAGTTTTCTACTCCTTAGGTTCCCAAAATGAGCTCGTTGTGGTGTCAGTCACTGCCTATTTCTTTTCACAAATGTTCCTTTGTAAAACACATAATGATTTGGAAGTGTGTCCTCTAAAAGTATTTGCAGAAGATGTCAATGCCTTCCCTAAAACACCCTGGGTAAGCTCAACACAAAACAGCCTTGATGCTTCCTTCTATTGTTACAGGTGTTTTTCTTACTTCCCTTGTACCTTTGTTTCTCTAGCTCTACACATCATATTTTAGAATATCAGGGCCTAAAACATGGTGCCAAAATTTGTGCTATACTACATGGATCAGCAGCCTGATTATCAACACGTAATCTGACGAATGTTCAGCACTACTGAAAATCAAACCACCTAAATCCAGATAGCTATTCGAGCTTTGCTTGGGAAAGTCTGTTTTCTCCCCAAGAAGAGCTGGCCAGAGCCAAGGATGTCTTCTACTTCCTGCACAGATCCCGAGTGAACACATCCATCACTTTTCTTTAGTTGCCACAAAATAATGGGAAAAATATCTTCCTTTGATTTACAAACTCTTGTCCCTGAGGCACAAGAACAGAGCTGAACAAAAGACTGCAACCAAATTTTTGAGAGTATAATAAATTGATAGGACTGAAATGCATTGTGAACTGCTTCTACATGGTAGTTCATGTACAAGAAAACCCACTAGAATGAATAAAATAATGCATCTTCTCTCTCCGGCACTTGAAATCTTACATGAAGGATATGTGAAGCTGCACAAAGAATAAACTGACACAACACAGCTAAGCAAAATATGTGATGTCAGCTGCAAAGATACTTCAGATATGACTGTAAGAAGAGGTTTTGTTGAGATTAAGAGTTATTCTTGAGTAGCGTAAGGCCTTCTCCCTTCTCTTTGCCATCCTCTCCAGCTCTCAAAGCCCAGGTAGAAGTCATTTTGAAGTCTTCTCTTCAGAGAAGAGTAAGACAAATCACAGTGCAGATAGCCTTGACTTTCACTGAAAGGGACAGAGATTATTTTAAAGCACCCTTCTACTTGAGGAAGAAAAGGCAAAACGCACCTGTGGGGCTTGTAATACTGCCAAGGAACAGTGAAAAATAAAGAGTGCTCAATGCTGTTGACAGCACAAAAAGGAAGAAAACAGCACTACCTCCTCCCAAGCACCCTGTGGCTTCAGCACCCAGCTCCCGGTGAGGCCTAAACTCAGCCTGACAAGACTCCTCCTCTACAGCTTCTGCCATGGCAGGGCTCGCCGCCGCCGCCTCTGTAACACCCAGGCTGGGCGCCTCAGGGAGGAGAACCAAGAGCGGCGGCGGCGCCTCAGAACCCTCGTTGCGGTGAGGCCCGTTGCCCCCCACCGCCCGCCTGCGGGGCCGCCCCGGGCGGGCAGCCAGCGCCTCACCGAGGCCACGGGGCTCGGCGACGGGAGAAGGCGGGAAGCTCGCGCCGGGACCGGCGGGGCTGGGGGTGGGGGGGTGGGGTGGGGGCGGGGGCTGCGGGCGGGCCGGGACCTTCCACCTGCCCCTCCTTGAGGCAGCGAGTCCTCCCCTAAAAAGCGGCGTGAGGGCGGCGGGTAAAGAGGGCTTTGCGGGCCGTTCCCGGAGCGGCGGGGACCCGGATGGGTGGGGCGGCGGAACTCCAGCCGCCGGGCTGCGGGGGAGCTGGTCGAACGCCGGTGGGCCTGGAGGGGGAGGAGAGAAGAGAAGTAAAATCTTCGCCCATCTCCTCCTTGCCGCCTGCGGGCAAGGCAAGTGTTCGAGCACCTTCTCCTGCTTTCCAGCGCCCGTTTGCGGGGCAAAGCCCAAACGGGGCAGCTGGTGAAGGGCAGGCAGCGGGGGGGCGTGAGGGGGGTAGGCCACGAGGGGCTGTAATTGAGCGACCACAGGATTAGTTTACCTTTAAGTAATTTTATTTTTTTCAGTCAAGTGTTTTCTAATCTCTGGGAAAAAAATGCACTTTTAGAAGACTCTAGCATGTAATTTTGTGAAATTATTTACTTTATAGCCAGGTATGGGATGTGAGTCTCAAAGTCTCTTGGTTTTGAGCCTTGTCAGGTGCAGGGGTGAGGAGGAGCAAGAGCCAGGAGCTTGGCCCAGGCAGGCCAACAGGATTATTTCACACCATGAATGCCCCACTCAGTATCAATTAGGAAGTTGGGTGAGGAGTTTGCTCTATTCCTTGATGGCTGCGATCCTGAGAATGCCTTGCCCTGGTGCCTGTCTCCTGAGCCCTTCTTTTCCTCCTCAAGCCGTAGCTCTCGCAGTGCCCCACATCTGTTGTCCACTGCTGGAAGTGGGCTGGCTAAAATCTTTGTATATTGGTATCAGGTTCAATACTGGTTCTTTAGTGTTATTAATGTTAATTATCTAGACTTACACTATTAAATCTGTTGCTATTTCGACCCTGGGGTTTCCTTATTTTTTCCCCATTCCCCATCGTGGGTGGGAAGGGATCGTTGGGTGATCCCTATGCCTTTGAAAGCTACTGAGCAGAAGTTTCTTATTTCTGTATTACTCTTGAATAACTAGGGCTTAGATACACAAGTTATTTTTACCTAACATAAAGCAAGAATTTCTGAGCTACGACCCATCAAATGCCCATCTACTCCCCTTTCCAATAGCTGCTGTAAAAAGTAAGACTAGGGCAAGGATTCTTCATATGCTTTTAGCCTTGTTGACATTTTCTTTCAAGAGACTTGTTAGGTTGGAAGTATCTCTATTTAGTAGCTGAGTTTCTTATCTGTGGTTCCTTGAATTCATGTGGTCTTTAACGTACTTGCATCTTTTGTTAGTTTCCTAGGTCTGTTTTGTGAAATTTAGATTGTGAAATATAAATATTTTGCCTTTTACCTATCCATTCTGAATCGAAGCAGACCTCGTATATTTCTCTTATCTGCTGATTTAAGAGCTGACTTAAGACCTTAGAGCAAGATCCCTCTTCTCATTCTGTATCTAACATACCAAATGAAGCTGAAATGAAGACAGGGCAGACGTGCGCCTCCCTCCATTTAAGGCTTGCCTCTTATGGGTGGGCATCCGTTCCTTTTGTAGTGGATGCAGTTTGGCAAACTGCTGCACTTGGTAAATTCCTCCCACAGTTCAAGTCAAAAAAATGAAAATGGTTTGTACTGGGCTGCAGGCCTAGAATGATACCTAAACTGAGCTAGTGAAGTCTGTCTCAAGCTGGTTGTGTTTCCAGTGTAGACATAGTGCACAGCAATATCAAACAGCGGCTTTTCATATATAGGTCTTGACTAACTTTCACTCATGTTTTGCAATAAGGAGGTGATAATGGACAGTGAGAAACCCTGTTTGTTTGAAGGCCTTGGCATGTAAACACTGTGCTTGAACACTGAATGGAAGTTCTAATTTCCCTCCAGTTTATAGTGTGCCAGGCTAAATTTTTTGGAGGATCATATTTTACCATTTTGATCAAATTTTTGTTCCCACTAGGTGGCATACATTCTAAATACAGATTTAGATGCACACCAGTATCCTTTGGGGTAGGATAAGTCATTACAAGCCTAAGCGATCACTTCTAAATCATTCATTCATGCTGTTTGTTTTTGTTAAAAACAAAATTTAAGACGATTACTAGGTACAGAAGGACTATCAATAAACTATCAAGAAGGTTTATCAATGAACGTAATTAAGCCAGGTTTTTATACTGTTAGCAAAACTGACAGGGTATGAACACCTTAAATCATTTGTAACAACCAAAGATTTAGCCAAAATAATTTATAGCTCTCAATCTAAAAAAACTATATTTGCACATTTGGGTAAGTTTCTGTCTGTTTCACTGGTCTGTTTCACTGTGCCAGTTTTGTTAATTTCAGAATCCCTCATAGTCCCCAGTTACCTCTGTTGCAGTGTGCAGGTATTACAAGGAAGTTTGAAGAATGTCTGTTGTTTTTATCTGCTTGCTTAGGACATGTTTCCTTAATAAACTGCAATGCCTGCATGTTCATTAAATTTGTATTAGATCAAGGAGTCAGTATAACAAAAATAAACAGCACAGCTGTTTATTAGTACATTAGTACTAATAAATTAATACATTAGTTTTCAAAACCTTTATTCTCCTCACCGTTTCTTTTAAATTACTTTCTCTAAATGTAATGTGCTTATCCCACTGCTATGTTGTATACTCTGCCACTTCACCTCTCTGCAGTTGGAACACCTCGCAAGTGTAGTGCATTAGTGAACTAAAACTTCAGGCAGCTTTCTGCATGTGTATAAAGAGTATAAATTAAAAATAGTCACTTTTTGTCTAGACACTGTGAAATTTGCATTAGAGATGACTATACAAAAACCATAGTTCAAGCACAGAGGTTATAAAAAGGCAAAGTGAGAAGGCACAGAGGTAACAGTGAGAGGGATGTAAAAAAACTGATTCAAGTGCTGCAGAAGAGAAGAAGGATACCACCTCCTCAGGGCAGGATACTAGTAGTGAAGGAAATATTTTGGATTGGTTAAGTAGATTATGATAAGAAATCTACAAGTGCTGAATTGTATTTGTTTTAGGTATGGATCCGGGTTTCGCATGTGAACATAAACCAAGAGCAGCATTATGGATGATGATAGACTCGCACTGGCGTAATACAAGGTAAGTGAAAGAAGAGCTACCTCTGCTGACAGTTGAATTTCCAAAGAGTATCCCTAACTGTGCAGGCAACTTTATGCTCTGTGTTGTGTTGCTCTGCTCTGAGGAGCAGACTACCAGTGCTCATGGGCAAAAGTACCAGCAAGGTCTTGTCGTCTATTGCCTCAGAAGTGGAGGATC